>CAXKVY010000505.1:0-339205 GCA_964058915.1 Tetropium fuscum | reverse complement strand
CATGGGCAGTTGATACTTGAAAAAGTTCATGTTTAATAAAATTTGGAAAATATTCATATGTTAGTTTAGGATTTATAAAGCTTTTGGTACTGCCTTTGTCAATTAGAAATTTAGCGTTTAATTCTGGGATAATTATATATGGAAGTTCTGGTGAATAATTATTTAAATGTATTATGTCGTATTCTCCGTACTCAGGGTATTGTGAAAATCCTGATTTCTTATATCATTGGGATTAAACGTTTCTTGTTGTTCTATATATCGATAAGTGTCGTATTCGTTAGAATTTAAAGGTGTATAGTTTAATTCATTATCGTAATGAGTAACAGTAGTATAATCGTTATTTTGTAAACTTTGATTAGCAGTATAATCATTTGGTGGTGTGTTTATTGAATTTTGATTATCAGTGGATTCATAATAATTAGAGTTGGTTTGTTCGAATGAGTTCTCAAAATGTATTTGATCTATGACTTCTTGGTTAAATAATTCCTCATGAGTAAAATTAGGTTTTTGATTAGGATTATTTTGGAAATAATTTGGTCTATTAAATGGAACTGAATTTCGACTAGTTGTGCTCATAGGCGTTGGCTTATAAGTTGGTTGTATATTTCCGGGTTTAAAAACATTTTTTGGTTGGCCAAATATTAGACTATTTGTCGGATATTTTTGAGTATAATTACGTTTTGATGTAATCGGTATTGAGGCTTGAGGAAAGCGCGGTGGAAAGTTATTTGCAGAATTTGTTAGATAATTATATACTTGAGGTAGTTTATAGTTATTCTGTATATTCGTCTGTCGTAAAGTCTGAGGTCTATTATTTGTCATTGGTTTTTGATATTGAATAAATTGATTAGTAATATTATTTGAACTGCGAAATTTAAATTGTTGAAAATTTTCTTCTTCTTATACAAAACTCATAGCTTGCTCTAATGAATTTGGTTTTTTAAGTCTGACTACCAATTGTGTGTTATACGGTAAATTATTTATATACGTTTTTAAAGTGAAATCATTATAATGTTCTATTTTCATTAATTTAATATTGTGCTCGTCGCTACTAGCATTTAATTTAGCAAATAAAAGGCTCTTAGTGTCTTGTAGTGTCATGCCAAAATTTAATAGATTTTCGTTTTTATTTATTTTTGTATTTAAGAGTTATTGTATTAAACAATCGATACTTCTTTGATCAGAGAATGTAGTTACTAACATATTTTTAATTAATTGCCAATTATTTATTTCTGATCGAGAACAGATTAGGTCTGCTGCTCGTCCTCTTAGTTTAGAAAATATAGTATCAAGTAAACAAATATTTATAGGTGCATCAGGGTTTGTTCTATTTTGAAATGCTCGTAATAAATTCTCAGATGAAGTTACAAATCTCTGTAATAAT
The DNA here is from genome assembly GCA_964058915.1 of Tetropium fuscum. Taxonomy (NCBI): domain Eukaryota; kingdom Metazoa; phylum Arthropoda; class Insecta; order Coleoptera; family Cerambycidae; genus Tetropium; species Tetropium fuscum. The sequence goes on along the minus strand of CAXKVY010000505.1, from coordinate 337,821 downwards.
TTGGGGTTACCATCGAAATTTGGAATATTATCAGCTTGGTATCTTAATAAAGAATAATTTATTTCTGCCATTTTTTGATTTTCTGTTGAATTATTTTCAGAACTATCTAGATTTAAATTGTCTAAACTATTTAAAAGTTCATCCAGTTAATATTAAAATTTTATAATACAATAACTACTTTAATACGAAAATGTTTTTTAAATTTGGGTTAAATATAAAATGGGTACCTAATATGCAGTAATAAAATAATAAATTTTTGTGCTTACAGTATTAACTTGAGTAAAGATGTTTTCATTTTACAGATGTTTTCTGGCTTGGGCCAAACTTTTCTACACAAGAATTAGGGCTACTCGTGATCTAAGAAAAGTGAGTGCACGATCTTGGTTCTTCAAGGACTTATGTAAACGAGTTACAAGTGCAAAGCCACACGATGTTTTCTTTGTTTCGGAAAGGGTGGATATAGCGATTATAGTCCGCAATTTCCGGTTAATAGAAATTTCTACGGAACTACAATTTCTCCACAGCCTAACACTGGCGTTTTCTGGGTTTTCTTTCTAGAGAGTCGTTTTCTTTCTTTGTTCTTTCTTAAACTGGGCTTCTTGCTTCTTAAATCTAACTTATATCTAGGGAGTCAGTGAAGAGTTGGCTTCTTGCTTCTTAAATCTAGGGTGTCGGTGAAGAGACTAGGCGATACTAGATATCCTGGGTTTTTCCCCCTTTCGTGACGTGATCTCGATGATCGGCTTTTCTTAATTACCTGGCCTGATTGCCCAGTAATTACAACGATTGTAATTGGTAATTAAGGTGTGACTTTTCCCTCACTGTCACTGTCGGTCTTCTTATTCAGCTACTCTGTCGGATCTTCGGTAATTTAAGAATTGAAATTCACAATAATCAGCGATTGATTAATATATACCAACCGGACGACTGCGCCAGTTTCGATTCGGGTCGAGCGAAACAAATTTTTAAAAAAGAAAAATTTAATTTCCGGAGACAAACTAATACACTGCGCAATTTATTTAACGCACAACCAAAAAGTTAACTCAAATTTGACGTTATGTATTTTCGACAATTTTTGTTCGTTTTGGTCGATTTTTTTTTCAAATTGTAGGTTTTTCTCTTAGGAATATCACTGTCTTAGTTGTTTTGGTAAAACGAATGATTTTGATATTATACCAGGTGCTATAAAAATGTTATGTTTTTTTCCGAAATTTCAAAACGTCCTGTGGACTATACAAAGTATTGCAAGTTATTGCAATTATAGCCAATTTAAAGCCTCATGTTTTTTCTACATTTTCTTTTTTTATTCATTTGTTTATCTCTGTTACTTCATGAAATACACCGTTTTGAAACACCATATGCTTTTATTCACATGAAATGCATTTATCGGATAACTCAAACAGCTAGCAAACTATGGAAATCGAAGATTACACGTCATAAACTGACAACTGTGTCATTAGTTTTTTGTTGACAGTCCAGCAATAATTAGTGAATAATGGAACGCCAAACCAGAAATTTAACTCGTGATGAATGTGTTGAGGCAGCTACATTACATGGTGAAGGGTGGAGTTACAACCGCATAGCTGGAAGGTTGGGAGTGTCTCACACAACTATAGCGAGAGCAATTCAAAGGTACGCGGAAACAGGAGAACATTCCAAACGGGCTGGTCAAGGTAGATCTCGTGTTACCTCTGCTATCCAGAATCGCTTTTTAAGAGTAAATGCTGTAGACAACGATTTATAACTGCAACACATTTAAGAGCACAACTTCAAGACGCAGGTGGTCCACTCATATGCGTTCAAACTGTACGCCGACGACTGAGGGAGGCAAATTTAAGACCCAGGATTGCTGCTCGAGGACCCGCATTAACAGTAGATCATCGAAGAGCCAGATTGAATTTTGCCAATGAGCATGTTAATTGGATGGAAGCAGATTGGGAACGTATTCTTTGGACTGATGAGTCAAGGTTCAGTTTGTATAATTATGACAGACGTAATCGCGTCTACCGAAGACCCGATAAGCGATACAGTCAATGCAATTTTTTGCACACAACTTTATATGGAGGTGGATCCGTCATGGTGTGGGGCGGAATATCTTTGACTGGGCGAACGGACTTGGTAACTGTGAATTAAAATCTCAATTCTGACAGATACATCACAGACATTCTTGAAGCACATGTTTTGCCTTATGCCCCCTATATAGGACCTAATTTTTTACTTATGCAAGACCATGCGCGTCCCCACACGAGTCTTATCGTGAGAAATTATCTTGAAGAAGTAGGAATTAATCACATAGACTGGCCAGCCCGTAGCCCCGACCTTAACCCCATTGAACATGTTTGGGATTTTATCGGTCGGCGGTTACGAAGTGAGGGACGACAACCCTAAAATTTACAAGAATTGGAAGGACGCCTAGTCGAATTATGGAATGGCCTAGATGAGAACCTAATCAGAACTTTGATTTTAAGTATGAACCAAAGATGTCGGGAGGTCATTCGCGGAAGGGGTGGAAACACCAGATACTAATTATCTATTTACTTTTGTTTTGTTTCCTGTTATTCGTTGTTTTTTAATGAAAATTTTTAATGTGTTCTATGTTACGCAATAGATAAGCGTTTATGTTACCTATCTTAGCATTTTGTTGCTGTGCCAATCAATGGAATATTGATAGTGCCAGTAATTGGCGAGGACATGCCAATTATTAGAAATATACATTGTTAAAATATAGTAGAGTAAATAAATATCATCTATAAATTTTATGGTAGTTTCTGTTATTTTTATTAATAATAAATATGTATATGAAACAATTTTACTACTTTGAACCTGATACATTAAAATGTCTGCCGATTTTTTCATTTTATTTCCGTTTATCTGTCTAAAGTGCCAATAATTGGGCATTTTACCCTAGTTCATTTTCACTGAAATTCAGACGCTTGCTGACTTACATGCAAGCAATTAATACATACTTATTTTGTACACGTTTGCGACAATGAATCAATAACAAAAGACATAACCAAATGTATTCAATATAATATATTAAGGAAACTTTGACGTAACCAAACTTTTCGTGACACGCGATTTGTTACATTTTGTTCTAATTCTGAATCGCAGTATATTTTGACCGAGACAAACGCGCATTATTGACATCATTTTATACTGCATTTCAGATCACTAAAACATAGTTGTACTCTGAATCGCATTATATAATTTAATATCATATGACGCATCTACTGGATAGGGCTGGAACCTTTGCTGTAACTATAACACTCGGAGTAGTTTCCACAAACACCAAAACACTTTCACTTCGCTCGACGCGCGCTTCGCCAACCAGGCATCATCCGGAGACGATTAAAAACTAATCTCAAACTAGAAAATCTACCATATTTATACTATTTTCATGGTGACGTCACTAATGATATCACCGCGAAATTTACGCGTGACTAATCACGCTTCAATGATCGGTTGCTAAGCAACGCGTAAAGCGGGCTATACGGTATAGGTCCCTTGCCGCTATTCATACTACTATTACATTTTACAATTTCTATGCTCTCAAATGCATCCAACTGTCTATTATTGGTCATATTTCTAACTAATCTTAAATTACTAATATCTATTCTATGATTATTGTCAAAAGCATGTTGTGCAACACTAGACTTATTTGTTCTTCCATATTTTAGATGAGCCATATGCTCTTTAAATCTGGTGTTAATTGATCGTCTCGTTTGTCCAACATATTTTCGATCACAATCATTACAACTAATTTCGTAAATCCCAGACCTTTCATTTGGAACAATTTTATCCTTTGGATTGTCTAAGAATTGTTGTAATTTATTACTCGACGAATGAATCGCTGTTATACCCACGTTTTTGAAAACCTTTTTTTTTCGAGGGTCTCGAGGGAAAAGACATTAAGCAGGGTCCACACTGCTCAATAGTGTGGGACTGCTGGTTCCGCATCGGCTTCACTTACGGGTAAGTGAGTCCGACGGGGAGCCAGCGACCTCAGTAAAAACCCCCTTCCTTTCCTTCGCAGAACACCAGACCGGAACCGCTTTCGCATTACTTCAGCCTGGGTCTTGTTTCTTGCTCTTGCGAGCTCTACCGTTTTAGCGTAGCCTCTCTGTCCTTTCGCTTTTTCTTCAGGCTGTTAAGAAGGTACAAATAATATACTGCACTCGCATTGTGGTCAACTGAATGTATTTTTAACAGATCAATCGCATCCAGAAAGTACTGTAGGTTGCTGGGCGAGCCATCAAAGTTATTAGAAATTATTTTACTAGCAAGGTTAAAAAATTCTATTGTGGTCGTAGCTATTTTTGTTACCGCAAATTTACGTTCCCTAATTTCAGCAGGAGGAGAAAGTAGTGGTCCTTCAACATCAATTTCCAAAATATCGGTGTTTATCAACCCTCTACACGAATCTGGTACTATAAAATTTACATTCAAGACTTGAAAAGAGCTCACTACCTTATCCCTAATTACCAGGAAGTTTTGCCTAGCTAGAGTTTTCTCTAATTCGTCTAACGAATGCCATGAATTGGTTAAGGTTCCCGTATATTTATTAAAAAGTTTTACTAAATTATCTCTTATTTCAATCCGTATGGATTCAGTTCTCGGTACCTCTTTCTTTAGAACCCTTTTTGATTGACTGATCACTTGATCCCGGATTTCCAGTAACACGAGATTTATCGTGTCCCAATCCCTTGTCATTAGACCAGACAAATTCGAGACACATATAGGTACATATAAATACACATACGATACACAAAAAAATACAAAAAAAATAACAGTAATGATAATACTAACTTACATATATATTTCAATTTCTGTCCCTTTTATTATGTCACATTGTCTTTGATCATCTCACTGCTTCTTCTCTATCATTTAAGCCCATATTCTTTCTATCTACGCTTGATCCTAAAAGAGAGCACTTGAACACTTACACCTGGGACATCGACGCCATAATAAGGGTTTTAATCTTTAATAAGGGTATTTTTAGTGCTTCGACATTATTTGTATATTCGTATACAGAAGGTTGTTTATTTACTATATCTGCTACTGGAGTATTTGCAGAGGTATGGTCATTTGCTGTTAACAGTTTTGACTTAGATCTAGTTATTGCTAAAACTTGTGCTATATCACTATATGTATCCTTAAGATTACTTATGCTTATTCTACTTAATGCGTCGGCTCCTACATTTTCGACACCTTTTATATATTCGATCTCAAAGTTGTATTCTTCTAGATCTAAACGAATTCTGGTTAATTTAGAAGAAGGATCTTTCATAGCGAATAGATAAACTAATGGACGATGGTCTGTTTTAACTAAAAATTTTTGACAATATAGATAACAATGAAAATGTTTTATGCCCCAATGTAAGGCTGTTAATTCTTTCAAAATTGTGGGTTTGTGCATTTCACCTTTCGTAAACGATCGGGAAGCATAAGCTATCGGTAAATCATTTCCATCATGATTCTGTGATAATATAGCTCCGCATGCGACACCTGAGGCATCTGTGGTTAGGATGAAGGGTTTAGAGAAATCTGGGTATTGTAAAATTGGTGGGTTTAGTAACGAATTTTGGAGTGTTTCAAAAGAAAATTTACATTGCGAAGACCATAGGAATTGTGAATTTTTCCTAGTTAATTTATTTAAAGGTTGGGTAATTTCCGAGAAATTTGGAATAAATCTACGATAATAGTTGCAGAAGGCGACGAAGCGTTTTACTTCGTCTGCTATTTTAGGTGTAGGATAATTTTTAATTACGTCAAATTTTGATTCATCGGGTAAAATCCCTTTATCAGTGATTTTATGACAGAGAAAAGTAACCTCTTTTCTGAAAAAACTACATTTTTCAGGATTTAAATTTAAATTGTACTTCTTACAAGTTTCAAAAACTTTCTGCAAATTGGATAAATGATGTTTTTCGGAACATCATATCACGATCAAATCATCCATATAGAGAAAAGCACGCTCTGGAGTTATACCAGCGAAAGCTATTGACATCATACGTGAAAAACTATTTGGACTTATTTTCAACCCAAATGGAAGTCTCGTCAACCTATAAGAACCTGAATCTACGCTAAAGGAAGTTACATCGCGTGAAGTTTCTTCTAACGGAATTTGATGAAAACCTGAAATAAGATCAATGACAGAAAACCATTTTGCTCTACCTAATTGGCCTAAAATATCGTCAATCCGTGGTAGTGGAAATTTATCAGCTATTAATTTTTTATTTAGCTGTCTGAAATCTATTACCAGTCGCCACGCTTTTTCACCATCTGGCGACTTTTTAGGAACTAGTAGAACCGGGCTATTATAGCTAGAAATTGAAGGTTTGTTTGATCATCTCTCTTTGTTCGTAGCAGCCCCTGCACGTAGGTAGCCACTATGTTCCACCTGTTCTCGTTTTCAAGCATCAGCTCCACGATGTTCTCTGGAGTGATCTGGCCGATTTCTGCTTCCACACGTGTCCTTTCGTAGATCCATCGACTGCAAACGAAAAACGTATGCTCTGCGTCGTCTCATTCATGTCCGCAGTATTTACACTCCGGCGTCCTGATCTTGACAATTTTCCACAAATAGTGTCGGAAGTATCCATGCCCTCTCAGGAACTGGGTCAAGTAGAAATCCACCTCCCCAGATTTCCTATCCATCCAAGGCCCGAGCCTTCTGATAAGCAGGTGTGTCCACCTACCTCTTGGGTCGTTCATCCATATTTCCTGCCATTTCGACATAGTCCGGACTCTGTCATCTTCTACTGCCCGTTCTCTGCCAATTTCCACGCTATCGTCAAAGATTCGCTTGCGCTCAATAGCGAGCAGGTCGATGGGTAGTACGCCCGCTATCACCAGAATTGCGGCTTCGGAGACTGTGCGATAAGAGCACGCGATCCGTAATGCTCCCATTCGCTGCACGGCGCTCATGCGTTTTTTGTATTTCTTTACTCTCATAGCGTCGGCCCAGATCTCCGCCCCATAGAGCAAGATCGAATGCGTCGTCGCCATCAAGAGCCTGCGCTGGCTTGGCCGCGGGCCACCCACGTTCGACATGAGTCCGCTCAATGCGGCGGTCTTCGCGACGACTCGGTCTGCCGTGCTTTGTATGTGCGGCCAGTAGGTGAGCTTCATATCCAAGATCACTCCCAGATACTTCGCCGACATCTTCGTCTGGACCTGTTCGGTAACAATTATCATTGGTACGCCAATATCGTACCAATGATAATCGTGAGCAGCACGATCTCGGTCTTTGCCAATGCCAGCTGCAGTCCGTGTTGGCTCATCCAGTCGTTGACTCGCCTCATTACTTGGTCAAGTTGTGCCGTTTCCGTGTTTCGGGAAACGATGACCGCTGCAACGTCCGCGTACCCGACAAGGAAAACGTCTCGGGGCATGTCCGTCCGGAACAGGCTGTCGTACAGCGCATTCCAGAGGTCCGGTCCCAATATTGAGCCTTGTGCCACTCCAGCCGTGATTTCTCTGGTCTTCTTCCCTTCGGTCGTTTCGTACCTTATTGTACGGTCTCTGAGATAGTCCTTGAATATGCGGAGGAGATACGGCGGAATGCCGAACGTATCTCGTAGCGCCTCGAGGATGTCTATCCATCTCGCCAAATTGAAGGCGTTTTTGACGTCCAGGGTGGCAAGCACCACTATCGGACGGGCCTGGTGGCTCGCCGTCTGGGTCTCGCGCACCGTCTCCATTACCTCTCGTATGGCACCGATGGTGGAACGGCGCTGCCTAAAGCCGTATTGCCTGTCGGAGAAGTCTCCCGCCGTTCGAATGGCATCCAGTAGTCGAGGCCTCAGCAGCAATTCCAGCGTCTTATCGCCAGTATCAAGCAGACTCAGGGGTCTGAACTTTTCCTTTACTTATGAGTACTAGTCTTGCTTGCTTCCAGCGAGCGCTAAATACTCCTTCTTGGATGCAAGCGTTCATCATTTCCAGCAGTAGGTTGGGTGTCGTATTTGCTACGATCTTAAGACTCTATGCCGGCACGCCGTCCGGTCCAGGGGCCTTTCCGCATTTTGGGGCGGCGACGGCCGTCATTAGCTCTTCCATGCTGAAAATAGGAACTCCGTCGATTTCTTCTTCCCAATTTTCCTCATCCCTTAGAGGGTGCCTTGGGAATCTTTGGGCCTTGGGCCTTTTGAAGACCTTACTCAAACCACGAGTAAATCAGGGTTCGTACGGGATGGATACATATTTTGGAGTCTCTATATCCTTTTAAAAGGTCGTAGAATTACGAAATGTTGTGGCAGAACGAAACGTCGGTAATGCTCTAGCTGATACTTACTATACCTAGTAGCTAGACAAACCGCGTGCGTACGGTTTAACTTATTTGCGTTCATTCTTTCCTGCCGGCCAAAAAACCACGGCCTACGGAAAAAGCGTCGAGAGAAAGAAACACATCAGATAAGGTGGTTAATAGATTGTATCCAGACTATTATACCTACGCAAGCTAAAGTAAGAAGCTGAAAGAGCCCTGTGGTAAAAGGCAAACGAACAGAGTTCTCTCTGATAGTTATTCTGCCAGGTCTTTTAGGTAAGAGCGACCCTTTGTCCAAATAATGTGATGTATGTTAATTGTATATTTTTTTTAGCTTTTTAGTAGTTTTTTTGTGGTTATCGTAATACTTTTCCTGGGGCCTCTCTATTTAAACACCAATTAAAATATATATAAATATCACCAGGAGAGATTCATTTTCCTAGCCAGATCCCGCACCATTAAAACCCTGAGATAGAGCCTGTTTCATCGCAGTGTGTCCTTAAATTTACGCTTCCTAATTAGTTTTTCAACTATATCTCTAGGATAACCATTACTCACAGCTATATCTTTAATTAATACTTTTTCTTTTTCAAACCTCTCATTACTGAGAGGGAAACTTAGTAAACGATGGACAAGAAAATTTAAACTTGCCATTTTATGTTGATAGCAGTGGTGAGTCATTAGGGATATATCGACTCATGAAGACATTAGCAATGAAAGGCGATAAACAGTTAACCATTGCGGTTCCTTCATGTTGTTCATAGAACTTGTCATTGAAACGGAAGCAATTTTGTTTCATACAAAGTTTTGTAAGATTTATATATTCTCCTATTACTTCTTTTCTATAGTTGTTTAATTCGAGTAAATCCTCAATATAGTCCAAAGTCTGTGGAATTGGTACACTTGGAAATAATGAACAAACATCAAAGGAAATCAAAATTTCTCCCTCTTGCAATTGAATATTCTTGACCTTATCAATTAAATCATTCGCATTTTTAACTGAAAAACTAGGCTGTGCAATGGGTAAACTTTCAAATGCCTTAGTCAACCATTTTGATAAGTGGTAAGTCGGAGATCCAATAGGCGATACTATTGGACGCACCGACTTCCCTGGCTTATGAATTTTTGGTATACAATACAATCTAGGTACGGTAGGGTTAGATACATGTAACCTATTATTAACAGGTGGAGTAATAAGGTTGTTACATGATTTGAGGACATTTTTTATTTCAGTGGTCATTCTTGGTAAAGCGTTTCTAGTAAGTTCTTTATAAGGACCATTACTAATTAGGTTGTTTACCCGTTCATAATAGTCCTGTTTATCTAAAATAACAACCGTATTACCTTTATCTGTTTTTAAATAAAAACAGTCTTTCTCGCGCAATCTTTTGATAGTCTTTCTAGGATTCTTTGAGCATGACTTTCTATTGTCTACGTTATTCATTATATTTTTAGAAATTTGGTTCCTGCAAGCCACTCTGACGAGACCCTTGGATGAATCAGGCAGATATTGAATTGGACTCTCAATCCCTGCCACGACATCATCCAAAATCTCATCAGAAGGGGCTATAGCAAAGTTTAACTTTGTTTAAGTTTGTGGAAACTACTCCGAGTGTTATATGACGCATAACAGGAACGAATAATAGTACAGAATGCCAATACGCGACCCGATACAACAGCCAAATATCCCTGACAAAAGTTTCCTAGAAATACTACTACTATATTATATATTGTTTGATTTAACTTTGAATTATTTTCAGTGCTTAAGAATAAACCTAACGAAGGGACAGTCCCAGGTCTAGGTACTTTAAAATACGCAGGGGCAATGCCCTGTACAGTGCACGAAGCAAGACTGTTAATTTATAATGATACAGAGTGTTCTAAAATGATGCGCGACACTGGGAACGACCCCAAGGAGATCAAGGGCGCTTTTTGCGCTGGTTATATACAGGGTGGAATCGATACATGCCAGGTAACCAAGTAAAAATCTTACCTTTGCTGCGACTTTTCCACAAGTGAAAAATTGAAAATCACTTTACCGCGGGAACACAAAATAAATTTTGATTTAGGAGGGTGGTGTTAAATTTTAAGTACTAAATTGTTTCAGGGCGACAGTGGAGGGCCATTGCAAGTAGTCAACGGTAATGGTGATTATGTTTTACTCGGTACGTATTAAGCTGCTTTTGTCCATAAATCAAATTCCACGGAAAGTATCTGGTAGACATTGGGCTTAGCAAACTAATTACCGATCAAGGCCTGTGTTATTCTAGTCGCAATGTTTTAAATTTGACGTTGGGGAAATACTAGTCAAATACAAATTCGTCTTTTAGGAATTGTGTCTTTTGGGTTTCAATGTGCCTTGCCGGGACTTCTGGGGGTTTATACGGACGTAAGTCAGTATTTAGATTGGATTCAAGAAAAGTCCGGGTTGGACGCTGGAATTGTAGATCTAATTTACAACAAAACTATTAGTCCAAAACCCATGCCTCAAACTACACAAGAGAGCAGTAAAGGTATACCTATGTTTTAATATATTTTGTAATTAAAGAGGCAGTGAAATCACAAATATTTACATTATCTATTATGTCTAATGGATAATGCAAATTTTAGGCCCATTTCGAAGGAAGCACCACCATTTGAGGCCATACCGTAGGCCAGTTAGGATCATTATAGTAAAAAACAAACACTTAGTTATTGCCAAAAAATCAGTGCTGCATCACCCAATAATGAGGAACGATTAAATACTCGAAAAGCTTATTTATTTGTAACTATTTTTAAATATATATAATGTTTCCTATATTATATATATATATATATATATATATATATATATATATATATATATATATATATATATATATATATATATATTTATCTTCTAATTTCTTTGCTATCTTTATATATTTTTTTTTGGAGGGTTTATCTTGGGATAGTAGCAATAAAACGACTGATTAGGTTACTTGACGTTTCGGTCCCTTTCTTGGGCCTTTTTCAAAAGAGTATTTTATTTTGTGACATATTTGACACAGGTAAATATGACAGTTTTAATTAATTTTTAAGGTTAAAATACTCTTTTGAAAAAGGCCCAAGAAAGGGACCGAAACGTCAAGTAACCTAATCAGTCGTTTTATTGCTACTATCCCAAGATAAACCCTCCAAAAAAAAAAAAAATATATATATATATATATATATATATATATATATATATATATATATATATATATATATATATTATATATTATATATTATATATATATATATATATATATATATATATATATATATATATATATATATATATATATATATATATATATATATATATATATATATATATATATATTATATATTATATATATATATATATATATATATATATATATATATATATATATATATATATATATATATTATATATATATATATATATATATATATATATATATATATATATATATATATATATATATATATATATATATATATATATATATATATATATATATTATATATTATATATATATATATATATATATATATATATATATATATATATATATATATATATATATATATATATATATATTATATATTATATATATATATATATATATATATATATATATATATATATATATATATATATATATACACTGCGCAACTTATTTAACGCACAACCAAAAAGTCAACTCAAATTTGACGTTATGTATTTTCGACAATTTTCGATTTTTTTTTCAAATTGTAGGTTTTTCTCTTAGGAATATCACTGTCTTAGTTGTTTTGGTAAAACGAATGATTTCGATATTATACCAGGTGCTATAAAAATGTTATGTTTTTTTCCGAAATTTCAAAACGTCCTGTGGGCTATACAAGGTATTGCAAGTTATTGCAATTATAGCCAATTTAAAGCCTCATGTTTTTTCTACATTTTCTTTTCTTATTCATTTGTTTATCTCTGTTACTTCATGAAATATACCCTTTTGAAACACCATATGCTTTTATTCACATGAAATGCATTTATCGGACAACTCAAACAGCTAGCAAGCTATGGAAATCGAGGATTACACGTCATAAACTGACAACTGTGTCATTAGTTTTTTGTTGACAGAATGAATGTGTTGAGGCACATGGTGAAGGGTGGAGTTACAACCGCATAGCTGGAAGGTTGGGAGTGTCTCACACAACTATAGCGAGAGCAATTCAAAGGTACGCGGAAACAGGAGAACATTCCAGACGGGCCGGTCAAGGTAGATCTCGTGTTACCTCTGCTATCCAGGATCGCTTTTTAAGAGTAAATGCTGTAAGACAACGATTTATAACTGTAAACACATTTAACAGAGCACAACTTCAAGACGCAGGTGGTCCACTCATATGCGTTCAAACTGTACGCCGACGACTGAGGGAGGCAAATTTAAGACTCGAGGACCCGCATTAACAGTAGATCATCGAATAGCCAGATTGAGCCAATGAGCATGTTAATTGGATGGAAGCAGATTGGGAACGTATTCTTTGGACTGATGAGTCAAGGTTCAGTTTGTATAATTGTGACAGACGTAATCGCGTCTACCGAAGACCCGATGAGCGATACAGTCAATGCAATTTTTTGCACACAACTTTATATGGAGGTGGATCCGTCATGGTGTGGGGCGGAATATCTTTGACTGGGCGAACGGACTTGGTAACTGTGAATGGAAATCTCAATTCTGACACATACATCACAGACATTCTTGAGCACATGTTTTGCCTTATGCCCCCTATATAGGACCCAATTTTTTACTTATGCAAGACAATGCGCGTCCCCACACGAGTCTTATCGTGAGAAATTATCTTGAAGAAGTAGGAATTGATCACATAGACTGGCCAGCCCGTAGCCCCGACCTTAACCCCATTGAACATGTTTGGGATTTTATCGGTCGGCGGTTACGAAGTGAGGGACGACAACCCCAAAATTTACAAGAATTGGAAGGACGCCTAGTCGAATTATGGAATGGCCTAGATCAGAACCTAATCAGAACTTTGGTTTTAAGTATGAACCAAAGATGTCGGGAGGTCATTCGCGGAAGGGGTGGAAACACCAGATACTAATTCTCTATTTACTTTTGTTTTGTTTCCTGTTATTCGTTGTTTTATTGATTAAAGCAATCCATTTTTCTAGGTATGTTTTTTGAGTTTTTGTCCTTTTAAGACCTTTTTCTCTTCTAAAACACCTTGCATCTCTCAATAAATTATAAGATATCAAGGAAAACAGAACGCAAAATGAGGCATTGAACCAGTATAAGGAGTAATAAATAATGAGCACTTGACAAAAAAGAAAGTTAATCAATTTAATAAAAATCACGTCAACTCAAAAATTGGATATTTCATGAAGTAACAGAGATAAACAAATGAATAAAAAAAGAAAATGTAGAAAAAACATGAGGCTTTAAATTGGCTATAATTGCAATAACTTGCAATACCTTGTATAGCCCACAGGACGTTTTGAAATTTCGGAAAAAAACATAACATTTTTATAGCACCTGGTATAATATCAAAATCATTCGTTTTACCAAAACAACTAAGACAGTGATATTCCTAAGAGAAAAACCTACAATTTGAAAAAAAATCGACCAAAACGAACAAAAATTGTCGAAAATACATAAAGTCAAATTTGAGTTAACTTTTTGGTTGTGCGTTAAATAAGTTGCGCAGTGTAGTAATTGCTAATCTCTAATCTAAAATCTAACAAGTAATAAAACTAATAAGTAACGATGTTTGCTTCCGATTTTGGAATGCAATTAATATAGAACCTTAAACAGTCAATACTGTTAGGGAATGAGTGGACTGTATTTCTTATGGATTGAACTTTATTTTTCTTCTTATTTAATGCAAAAACATTACATTACATTAACAATAAGTATGACAGATGTTGAAAAGCTTAGTAAATTAAATTGACATTAGAGTGGCTATTGCTATTTTTTTAAGGAAAATAATATTAGCCAGGTGACGGGTGGTTTGTCAGTGATGTCACGTAAATAATCTAAATGTAAATAACGTAAATGAAATAGAATTTAATGTTATCTCCAAACAAACGATACCCCATCAATCAAGTAGAGGGAAACATATTTTTTGTTTTTAAATAAAATAGACTTCTTAAAGCGACTTGAAGAGGAATTCAGTGCAGGCGCACCTGTTTCGTGCATTATTTTCTATATTATGCTACGGGCTTGCCCATCGGCGCGGTTTAAGTAATGTAACGTCCACGCTTCGCGCCCTTCAGCTTCAGCCCCTAATTAATGATTGATGTAACAAAATCATATGATTAAGGATTCAGATTTCACTGTTTTCTGTTTAGAGTTTAGATCACAGTTGTATTGTGCAGATACAAGATACAATACAGGGTAGAGTAGTGTTGTGAGCGAACGCTACAGAATCCAAATAATGCACGAAAGTGGCTGAGCTTCGGGGTATATCCAGGTCAAGCAGCGCACGTGTCTGCACATCGGCCAATCACGGCGCTCGATCCTGCCACGCGCGGTGGGCGGAGCCTATCTCCTACCTGCTCGAGCATATAAATATGTGACCATGTCGCCGCCACGCCGCCCCCAGGACGTCGCCACGGCGGCGATGTCAACAACATAGTCCCAGACCAACCTCAAGGGGCCCTGCGGCGCACTTCGGCTGCAGCGAGTAAAGCGCTCAGTCGAACGTTCGACCTCGCTGCGCCGCCGCAGGGTCCATAGTATAAATTAAATCGCCGATTCCAAACTGCAACAGGCAGAAATACAAACCCAAGAAAATGTCGACAAATGGCAAAGATTCACCAGAAACAATAATAACCCAAATAATAATCAAAATAATACAAACCTAAAAACTAACAAACAGCAGAATGAAGATGACACCAACCCCCTCAGGGAAATAATAGACTTAATTAAATCTTTTAACTTAAGTAAGATATGGGCAGTCATGACGAATTTAATGTAAGAGCTAAAAAATAAAACCGACACATTTGACAAGGTATGCCTAATTGCCGAGGCACTAATGACACTCCTAGAGTGATCTAAATACAAAAATCATAAAATAAATTAAATTAAAACAAAAAAAATCAACAACAACATAAACAAAAATGAACAGAAAAATTAAAGACAGAATAGTCATGATGCAACTGAACATCAACGGAGCCCAGAAACAAAAGATCGAACTAAATGCATTAACAGTAAATAAAATCGATATATGCTGCCTGCAGGAGACTAGACTGAAACTACACCAAAACTACAAAATACAAAACTACGACGTACAGAGGACAGACAGAAAAGACAGAGGAGGTGGCACGGCCATACTCATCAGAAATAACATACCCTACACCCAAATATCCCTTCCCAGACTGAATTCAATAGAAGCCACAGCAATAAGCATTAAGCATAAAACCACAGAAATATTAATTATATCAGCTTACAAAAAACCAAAGACAAAACTAGACAAAACAGACTTAGAACAAATACAAAGACAAAACAGACGATACATTCTGCTAGGTGACCTCAATTGTACACATAAATCGTGGAATACTATAAATAATACAGAAAATACAGATAGCAGAACACTATATAACTTTACACAAGAAAATACTAATATAAATATAATAACGCCCTTATGGCCCACCAGACCGATCTCAAATAATATAATAGACATAATAATAACAAGCAACATTACAGAAATAATAATATTACAACATATCAATGAAATACAAAGCGACCACACCGCAATAATGTCAATAATAGATTTTAAATTAGAAACAAAAAATATATACAGATATCCAAACGAGAGAGATTACAACTGGACTGAATTTAAAAATCATATAAATTTCACAATAAATGCCAACCCAAACTGTATAACCACGGAAGACATTGAGGCATCAGCAGAACGAATAACTAAAATAATACAGACAGCACTGACAACAAGCCAGATAACACGGGGAAATCACTTAAAAACCCATCCTTTGCCAAGATACATAGTAGAAAAAATAAAACAGAGAGCAGAAATCAGAAAACAATATTACAGAACTAAAAACCCCGCGTACAAGAACCAAATAAATAGATTCACAAATGAAATCAGAAGAGAAATCCTCAAATATAAGGACGAAAATCTTAAGAAAAACCATTGAATCCCACCCCGAAGATCCATATTATCTTCCTAGGCTATTCACTAAAGCCAAACCACCCATACCAACATTAGTCACAGCCCGTGGTGATATACAAACAGATGCGCAGAAAGCCGAGTGCTTTTCGCAAACATTCGCAGATCAATTCACGCCTAACGAAATCCATAACAACACAAAACAAACTGTACTAGATTACATAAATGACTTAAATAATACCATAATAAGTAACAATAATAACCCCATTTTTTTCACGCCGCAACAACTATACAGAGTTATTAAGGCACTCCAAAAGCGAAAAGCACCCGGCATCTACAGTATTCCCAACTTTGCCATTAAACATCTACCTCACCTTGCAGTAATGTTCCTTGTTAACCTATTCAACTCATGTATGAGACTCACCCACTATCCCACATACTGGAAAACAGCCAAGGTCGTCCCGATACATAAACCCAAGAAATCATATACCGATCCAGCTTGCTATCGCCCAATAAACCTATTACCTTCCATAGGCAAGCTACTAGATAGTCTTATCCAATCCTACGTATTGGAGTTTGCAGTGACACATAACGTCATGAGCAAATTCCAATACGGATTCCAACCATACCACTCAACCGACCAGCAGCTGTTTCGCATCTGTGAATATATTACCACCAACCTTAATCGAGGTCAATACACAGGGGTTGTCTCCCTAGACCTCGAGAAAGCCTTCGACAAAGTCTGGCATCCGGGACTGCTATATAAACTACACATCGCGGAATATCCGATACGTATTATTAAAATAATACAATCCTACCTTCTCAACCGCAACTTCGTAATAGCAGTCAACAGGGACATATCCCAACCCCGCCCTGTGCTATCCGGTGTACCACAAGGCTCGGCACTAGGACCCACATTATTTAACTTATACACGCACGATTTCCCAAATCCCAATGACGCAAGAACCACTGTTGCATTATACGCAGACGACACAGCTACACTAGCAAAAACCACGAGCCTACCACTACTACAAAGACTGATGCAACAGCAGACATCCAACGTCGTAAATTACTACGAAAACTGGGGGTTAAAAGTCAACGGGGCAAAGACGCAAGTCGTTGTCTTCACTAAAAAACGTGATACACCTAATTTGAAAATATGCATCAGCGGCATAAACGTCAAAAATATGACAAAACTAAAATACCTTGGGGTCAACATAGAGAAAAATTTCAAATTTGGAAAACAAATTAGCGACACACTAGCAAAGGCCAAATATAGATTACATCAAGTAGGGAGCATTATGGTGCACGCAGACACTAAAACGGCAATAACAATATATAACTCATACATAAGACCAGTCATGACATATGCGTCCCCAGTCTGGTATCCCTGGGCTACCCAGCAACAGAAGAAAGACCTACAAACAATCCAAAACAAAGCTCTCCGGCTAGCTACAAACACACGACGCAGCACACACACAAGAATAACCACACTACACCAAAACACAGGCATGCACACACTAGACACATACATAGAAACACGTATCATACCACCATTCATAAATAGACTCACAGTACACAGCAATCCAACCATCCAAGAATCCCTTATCCCAAAATTCAGATACCCACCCAAACATCCTTCCCTTAATTACATCTACACCCCAGAGCATCCCATCCCCTACTAATTTTAGATAATTTTAGATGATGAAAAAATAAAACAAAAATATACAAAAAAAAATAAAAGAATAATAAAAAGCAAAAAAAAATAAATAATTAAAAATCAAAAGCATGCTTTAAAAAAAATAACACCATAACCAAAAATATAAATAAACAAAAATAAAAACCATAATAATAAAACAGAAAAGAACAGAACGTAAAAGAGCCAACGAGTCAATAACAATAATAAAATAACACAGTCAGGAGCGAAAACCATAAAAACGGAAAGCCAAGAGCACGAGAAGATAATATAATAACAAAGTACACGGGAAAAAGTATTCTAGAAAAAGAATAGAATTCCAAGCAAAAGCAATCACGCAATGCCCAAACTGCAACCAGTCTTCTCCGATACGTCCTTGGACACATATCTACGAAGCATCAAAACAAAACCATTCTTCGCCAATACGTCCTCAGACACGTATCTACGAAGCATCTACGCCAAGATTCTACATCCAGCTCTACGCTCACGTCGCCTTGCGACATTGCTCCTAGCAGCACAACCACTTCCGCTTTTTCGCTTCCTGATTTCCATACGTCGCCTTGCGACACGGCTCTTGCAGCCCACATCCACGTCGAGTTCTACTCACCTTTCGAAACCAGATTTCCACGTCGCCTTGCGACACTGCTCCCGCAGCACTCGCCGATGAGACGCAGTCAGCGTCGAATCAAACCACGCATACTTCGCATTACCGAATCCCTTGCTCGACAAGCATACCAGAACCCCGCTTCCAGGGGTTCTACACTCAACGTCCTCGACGGTATCTCCGGACACCAGAACCAATCCAATAAGCTGCCGCCACCTTTGGTGTTCGGTCCAGGGCAAACGGCGCCCATCTACAACAAAAATTGTAGCCCTGCGATGCAGAATACCCCAACAAAAGGAGAGGCGAGTACAGCCTGTTGTATTTACGCATAAGACAAACACCGCCTATTGGCCAAAAAATCGACCAATAGGAAGAAAGTATAGAGTATACAGCATATACGGAAGAAAGTATAGAGCATAGTCAGATACGTTCATTTTCACTTACAATCATACAAATATCATCATACCATTCACTTTAAGAATTATTAAATATTTAGTTTTATCCAGAATTCCTTGTATCGGAATTCACCCACATAACCTTAGTTAATTTCAGTTTTCTACTTACTGTATCTCATACTTACCTTAATATTCAAATTATCTGGAGACAAGGAATTATTCCATTTATTTTACTTATTTTTATCTTCACCTATCAACAAGGCGAAGTCGTATTTTACCTGAGTTTCCGTTTGTTAGAATATCATTGTCTCGAAACAAAATTCATACTTACTTTTATTTTCCTCCTCATCGAGACGTGGACTACGCGTCGTAGTGTCACAACTTTTGTTAAATTATATTTATTATCGACTTATTATTTTTCCTTTACCTTCTTCCTGGATAACACCCAAATACATTCCCTCCATTGCAGTAGGCGACATATCTCCGGGATCGAACCGAGATATAGTCGTAGTGTCGCCCTATAGAATCAGTGTGATTGTTTTTCCGTCTAGGGCGACACACTTGACTTGAACTTAACTTCGGTGAATAATTAATAAATAAATAACCTTGATAATTAAATATAGTGCTAGAGAGCAGGACTACCGGAGGCGTTAGTACGTAAGGTAAGTATCCTAAATTCTGTATCCATTAGCTTGCAATCGCCGTCCCGCAGGGCCGAGCTCATTAGACTATGAGGCCACTGGGCCAGTCAGGCATCATCCTACCTTTCACTACTTTTTCTAAGTTTTTGCTAAAACTTAGTGGCGCCCTTCTCTTTTGACAGTCAAGACGTAACCGAGAAAAGCAAATCACATTTCCCTACGGGGAGAATTATCCATGACAATAGTAACCTAGATCAAATCTATACTTGTTTTACTTACTTTTGCAATTTTATTTTATAAACTATATAATAATAATAATATATTTTAAATCCTCACTGAAGTCACGACGACCTGTACTCATACAAATAAAGAAATCAAATCAACAGAGCCTAGAAGAAGCCGCTGCTTTTATTGCGTTCGGGACCACGGCTGCGCGGGCGGTCGAACGTCGGACTGAGCGCCGTGCGCTGCCGGGCCCCTCTCGCTGATGTGTCGGCGTTACGAGGATGTTGTCCTCTTGGCGTTTTCGGCATCTCCTGGATGCCGAGGCGACAACAACCAAAAAGAGCTAAACAACACTTGCTATCTAACACTCAAACTTAAAACTTGATGTTCAGAATTCGATCTTCGCATTTTTTCATTCAAAGTTCTCACTTGTCCTACAAGTCAGAACTTGCCCATCATATTCATTCATTTATCATCGCGTTCAATCATCATCATTTTCTAGTGTTCATCCATATACCATTCCATCATTCACATCACCTTTCATTTAATCATACCTCATTTATAAATACATTCATCTTAATCACAGTCATCAATTACATACGTGCATTATTTAGAATCAAACCACTATTTGCTCATAAACAGAATTACTCATTTTAATTTACATTACATTACAAGCAGTTTAGTTTCGTATTTACCGTTTTTCATAAAAATAATAACTTGTTTTATTTTATTATATATAAATATACCTACCTACCTCCTGCGCTAAACTCGAAGTGACTACACGTTGCCAGGTTCCAGCATTCCATCAGGGAGTCGAGACTCAGGTAAGACTATTGTTTTCATCTTGTTTTGTCCGTCTGATCCAGCATCACAAAGCCCTCGAACCCACGAGAGACGTATTGATTGTTCTTCTTTTGAGCTACCGGGACCAGCGACCCGTGTTATCGTTGGTGGCGCCCTTCAAGGTCATATTATAAATAAACATATATACTTACCTTTCATTAAAAATTAATAATAAATTTTAAAGTCAAAGATTAATCCTAAATCAATAGCTCGAGCCGTCTTGGTAATACTGGGGCAAATAAAATCAAAATTACCAAAAAAGAAGACCGCGCCCGAGACAGTAGGTATGTGGATTTAGTTTTTCCTTCGATTTTTCGGCTTTTCGTCTTGTCGTTCGTGATTTACGTGATTTGATTAGGTACCTACTTACCTTACATATTTAAATATTTCTTATCCAATTCGTAATATTCGTATTTTGTAATTTTTTGCGTTGTAATTTGCAGGTTAGATTTTGATGAAAAGCATTTATTCCCAGCCAGTTTGCAAGTCTACTTTCCAAATATGATAATAAATTCAAAGAATTTTTGGATTAATCTACTGTTTTTAGTGGTCTGTCGAAAACCATTAAAAATTATTTAATTGAAAGTATTAAAGAACTCTGAACCTCCCGTTGGTTCTTGCTGAACTGTTTATTTTTGGAACGTTCTGGTATACCTAAAAAAATCGAAATACGGCAAGGAAAATGAAAATTCGTTGAATCATTGATCGTAAATTCGACAAACGAAATACCTATTGGTTTATAAAAGATATTTAACAATCTAATAAAATATATTTTGTTTATTTCAATTTATTTATGATATCAGTAATTCGTGAATAAATATTTCAAAAAAGTTTGATACTTTCTCCAAAAATCATTTTTGTGAAACCGTGTAATTTTTCATTGAAATTCTCAAGTGCCAGGAAAACGCGTGACCTTGAAAGTTGGAAAAATTTTCGCCTTTCGCGGACCAAATTTCATATAAATATTAAATTTGTCTGCTTTAGAATTTTTTTAAAAAATTTTTAGAATTTTTCAAAAAATTTTGAAAAATTTTTTAGAATGTTTTCAAAAAAATTTTTTAACTTTTTTATAAAATTTTGAAAAATTTTTTTGAATTTTTTCAAAAAAAAAATTTTTTTAATTCTTTCAAAAAATTTGGAAATTTTTTTTTTTATTTTTTCGCAAAATTTCGAAAATTTTTTTAGAATTTTTTGAAAAAATTCTGTTTTCAAAATTTTTTGAAAAAATTCAAAAAATTTGGCTGTGACTTTTTCTCGTCATATTGACGTCTCTCTTGTAGTTCTTTTAACTACAGAATTAGAATAGAATTTTATATCCTGGAAACAAGACCCAGAAGCATTTTTTTTTTTGAAAAAATTCAAAAAAATTCTAAAAATATTTTCAAAATTTTTTGAAAAAATTCAAAAAATTAATTATTGATAATAACATAATTATATAACATTAATTATTGTAGACAAATAAGAAATAAGTATAACGAAAGGGAGGAAAAATGATCGTCGACAATATGATAATATGAAAAAAGTTTGATACTTTCTCCAAAAATCATTTTTGTGAAACCGTGTAATTTTTTGCAAATGGATTTTTCATTGAAATTCTCAAGTGCCAGGAAAACGTGTGACATTGAAAGTTTGAAAAATTTTCGCCTTTCGCGGACCAAATTTCATATCAATATTAAATTTGTCTGCCCTACCCGATGCTTTATTCACGAGCCGCCACTGCAACATGCCTCTTAAACATGACGTTCCACATTGTTAAAGCAATTATGTTGACGAGAGACAACTTTTACTAGCCACTCACTGGAATGAAACTAACAATTCATAGTAGAAAAATGTATTTACGAATGCTGTAATCTACAATAGAAATTAAACCTATAATGAAAAAATTAACGCTTTTATCACAAATAAACTTGAGAGTAGTTTTAACTGTACAAGAGACATGTAATATGGAAGCTAGCTTAGTGCATGCTTTTTGTTAAAGAGCTTGTACCGTCAAAACAGATCCCAAACAAATGAACCATATAACAGCCAGCAGGGTGTACCGTCAATACACCGATAGGTACTTCACGAAAAATCTTAGCGACATTTCCGTCAACAGTCAGTTCTTCCCCCAATGCATATCATAGAGTTCGTTCGTACCGCCAGAGCGGCAGCTTCCATACAATGCGCCATACATACCGTTCTTACAAACAAGCTTTTACAATCAAATTACAAAGTGTTTAAACTACTACATATTTATACACTTTGTAAATTTGAAACATTAAACATTTACATGATATAGACAATGATGTGATTACAGACAATCATATGATTTAGTATTGCGTAAGTATGTCTAATAGATAATGTGACTCGTGTTCTTGGTGCACGTAGACGAGATGGCCTCTTCTAAGTTGCTGTCCAACTTGTGGTAATTCGCCGAGTTGGGCCGGCGCGCCCTGTACTGCCGTTTGCGCCTCTTACCCTCGAGCAGCAACGCCAGTATCTACAAAACAAAATCAGTAAGCGCATTCGTGCAAACTTCTCACTTGGAGTCATTACCCCATCAAAAAATTTTGTTAAAAATTTTTTAGAATTTTTTCAAAAAATTTTGAAAAATTTTTTAGAATTTTTTCAAAAAATTTTAAAATTTTTTAAAATTTTTTCAAAGAATTTAGAAAAATGTTTTCAAAAAATTTTGAAAAAACTGAAAAATGTTTTAGAATTTTTTCAAAAAATTTTGAAAAATTTTTTTGAATTTTTTCAAAAATTTTTTTTAATTTTTTCAAAAAATTTTGAAAAATTTTTTTTAATTTTTTCAAAAAAAAAGTTTTTTGAATCCTTTCAAAAAATTTAAAAAAAATATTTGGAATTTTTTCACAAAATTTCGAAAATTTATCAAATATATTTACAAAATTTTTTGAAAAAATTCTAAAAATTTGGCTGTGACTTTTTCTCGTCATTTTGACGTCTCTCTTGTAGTTCTTTTAACTACAGAATTAGAATAGAATTTTATATCCTGGAAACAAGATCCAGAAGCATTTTTTTTTTTCAAAAAATTCAAAAAAATTCTAAAAATTTTTTCAAAATTTTTTGAAAAAATTCAAAAAATTAATTATTGATAACATAATTATATAACATTAATTATTGTAGACAAATAAGAAATAAGTATAACGAAAGGGAGGAAAAATGATCGTCGATAATATGACGTCAAATTCATGACGTCCTAAGGATTAGTAACGTTAGATTAAAAAGGTACGTCTGAATGACGAGAAAAAAGGGACGTTTTAAAGACGACATAGAAATGACGTCATTTGTTCGACCTCATATTGGTCACTTGACGTCTTAGATCTAAAATCACCTTAAAAGAACGTAATAATGACGTCACCATGCTGCTTGGGTATAAACTGGGGTAATTGTAGACGCACCTAAAATAAGCATTAAGATTTAAAATATCCCGAGAAGCCTACCTCTAGAATCGTGCCGATCTCGGTCAAACTCGGCCGTCGCCGCAACTTACAGCTCCTCGGAGCGGGTAGAGACTTGCAACACGAACAGATTGCATTACAACGTAGACGATCGCACAATCTCGGCATTCGACCGGTTAATCCGCCGCACGGTTAACCCGCACCCGGATAATCGAGGTTCTACTGTACTTACCATCCTAGATCACAAATTAATAATATACATGTGGGCAAAATTAAAAAATCTATAGACTGTTTATAAAATTAAAACCGTGTACCTACCTAGGTACGAATGAAATGAAAATTTACAATGACGGTAAAACACCTCAAGGTCAGTTTCTGATTTTGATTGGCTGTAAAAAGTGTGTGTATTGGAAAGCTGGTAGGTAGGTAAGTATTGCATTTGTAATTATTTTTAAAAATGTGTTGTATTTAGTCGTTGAGTGTTGACGATTTGGTAGGTTAGGTAGGTACCTACTTACACAATAAATATGACTGTATTTCAATTGCAAGTATTGCAAGCATATTTATTTTATTTTTCCGTTTTAAAGGGTTGCCGGTCGTTGAACTACACATACATATTAGAAGCGGTATAGATTAACAATATTTTTGAGAACTACACTAATAAAAGAGGCTATAGTTTTGGTTTTGGTCATAATAAACAGAACAATTTAAAAATACATATTGCAATTTTTTATCACAAAGAAGACCTTTAAAGTTACATTATTTTGGGGTAAATGTAAACACGAATTATACTTACACGACAAACAAAATCTTGCTAAACAACGAACATAATTTCCCCCCGCAGAATCGGGGTAAATGTAAAGAGGCAACTATGCCGAATATATTCCTTTTACCTCAAATGCTTTTCGATTTACAGAAAACCACCAGTGATTATTAAAGAGGACACTATGGGCTATATGAATGTTGATAAAAATCTTTAAGAAATTCAAAGCATTAAATATCGTCCACAATTACCCCCAACTGACCCTAATATGTTACCTTGTGCCTGCCGTGGTATCCAAAGTATCCCACGATGATCAGAACGCACATCACCAAGAAGTAAGAAAAAAAGTAAGACTCTTCATTTGAGATATTGTCTTTGCCATCATCAATTGCTTTATCACTTGCATTTTTGTCTGTATCTTTCTTGCTCGGTTTTTCGACCTTACTACTACTAGTACTTTTAGCACCCAATTTATCTGTTGCAGGACTTGTATTCGTGCGGTTCTTATTCTTAACAGACTCCGCCTGAACCGCGTGACTAATACCGGCCCCATTCTCATTTGCTATATATAAAAATGTACCCATTTATTACATAAGTAGTTATGTTGCCTTACGAAACTTACCTTTTGCTAATGAAGTGGGAGGTTTTGCCCTTTCTGAAAAATTAACATAATAATATTATTAATAAATAGTAAATCTTTACTCGGACCCCGCTGAAATAGGGCTCCAATGCAATATCTTAACGTATATTAAACAAAAGTTAAAATAAGCGAGTAACCATGTAACAACCCCTATGTAACCCCGTAACAACCCGTATGTAACAACCCCTATGATTCGTCTGGCGATATTCGTGTCCAAGCGATAATTATAAGCAAAAAATTCACAGATTTCGCAATCCTTGCAACTATCGGAGACATTGGAAATGATAAGAAAATATATGAAACATAATATACCGATCCTTTTGAGTTGTTTCGAATACGTCAAATACTATGGTGCGCGTGCATGCTTGTGGCAATTTCCAGATTGGCTTTAGAATGCTTATGTTTATTAAGTGTTTATTAGTAATGTTTGGCGTACGATTGGGTCCCTGGCATTTTATAAATTTAGAATAACACGTTAATTAATAATTTAATATAATATTGAGTATGGATACTGTCACAATTTGCCACAAGAATGCGCAGAACGTACTACGCACGGAGTTATTGTCTCATTCAATACAAGTTGCGTTGTATTTATCTTACTCGCTTGCTCTAACAGAATAGGTCTATTAACTGTTTATTATACACACAAGGTTATACACTGCGCAACTGATTCAACGCACAAGCAAAAAGTTAACTTAAATTTGACGTTATGTATTTTCGACAATTTTTGTTCGTTTTGGTCGATTTTTTTTTCAAATTGTAGGTTTTTCTCTTAGGAGTTACTTAGGAGTACTCACTGTCTTAGTTGTTTTGGTAAAACGAATGATTTTGATATTATACCAGGTGCTATAAAAATGTTATGTTTTTTTCCCAAATTTCAAAACGTCCTGTGGGCTATACAGGGTATTGCAAGTTATTGCAATTATAGCCAATTTAAAGCCTCATGTTTTTTCTACATTTTCTTTTTTTATTCATTTGTTTATCTCTGTTACTTCATGAAATACACCGTTTTGAAACACCATATGCTTTTATTCACATGAAATGCATTTATCGGACAACTCAAACAGCTATGGAAGCTATGGAAATCGAAGATTACACGTCATAAACTGACAACTGTGTCATTAGTTTTTTGTTGACAGTCCAGCAATAATTAGTGAATAATGGAACGCCAAACCAGAAATTTAACTCGCGATGAATGTGTTCAGGCAGCTACATTACATGGTGAAGGGTGGGTCCCAACAACCGCATAGCTGGAAGGTTGGGAGTGTCTCACACAACTATAGCGAGAGCAATTCAAAGGTACGCGGAAACAGGAGAACATTCCAGACGGGCCGGTCAAGATCTCGTGTTACCTCTGCTATCCAGGATCGCTTTTTAAGAGTAAATGCTGTAAGACAACGATTTATAACTGTAACACATTTAAGAGCACAACTTCAAGACGCAGGTGGTCCACTCATATGCGTTCAAACTGTACGCCGACGACTGAGGGAGGCAAATTTAAGACCCAGGATTGCTACTCGAGGACCCGCATTAACAGTAGATCATCGAAGAGCCAGATTGAATTTTGCCAATGAGCATGTTAATTCGATGGAAGCAGATTGGGAACGTATTCTTTGGACTGATGAGTCAAGGTTCAGTTTGTATAATTGTGACAGACGTAATCGCGTCTACCGAAGACCCGATGAGCGATACAGTCAATGCAATTTTTTGCACACAACTTTATATGGAGGTGGATCCGTCATGGTGTGGGGCGGAATATCTTTGACTGGGCGAACGGACTTGGTAACTGTGAATGGAAATCTCAATTCTGACAGATACATCACAGACATTCTTGAAGCACATGTTTTTCCTTATGCCCCCTATATAGGACCCAATTTTTTACTTATGCAAGACAACGCGCGTCTCCACACGCATTGTGAGTCTTATCGTGAGAAATTATCTTGAAGAAGTAGGAATTGATCACATAGACTGGCCAGCCATAGCCCCGACCTTAACCCCATTGAACATGTTTGGGATTTTATCGGTCGGCGGTTACGAAGTGAGGGACGACAACCCCAAAATTTACAAGAATTGGAAGGACACCTAGTCCTGAATTATGGAATGGCCTAGATCAGAACCTAATCAGAACTTTGGTTTTAAGTATGAACCAAAGATGTCGGGAGGTCATTCACGGAAGGGATGGAAACACCAGATACTAATTCTCTATTTACTTTTGTTTTGTTTCCTGTTATTCGTTGTTTTATTGATTAAAGCAATCCATTTTTCTAGGTATGTTTTTTGAGTTTTTGTCCTTTTAAGACCTTTTTCTCTTCTAAAACACCTTGCATCTCTCAATAAATTACAAGATATCAAGGAAAACAGAACGCAAAATGAGGCATTGAACCAGTATAATGAGTAATAAATAATGAGCACTTGACAAAAAAGAAAGTTAATAAATTTAATAAAAATCACGTCAACTCAAAAATTGGATATTTTATGAAGTAACAGAGATAAACAAATGAATAAAAAAAGGAAATGTAGAAAAAACATGAGGCTTTAAATTGGCTATAATTGCAATAACTTGCAATACCTTGTATAGCCCACAGGACGTTTTGAAATTTCGGAAAAAAAACATAAACATAACATAACAATCACAGATCTTACATATTACGCAAGTATCGCAGGCGTATTGAAAATATCAGACACAACTGGTAAAATTTTCTCAAGTGAATTGAATAAAAATAAAACTCAGTTGTGTTCCGATTTTTTTGTTCCTTTGACCCTGAAGGTCTTGTCGTTTTAAACAGGTTATCTTGCATGGGGTGGTCAAAAATTACAGTCTCATTTTTTTTGTTTTCGAATGATTGCTATTCTTTAAAAAACTTTTTGCTTGCCTAAAAATAGTGATGACTGTCAAAAATTGTGTTGTATACACAGGGTGGTTAAGAATTACAAAATCTTAAAATTTGAAAAGAGGAAACTGTTATTTTTGATCACCCCGTATAAAAACAAATTGTGGCTAAATCATCATTAGTTTTTTATACGTGGTGATCAAAAAGTACAAATTTTACTCTTGAATTGATTTTGTAATTTTTTACCACCCCGTATAATAAACATAATTTTTTTCGACATTACTTTAAGCAAGCAAAAACTTTTATAAATAATAGCGTTTTCCCCAAAACTAAAAATTTTTTGAGATTTTGTAATTTGTGACCACCTCGTATAAAAAATATGATTTTTGTCGACGTCATTACTATTTTTTGGGCAAGTAAAAACTTTAATAAATAATATTTTATTTTTGTTATTTTTGACCACCCCGTATAATAAACATAATTTTTGTCGACATTACTTTAGGCAAGCACTTTTAAAAATAATAGCGTTTTCCTGAAAACTAAACATTTTTTGAGATTTTGTACTGTGCGACCACCCCGTATAAAAATGATTTTTGTCGAAGAGTAAACTGATTTTTGATCACCCCGTATAGAAATAATTGTGGCAAAATCATTATTAATTTTTTATACGTGGTGATCAAAAAGTACAAATTTTACTCTTACCGAATTTTAAGATTTTGTAATTTTTTACCACCCCGTATAATAAACATAATTTTTATCGACATTACTTTAAGCAAGCAAAAACTTTTATAAATAATAACGTTTTCCCGAAAACTAAACATTTTGAGATTTTGAGATTTTGTAATGTGCGACCACCCTGTATAAAAAATATGATTTTTGTCGACGTCATTACTATTTTTTGAGCAAGTATAAGCTTTTATAAACAATAAAATTTTCTCGGCAATGTATAATTTTATACGTGGTGATCAAAAAGTACAAACTTTACTTTTACCGAATTTTAAGATTTTGTAATTTTTGACCACCCCGTATAATAAACATAATTTTTGTCGACATTGCTTTAGGCAAGCAAAAACTTTTATAAATAATAACGTTTTCCCGAAAAGTAAACATTTTTTGAGATTTTGTAATTTGTGATCACCCCGTATAAAAAATATGATTTTTGTCGTCGTCGTTACTATTTTTTGGACAAGTAAAAACTTTTATAAATAATAGCGTTTTCCCGAAAACAATTTTTTTTGAGATTTTGTAATTTGTGACCACCCCGTATATAAAATATGATTTTTGTTGACGTCATTACTATTTTTTGGGCAAGTAAAATTAACGGAATTACTACTTATACTTGAACAGTTTTGATATTACAGGTAAAACTAATATTAATAAGATTAATAATTAATAAACACTAGCGGCCAAGTGACCCAGGCAGCTTTCACGATGGGGAATTATGCAGTGAATGCTGTCAGGCATTCTTTTTTATTTGAAAAATTATAAATAAGAAACAATTCAAATAATAAATTCATTATTCAAATTCATCAGTTTACTCTTGCTGCTGAATGTATATTCTTAAAATGCGGCCGCTCATTAGCTAAATCAGAATCTCTTATTTAGTGATTTATGATTTCATTTTTGCTATCATAATTGACAATGGGAACCTACTCATGTTGTATATACTACAAATTCGATTAAACAATTCGAATTTTTATAAGTTCATCCTAAATAAATTCGATTATACATCTCGTGTTAACACTAACGCCCGGTGTCGACTCTTTTAGGATAGGACCGTACCGGCTGAGCGATACGTTTATTGTTTATGTTATCGAGATGCGGTAGACGTATTTAATTGCCTTCAGGGCGAGACAGTTTCGATAACTGTAAAGTATTTATGGGCTGCTTTGACGGCCCTATGAAAGGAATAATATGTAGAGGTTTTGTTAGTTAGTTTAGAATAATATACGTTTGTAGCCTACACTTGTTCTTTTATTTTATTTATCGTTGGGCATTCGTTTACACTAGAATTATTAAATTTATGAAAATTATGATTATGAAAATATCCCGATTGTTCCCATCACTACTAGCAATGCGCTACCTCTTCCAATATAGCTGCACTAAATACTCCCCACTCCCCAGTACCCTTCACGCCGTTAGAAGGCCGATCGCTCCGATATCTACATGTATTGCGTCACTCGATCGCGACACCGCTGTCTTTTGGCCTTGAACGAAAACTTTTAACTTGGTACCCATATACTCTTGTCTAAACATAAATATTTCCAATGTTAAAACTAATTTTTTCCAAAAATTTACAAAATTCAATTCGCTGCATTTTAGCAGTTGAATTTTTTAAATTGTATATCGGATAGTTGAATAATTAACATTTATATCCGCGCGCTTTACATTGTTTAAGCGCGATTGCGCTAAACAACATCGCCTGTCGCTCGCTTGAAACGCGACTTTCGAATTTTATCATTTGCCATAATTTGTTTACATCGCGCAAGGACAAAAGTTGTTGAATGGAATCTCAGGATTCTGACGGAACTTTTACTTTTTTGATAACGCTATAAATAACCGATTAATTGGGAAAAAAGTGTTGGGTCTACAAGACGCGAGAGCCCGGCCCTCGCTTACCTGCCTCACCACATCTGATTTTCGTTCTCTATCTAGCCCATTCAATTCGCATAGAGCGTTGTCGCAGATGATTGATGTGGGACTTGAACGGACTTGCTTGTAAACGGGGTGCTTGCTGCAAAGAAATTGATTTAATTTTGTATTTCAATTTTTCCTCGATTAGTAGATAGTTAGAAAAAAGTAGATATAGAAAGTTCCACGTCCGCCAGTAGTAGTGATCAAGATATTGACCTGAAATTAAAATGTAAAAGGAGGTCTTATCGTGTCCTAGAAATAAAAGCTCCATGGGAAGAATATTGAAAACCTTTGGAAACGTACTCCTCGAGTTGCCAAAGAAGCCTGATCAAAAACAATGCCTCGTCATCGATGGTATGTCTCTTGTTCAATCGATTGGCAAACCGAAGGGTCTTCGCACATTTGGAGAATATGCGACAATGCTTCACAAGATAGTCTGCAAAAATTTTGTGAAATATGATCGGATCGATCATTACCAAGAACATTCTCAAATATAGGACAAATATATTGTGTAGGCGCATTATTGATAGTGACAACGTGCCTTTGCCGACAAAATGGGACAGATTCATACACTCTTGGGAAAATAAGTCTGACTTGAGTGACTTCTTATCAGTTTCCATAATAGCGAAAGCCAAATATGATAAAGTAAACTTGGTTACATCAGGAGGTTACCATCAGATCTTGCGGTACGGTTCAGGCGTTACCATATCTACTCAATCAGCCAAATTTTTAGTGTCAAATCATGAAGAAGCTGATAACCGAATCTTATTGCACATTTGGTCTGCGAAAATTGATGGATATACTCAGTGCACTGTTTCTTGCAAAGACACGGATGTACTGGATGTGTTGTTAGTGCATTTTTCCGACAAACTCAACGTAGACTTGTTTATGCAAACACAACAGTTCCAGTACATACACATTAACTCCATCGATTTTGAAGGATCCACGAAGAAAAATCTTTTATTTTTCCATAGTTTGACGGGCTGTGATGTTACAAGTCAGTTTAATGGAATAGGAAAACCAACAGCCTGGTAACTATATCAGAAACATTATGAGTTACTAGATGTGGAGGGGCCAACTTTAACTGAAATATATTTGCAAGAGTGCAAAAATTATGTATGCTTCTATATTCAAATACCATCAGTGACTGCAAATCTATAAATTATTTGAGAACAAAACTGTCCTGTAAAGTTGATATTGGCAGGCTTCCCCTTACAGTGGATTCCTTGAAACAACACCGTTTACGTGCATTATATCAGTTTCTTGTTTGGAAAAATGCATTAAATGCGATCTTAAATATGCCTGATTACAAGGACTTTGGTTGGAAACTTGATGAATCCCAATCAGTAGTACCAATTTTTCCACAATTCCTCCATTGCCAGGAAATAAAGGGTCCGCCAATAGGGACGCTCGATCTTTGACAGCTCATGGCGGCCATGTTGTTTGTGGTAGAGTTGGCAAACGTAGTTGTTATTATTCAGTGTATCTTCACAAATCACCATGAACCAATTCAGCCGCGAGCAACATGTGCAAATCGTTAAAACTTATTACGAAAATCATTCATCGGTTCGAGCAACGTTCCGCGCGCTCCGCCAATTTTACGGTGCAATTGATCGTCCTGCTGAGTCGACTATCCGTCGTTTGATTAACAAATTCGAGGCAACCGGTTCGGTGAACAATCAGCCAACACCGACGCGTCGTCGAAACGTCCGATCTGCCCAGAATGTCGCCGCTGTGCGCGATAGTGTGCGTGAAAATCCGCGACAGTCAATTTCACGTCGCGCACAGGAACTCCGCCTTTCGGAAACATCACTTCGCCGAATCTTGCATCTGGATTTGGGCATGCATCCGTACAAGATCCAGCTGACACAAGAGCTCAAAATAAACGACCATAGACAGCGCCGTATCTTCGCTGATTGGGCTTTAGAGCAGTTGGAAGTCGACCCCGATTTTGGTCGCAAAATCATCTTCAGCGATGAGGCACATTTTTGGTTAAATGGGAATGTCAACAAGCAGAATTGCCGTTATTGGGCCGAGAACAATCCACAGGAGGTCCACCAGGTCGCAATGCACCCAGCAAAGGTAACTGTTTGGTGTGGATTTTGGGCCGGAGGCATCATCGGGCCGTATTTCTTCGAGAACGACGATGGTGTGTCCATCACGGTAAGCGGCGAACGATACAGATCCATGATAACGAACTTTTTCTGCCATGAAATCGACAATATGGATGTCGAGGATATGTGGTTTCAGCAGGACGGCGCTACGAGTCACACAGCGCGCGCCACAATGGATCTTCTGCACGAGCGCTTCGGAGGAATGGTTATCTCGCGCAGAGGCGACATCAACTGGCCACCGAGATCGTGCGATTTAACCCCACTAGACTATTTCTTGTGGGGTTTTCTTAAATCACAGGTCTACGCAAACCAACCACAAAACACTGATGCCCTCAAAGTCAACATACGCCACGCCATCGATGAAATACAGCCCGATTTGTGCGCCAGAGTCATTGAAAATTGGACTTCTCGTATGCGCGCCACCCAGCGAAGCCGAGGTGGACATTTGACCGATATTATTTTCCATACATAATGCCTTCGAATACTCTTTCAAACAAAAAATAAATTTCATTTATACCTCTCACACAACTTGCTTTATTTCATTTTAAAGATCGAGCGCGCTTATTGGCGGACCCTTTATAACAGCAATGTGCTTTTTTCCTGTAAAACTGGGTAGTAACGTATGGTCCGAAAGTTTTGGGAAAAAATTCAGAGGCTGATAACTCTTATAAAAATAGTTTTATATTTTAATCACATTCTTAAACAATCTATCTTAACTATCCTTATTATAAAACAAAATTCAAATTATCGACAAGGGACCGTTATTTTCGATTTGCCTAAGTATTGTCCTGACGCGTTGCATCATCCTTTGGACGACCTCAGCGTTAATTTCTCTAATTTTTCTGGATATACGGCGTCGCAATTGTTCTTCATTTTGTGCTTCCCATCCGTTATTATAGACTTTCCGACTCAATATTGCCCAGAACTCTTCAATTGGGCGAGCCTGAGGTAGGTTAGGGGGATTGTCTACTTTCGGTACAAAGTTAATGTTGTTGGCCTCATACCAGTCCCTTGTGATTCTCGCGTAATGGCATGAAACAAGATCTGGCCAAAACATTATTTCATCATCCGCATGATGTCTGTTCAAAAACCGAAGGAGTTCGGAGAGACATCTCTGGATATAAAGCTCTGCATTTAAGGCTTCGCCCCGAACAACGCCAATGTAGGGCTGCGAGATGAAGCCAGCCTCAGAAATTGAACACCCCACTAAAATTTTGTCTTCAAACTTATTTTTGCTTTTTACTCTCACATCATCGGGGGCATTCTCGTAATCGTCCATGTAGAAACCATCATTGCCCTTCATCTCAGAGTTGGACAACGTGAAATATTTTTCATCGTCCATCACGATCAACTTGTTGACGAAATGCACTCGCTTTAAAGCGCGGCAACATCTCGGAATTCTCTCTAACTGAGCCTCTGTGTATTTTGGAGCTTTCCTCCTTTTCCGGAAGACAATATTCTTACTTGATAGGGTCCTAAACACCGTAGTCTTTCCAGCATTAAATCTCCTGGCCAGTTTTCGCTGTGAGATCCCAATTTTGTGTTTTGCTGCTTCAATCAGTCTTCCCTCTCTTAATTGGTTCAAAACCCGCGGCCGACCGCATTTAGGCAAGTTTACACATGGTATCCCTTCTTGACATTCTTTAATTGTGCGATAAATTGTCGATTTGCTTATGTTGTGATCTCGATAAATATCGACAATGTCTCGTTTCGACATTCGTTCAACCAGATTATAAACACCTCGACGAAGATCAATTTTATAAGACATTTTGCGAAGCCAAACCAAAATATTTTGCTTTATTTATTTAAATGACATAAATGGTGGCATTTTAATCCTATGACCTACTTCATTATAAATGCATTTTGTCATTCAATCAAACCAGGTAATTTTTTCCCAAAACTTTCGGACCATACGTTAGTACACTACTAAGATTTTTCTTCAGCATTGTGAAACACTGGTATTGGTAGGGTGCCGAAGAGTGCGATGCACTTGTAAAAAAAATAAAATGGCTCGCGTAATTAACTGTGGCTGTGGCGCTGAGTGTTTCAATTCAATTCATTCGGTCAAAGTCAAGAAAACGAAGATACAAATAGTGAAGATGAATTGTAACTTGGTAGGTTAGGTACCTAATTATGTTTTCATAATGTATTACCCGCAATGTCGCAATGATGCATTGTGAAGTAGAACAATGCTCGATGCGAATTGAATGGGCGAGATAGAGAACGAAAATCAGATGTGGTGGGGCAGGTAAGCGAGGGCCGGGCGCTAGCGTCTTGTAGACCCAGCACCTTTTTCCCAATTAATCGGTTATTTATAGCGTTATCAAAAAATTAAAAGATCCGTCAGAATCCTGAGATTCCATTCAACAACTTTTGTTCCTATCATTTTTTCGAAATTTTCGCTCTCTCCGAGTTATCGCGAGGTAAACAAATTACGGCAAATGTTAAAATTCGAAAGTCGCGCGGATATAAATGTTAATTATTCAGCTATTCGTGATACAATTTAAAAAATTCAACTGCTGAAATGCAGCGAATTGAATTTTGTAAATTTTTCTAAAAATTAGCTTCATTTCCAGACGCCTTTATCCCGCGCGTTGACTCTACTACAAGTGCTTTCACATTTATTTTATGATTTTAGGACAACATTTTGTAGAATTTAGGATGATTTTAGGACATATTAATGAAAATTAACTTTTAATCTCAATACTATATTTTATATGTCTCCATATCAAAAAATATTGTTAAAAATTAATTTAAAACATCAATTCATAGTAAGTATTTTATGAAAAATACTGGGAGAATATTCTTATTTCCTTCTTTAAAATGTAAACTCATCTGGAGTGTGGAGTGATTCATCGCCAGCATATGGACGGCTCAGGGACATGAGGGGGCGAGGGGAACGAAATTCCATAGGCGTATCATTTTAGAGGGGGCAGAATAAAAAAATTAAAAAAATATCCAAGTTATTAACATTGTTTTTAAATGTACTTGTGATGTTTTTTTTATTATCTTAAGAAAAATACTGTTATTAGATGGTTCTAAAAATGTGTGACATGTATACTCTATATGTTTTCTTTATCAAGTACATTCATAAACTAGTAATTTTTAGTATTATTCATATAACACGAATATAGTATTACTTGCATTAATTATAAGTAAACTAAATTAGTAATATTTTGTTTAAAAAAACTTTATAGTTCAGGTTCACTTTATAGTTCATCACAATCCGGGCCTTTTGATTTTAGCCACCCTAAAATCTCCCATTTCCTCTGAAGTTGTCTATGCGAGGTACAAAGAGTTGCCTGTCTCAGCATAACCGGAGCTATGCGAACAACACCAACGAGAGCAATGGAGATAACGCTGTGTCTTCCACCGCTAGACCTACATCTAGAAGAAGTGGCTTTGACTACCATGATTCGCTTCAAATCCGTTGGCATACTACCAAACGCAAGCTGTGGCCAAACCAGAAGCCGCCTGTGGACTAAGGCTGTCAGAAAGATATCCCCTTTACAGGCATGTGCAGATGGTATTCCGCCTCGGCTTGTCTT
Organism: Tetropium fuscum; assembly: GCA_964058915.1. NCBI lineage: Eukaryota > Metazoa > Arthropoda > Insecta > Coleoptera > Cerambycidae > Tetropium > Tetropium fuscum. The sequence continues at coordinate 301,108 of CAXKVY010000505.1, read as the reverse complement.
TGATAAACCTTACACCATACATATTACTGGTGAAGACGAGGCCGGCGTTGAAGGTGTAAACTATGTCTTCACGGACGGATCAAAGAAAAAGGATGGAGCAGGCTGTGGTATATATTCCAGAAATCTGCGACTCCGATGCAGCTGGACTATGGATAAAAATGCCAGTGTAATACAAACATAACTCGCTGGTATAACCATAGCCGCACAAGAGATTGCTCGCAGAGAAATAACGGGCAAGACAATAAGAATCTGCACAGATAGTAGACAATCACTATTGGCCCTGAAAAATTATAAAATAACTAAAGGGTCAACATGGGAATGTCACCAAGCACTTGTGAGAGCATGTCAGATGAATAACATCTGCCTGTGCTGGGTCAAAGGACACTCACAATGCAACGGCAATATAGAAGCTGACAAACTGGCCAAGAAGGCAGCCAGCCTGAGTATCCTTCGGCCTGGTCCTTCAAGTACACTACCAATTGCAGCGAAACCAATTAATAAAGGAAAACACTGATTAATAAAGACTGATTGAAGCAGCTAAACACAAAATTGGGATCTCATAGCGAAAACTGGCCAGGAGGTATAATGTTGGAAAGACTACGGTGTTTAGGACCCTATCAAGTAAGAATATTGTCTTCTGGAAAAGGAGGAAAGCTCCAAAATACACAGAGGCTCAGTTAGAGAGAATTCCGAGATGTTGCCGCGCTTTGAGGCGAGTGCATTTCGTCAACAAGTTGATCGTGATGGACGATGACAAATATTTCACGTTGTCCAACTTCTGAGATGAAGGGCAATGATTGTTTCTACACGGACGACGAGAATGTCCCCGATGATGCGATTAAAAAGAAAAAAGTTTGAGGGCAAAATTTTGGTGTGGTGTGCAATTTCTGAGGCTGGCTTCATCTCCCAGCCCTACATTGGCGTTGTTCGGGGCGAAGCCTTAAATGCAGAGCTTTATATCCAGAGATGTATCTCTGAACTGCTTCAGTTTTTGAACAGACATCATGCGGATGATGAAATAATGTTTTGGCCAGATCTTGCTTCATGCCATTACGCGAGAATCACAAGGGACTGGTATGAGGCCAACAACATTAACTTTGTACCGAAAGTAGACAATCCCCCTAACCTACCTCAGGCTCGCCCAATTGAAGAGTTCTGGGCAATATTGAGTCGGAAAGTCTATAATAACGGATGGGAAGCACGAAATGAAGAACAATTACGACGCCGTATATCCAGAAAAATTAGAGAAATTAACGCTGAGGTCGTCCGAAGGATGATGCAACGCGTCAGGACAATACTTAGGCAAATCGAAAATAACGGTCCCTTGTCGATTATTTGAATTTTGTTTTATAATAAGGATAGTTAAGATAGATTGTTTAAGAATGTGATTAAAATATAAAACTATTTTTATAAGAGTTATCAGCCTCTGAATTTTTTCCCAAAACTTTCGGACCATACGTTATCAACTGCCTCAGTATTAGTGGTTCCACAATACCGTTCCAATATTCCTTCGTATATATTTTTGATCATTTTCAGTTCTCCTCCTGTCAAATTCGGTCGCTTACGATTGGAATTATTGGTTTTAGAACCACTACTACTCGCATTCGTCGCTTCCATCGCATGAAACATTAAACACTCGCGTATAACACAATATTATATTTAATTTATATCGCAAATCAACCGTGCATAAGACACAATGAAATGCCACTGTCGTGCCAAAACATGCATGAAACAGCGCATGCGTCAATATATCCACCGAAATCCCGCGTCTTTGCCTCTGACCAATGAAATACCATTTAATTTAGAACCGCCTAAACCAATGACGGGAAAATTTACAATGACGGTAAAATACCTCAAAGTCAGATTCTAAGTTTGATTGGCTGTAAAAAGTGTGTGTATTGGAAATCGCTTTGCGATGAGACGCTGGTAGGTAAGTATGTATTGCATTTGTAATTATTTTTAAAAATGTGTTGCATTTAGTCTCGGTTTAGTTATGTAGGTACCTATTAACAAACAAGCTCTGATCTTTGTCAAAGCCTTGAATCAAAGTAAATCGGCGTTGAGTGTTAACGATTTGGTAGATTAGGTAGGTACCTACTTACACAATAAATATGACTGTATTTCAATTGCAAGTATATTTATTTTATTTTTCCGTTTTAAAGTTTCTTTTTCACGGCTACTTACAGCCAGTTCCATAAATATGAACAAAAGCGCTCTTTTCGAAAAGTGAACTTTTAGAAAAAGTAGACTTTTAATTCTCTGTAAAGTAGATTCTGTTCCATAAAGTGAAATGCATCTCCCGTTAGGAAAAGCTTCAATTTGTGAATATTTATAGTGTTTGCGGGCCTGAAAGTTACGTGTGAAGTTAGTCAAGAGGCAAAACGAGTGACGATTATGACGCTTTTATTTAATAATAACCTAACATTTTCGAAGTTGTTTTGTGATGGAAATTTAAATAAACTTTGTTGGTTTGCAAACATTGTGGGTAATTACTTTATTGTATATTTTTATCCTGTTATTAAAGCGTTCATATATATGATAAATAATGAGTCAACGTGACGTGGAAAAAATTCGCAAAAAGCCACTTTCCTGAAAGAGGATGAGATTAAATTACGGAATCCACTTGCAGAGAAAAGTTATCGAAAATAAAGTGACCAATAAAGTAACGAATGCGGAGTATGATTAAAGTTGGAGGATGCAAAAACGATGGAAATTTGGAAATATTCTGTCATCGCGTCTTTTTGATGAAAACATCGCAATCGTGGCCTATATATTTTTTCTCTTCTTAACACCGTTGTGTCTTCTTCAAGAGGAAGAACTTGATATAGAATTCAGTAAACGATAAATTGTATTTCAAACACACCAAGCCCAAACAACCACTATTTCCCAGACCATGACAGTAAAAAATAAATTTGTAGGTTAAGTTTACAATAAAGTCGACTTTTGCCCCTCAAAAGGGCCAAAATCGAGACTTTACCAAAAAGGAAGCTTTTCAGTAAAAGTGCCTTTAAAATTCGATTATGGAACACGCTTTAGAACTTAAAGGAGACTTTTAATATTACAGGAAGCTTTACGTCGATTATGGAACTGGCTCTTAGCTGTTTTGTACATATTATTTTTGTTTCTTGTGGGAAATATGGCTACTAGCGAGCTACCTACTAGAAAATGGTAACGCGCTGAAAGCAATACTTCATGAGTGGTGTGGAAACTTGCATTCATTATCAGGTGTGGTGTTGAAAATATGCATATAAAAACCTTCTACTTTCACCCCCCTAAGAAAACAAATGCCTACGCCAATGAAAAACATTGTGTAGGTCAGGGTTGCCAGTCGTTGAACTACACATACATATTATAAAAGCCGTGATTATCCGACCACAACAAAGAAGCATGGCTGCTCTTTCCCAACAATTATGTTGAGAGAGATGAAGATTTCTGGTCTGTCGTAAGGACGTGCTAAATGGCAAACCTTATAGACATTTGCTGCAAAATATTGTTACCACCGGTGCAGCAATTGTATCCTGACAATTTCACCTTCCAACAGGACAATGGCCCAATTCACAACTGAAGATTAGTGTGGGACTGGTTCTTGGACAACAACATTTAGGCGTTGCCTTGGCCATCCAGAAGTCCTGATCTCAATCCAATTGAAAACGTTTGGGGGCGATTAGTCAAGGAAATTCATGTCAGAAATTGTCGTTCGCAAAACAGGGAACAAATTTTGTTTGCCACTGAGAACGGTTGGGAAATGCGGTTGCAGATTACTGTTGAACGTTGCCTCATTCTGCCAAGAGGCTAGAGGCAGTTATTGCTAGCAATGGAGCACCTCTATTAAATATTGATTTTAAAATAAAATGTTACCTAATTGATTTAGGTACTTTATTATTTTAACCGTTTCGTCGTCTACCAATTTACTTTCAACCAGCACTCAATAAAAACTTACCATCATTATTATCTGGATTATCCACACCAGTGTCACCTTCAACTACACTATTTTCTATCACAGCATTACTATTATGTTCTTCTGTGTGAACTTCTGTTAACTTGGGTACCTGGTTAGTGTTTTTTGTATCCTCTACGGTTACGATATTTCCTGTTTCAAGTCTTCCAGCTCCTTCCTCAGAATTCATGGGTGCTGGTTCCAAGTCCCCTTCAACTGCTGCTTCATGGGGTTTCACACTGTTAGTTTTATGGGCTGATGTTGTAAGTACTTCACCAGGTGTTTGATGTGACTCAGTTTGTATTGAACCCGCCTGGCTACTGCTCAAAATAGCTGTGTTACTTTTTGTATTTAACATGGCTTTTAAATTGGACGTTCCATTGTTATAATAGTATGCCAAGCTGCATTCTCTCACAGGACCTGAGGTATAGTCAGTACATAGTTTGTAACATAGAGACGTAGTGTTGATGATTTTAGAAATGTGGCTGCCAGGAGGAATAAGCGCCAAATTCTGGCAGATATCATCCACAGTGTAATCCGGAACTTTTGATTCAGTTATGATGAAATCTGTCCTATTCTTTATGGCCCCTGTATTTTCGAACTCTATACAATATGTTTGAATGCTGTCATGGTACAATAGGCACAGCACCTTTTTTTCAGTTTTGTTACTAAAAGTGTGGATTTGTTCAATGTCCTTCCAAGATCCACAGTACCGTGCATGGTTATCTAACTCTTGCTTCGCAGGTTCCAGAGATATGTTAAAATAGCCGGGGCACTTCTGTGTAAGAATATTGTAAAAGGTTGCATTAGAAACGGTAGGTGCTGCATCAAAAAGGCATAGCCCTAGTAATAAACATAACGCAGAAAGTATACTCATGATTCTCGTTACACTACAATCTCGAATATTGCTTGATTACAGCATGCCACTTATCCCTAGTATTGAAGGTGAAATTATTTTTTTTAAGGACCTATCTGCACCATTTATATCACTGTACAATTTTGTTTACAATGTTCCCACGATTTTGCAACAAAACCAATTAATTTACCATGACTATATTTAATCGCTATACATTTCACAAATAAACACATCAACAAATTATAACGGATAACCTGGTGACCTAACAGAATGCACCCAACAGGTATGATTATGTGATTTGTGAATATCAAGATTATGAAGTGCATAGAAAATACAATGGTTATTTTTCTATATATGCTCAAGCGTCACGTTTTATTTTCCATGTTCTGCATTCTCTTTCTTCTTTCACTGTCACAGAATTAATGTATGCATTATTCGGTGTCACAGTCCATAGAACTGAAAACACAAAGTGGCCCGTCTTATTTTTCATCGCTGAGCTCTCGACAGACGTAGAGATTAGAGATGGGTCGTCGTTATTTACCTACAGAGATAACAGTGTTTCTCCATGTTTACCTGCCTGTTAACTGTTATTTCTAATATAACTGTTCTGTCTCAACGCATCAGTGTCGCCAATGATGTTGACTTAAGTTACACATGGATTCTGCCAAAATTCCGCACTTTTACAACGTTTCCACACAAATGATGTAATTCACAAAACACGCATAGTGTAATTAATTGCTGTCACTGATATTTTTTAATTCTGGCGCCCACAGAACTTAATTGTAAATAATACGAAATCGAAATACTACGAAAAATTCTTACATCGATAACAGCTAGGCCTCGACAAAACTTTCAACACGAAAATAACTAATATTACTAGAGCTCCAGAGCAGCGGATAGATAGAGTACCGCACTCGTTTGAACCTACAAATGCCGACAGGGCGGCCATATTTACTCTATAATAATATTCCAATACTCTATAATTAATGCCTTCATAACTTATGGAAATAGGCCAAGATAAATATATAGTATTTTTAAACAATGGCCCAAAGAGAAAGAGATTTTCAAACGGTAAATACTGTAGAGTAATACGTTTAAGCTTTGCCGTGACTTAAGTATGCGATGGAGTAAAAATAGCGAACGGCCGCAACTATGCGGTACTCTTGCCTATACGTTACTCTGAGACCTACTAGCTACTAGCCATAAATATGGATAACCTCTGTGCTACTAGCGCGCTTTCAATGTGTCGTCATCTTGTGCGCTGGTGCCATATGATACTTACTAATTTATTAGCTATCGGCGACCTGCAAATACTGATTGCGAGCGCCTCCCTCGGTGAATCATACAAGTTTTCACTAGACAACAAACTAGTTTGACGTTTGGTGTGGTGCTGTGCAAAGAATTGAGAGTGAAAGTGTTGTGTATGAAAATATAAATATTTACAATGATTATTAGTGGTAGAACTGGGTGCGTATGCTTATGACCTGTAACGGGTTAAAAAATCGCGGCCGTCAAGTTGTAATTATTCTTCAATGAATTACTTCAATTCGCGTTGCTGTAGGTATACTCATTGCAAGCAACTCGTAAATCCCAAACGAGTAGTGGGTTGCATACCTTTTCATTGTTTACCGGACACATGTCAGATTTGAATTTTGTGAAGAACTTTAAATAGGTTGAAATTTGAGATGCAAGTGGTACCTACAGATCACCTGAGGTGCATTCCACAACCTTTTCCAGGTGTCTGTGTGATTGATTATCTGTTTAAAGATGAGTTTTGTTTTGTTTGTGAGTAAAGGCCACCTGTATGGGGAATTTGAATAGTTACCAGAAGTGGTAGGGGAGAGTTTTTTGCGGAGAGTGAACAAAAAGAGGGCAGACATTTGCAATTTTATGAAGTGTTAAGGTTTTCTCAAGATATTGGGAGAATTTTGTGTGAAAAGGAGCCTCAATAAGAACTAAGGTCAGTAACACATTGATTTAAATACAGAGATAAAGACATTCACATAAATAGTAATCGTAATTTTGATTGATTAAAATAAAGACTTTGCTGAACATTTTATTTAGACGAGATAATCGTTTCAGGCTTGCTTGTCACTCTGGCTCAGTTCCTGTATGGAATGTTTATTTTCTGTTGCACTTCCTTGTTAACTGCTTGCTGAATTCTTGGCTGCTCTCTTGGCATTACACCGCAATAATTGACCTCCAACATCACCTTGCGCTTGGTGTCACTGTTTACCAGGACTTGCTGGTCAAGTGCACATGCTTTGGTGTCCTATTTGGGACAAGGTAACTGCACCCCGGGACATCCATCACCAGACAACCTGGAGGAGCGGAGCTGCGCATCAGATCGCTCGGTAATCTGCTAACCTAGCAAAAGAACCACTTGTAGTTCCCTCCTTTAGAGGCACTGGGTACTGTTCATCATCACGACGAACGTGAGTAGTATCATATCTCTATTACAAGTGTCTTCATCGAGCTGCACATTCGGCTACCTGCCCAACTGGGATTATGTGACAACTTCACCTGGAATAAGGTCAACTTTATTTGTCAGTACTGTTTTAGTGTGCCGTCAATTATTGTTAAATTCTGGCTCAAATTTATAGTGTTGAGACCATACTGTCAGTTGTAAGCGCGAACAGCTGTTTGCGCACTTATTAATGTAAGTTTAGTCAGTTTAACAAATACTTACCTGTTGTTGATCCTCGACACGAAGGAGTGAACAACACTTTGTTGATGGCGTTATAAGTAATACCTATTTGTAGTTGTATGCCATCATTTTGCATTTGCTTTACATAACGATAACTGTCAACTGTCAGAGAGATTTATGATTAATTTATTGGTTTCATTTGTGACTCACGGTGCGTTTGCTGTACTTTAGCACAGTTGTGATGCTATTGTGATTGATGTAGTTGTTTATACCCTTGTGATGTGCTTGTGATTTATATAAAGTATTTATTTAATTGTTGTCTGTGACAAGCGCACCCCTTTGTCACTTCACTGACTCTTTGTCGCTTATTGTTTTTTATTAGGTGTAAATTATTAATATTTGTTTATACACACAGTCATTTTACGTACATTTTTTTAATATACTATTTTCTAATTTATCTTTGTGTTTGTTCTGTCGTCTAACTTCCCCTCCCTCGTCAAACTTGCTTTGGCTGGCGCCCAGCACATAGTTTGTACTAAGCGTCATCTTACATCAGTCAGGTAATTGCGTTAATCAATAAAACCTTCACCCACGGCCTGGCTCCCAACAAAAAGAACAGCTAGCGGTTACAGACCACACGATAGAAGTGAGAACTTCTAATTTTACGATGGAGTAAAAATGACGAACGGCCGCAACTATGCGGTACTCTTGTCTATACATTGCTCTGAGACCTACTAGCTACTAGCCACAAATATGGATAATCTCTGTGCTACTAGCGCGCTTTCAATGTGTCGTCATCTTGTGCGCTGGTGCCATATGATACTTACTAATTTATTAGCTATCGGCGACCTGCAAATATTGATTGCGAGCGCCTCCCTCGGTGAATCATACAAGTTTTCACTAGACAACAAACTAGTTTGACGTTTGGTGTGGTGCTGTGTAAAGAATTGAGTGAAAGTGTTGTGTATGAAAATATAAATATTTACAATGATTATTAGTGGTAGAACTGGGTGCGTATGCTTATGACCACACGATAGAAGTGAGAATTTCGAATTTTCGAATTTTAAAATATATACTGTAACCGTCCGCTTGTATATATTACCACAAACATTTTTCATTTGCATGTACTACAGAAACTCCTACATTTTTACAAAAAATGCACATAGCCCCCTTTTTGGTTTTAGGTTTTATCGTTGATTCTAGTTCACTATCAGAACTTCTGGTATCTGTTGTGGAAGAGTAGCCATTTTTGTTTGAGAACTGACTGTAACGATAAGCCAACAAATTTTTACTCTAATAAACTTACGCTTCTATTTGCCTCTTGAAATGTTTATAGAAATATTACGTTCCTAAGATAACGATGGATAACCCAATGCTTGATGCAAAATTATTTTTCTTCACTTCAGTCTTAGTGGTAAAAAAATATTTGTATGTATCTGAAAAGGTACCCATTAAAACAATCAATCAATGTTTGTAGTTTTATTGTACAATACCTACAGGCTCCTTATAATCTAATATACTCCACAATTAGAAACTTGTTTTGCGTTTTTATTTCCGCAGCGGATTTTGTAGCTGTGATGTTTGGTTTCTTGGTTGTTGAAGGGTGTGTGAAGGACGTACCTTACAGTGATACGTCTCTTCTTTGCAAGTTTGCACGCATCTTCAATTTTGTTGCTGTTTTCAGGGCGTGTGTCCATTTTTTTAGGTCCCGTGTCAGAAACTGACATGTACGTCAACATTTTTTGAATTTGTTTATTTTTTACAGAATTGCCGAGGTTTTGGGCGTGTATCAATGGCGCACTGGCGAAGGAGTTTGTATACACTGTTTCTACCACAATAAGGGCCTTTGAAATTCTTGAAAAGCGGGCTTATTCTCTTAGCAGGATCTATTAGCAGGAGCTTTGATTAAGGGGTACAGGTGACCAAGTCGTTGCTAGGCGATAATCGGCTGAGCGTTGCTACGGGTGATATCTGCCGCCTGACGTCTGACGGCCCAGTCTCATTAAACACCCACAAAAATTAAAGTGCATGGAGAGCGCGAAAAGTGGCGTAGACTTTGCAGGAATTTGTTTTCATATTTTATACAGATTTAGTATTAGCAGAGGATATTAGAGAGATTTAGTACCTGCAGAGAAATGTATAACTACTTAAACGGCTACCACCAAACTGAATACTTAAATTTTATTTCATATTTTCCTAATTTTACAACCCACTATCCGGTATCCAAAGATTTACCGGGGTAATCTGTGATACTATATATCAATTATTTAAATTAGCAATATCGTCGCATTTTAATTGCTTATCAGTTTATTTTGTAGAATATTAGTAGTATATAGGTAGCATAAATCATTAGTAATAGTTTCTGCTGTACAGATCTGCGATTTTAATATATAAGAAGCAGAATCCTTTTGCATGAATAAATAATATCAAATGACATACCTAGGCGAGGTAGTAAATTTGAAAATAAAGTTATTGCCATCGTTGAATTTTTTATATCAATATTCTTTTGCATTCTAAATTTCAGCAACGGTACCTATTTAACATTTGAAAATAAAAAAAATAGCAATCAAATGGAAAGGATAATAAAAACACCTATACATACATTATATTTTATTTGAACATCTTATTATTAGCATATGATTATTAGTTGTCTCAGGTATATCGTAGATCGTAGACTATTCTACTTGATATTTGAAGTGCCGACGTTGCCAAATGTACTCAATATTGACGTGTGTAGTAGTTTGTGGTCTATGGTTTACTACGTGTGAGCACCGAACATAAACAAGACTTTATGTTCGGTGGTGTGAGGTTAGATGTTAGATCAAGAACTTTAAACTAGACAGGACGGTTACTTCCCATTTAGCTCTATATCCGACGACCCCCCCCCCCCACCTAATTATTTCCTCGGCCGGGCTGCATCGTGACGTAAGCGCGGGTACAATTAAAGCGGGAAAAGACCTGACACATATGAGGTTAAATGGTATTTTATAACTGTGACAGTTGACAAGCTTAGTTTTTCTGATTTTCGGGGTATTGTACTAGTTTATTTTTATTGTTTTGTGTATTTCTTATTGAATGACTTTTTAAATGTGTGTTTTCATTGTGTGAGTTTAAGTTTAGGTATATTTTAAGAGCAGAGCCATATTTGCCTGTTATTTTTTATCACCACGAGAAACAAACAGGTAAAAAAGCTACTTTAACATAAATTTTATTATTTTTAAATAATAGTTTTAATATTTGAATTTCATCATTGTTCGCTGGTATACATATATGTATATATATATGTTGCTCCTTCCCAAAACTCGTCTTATCATTTTTTGGTCAAAATAAGTTATGGTTACTGAACAAATGTGTATACTAAAATGCATCTATTTGACATAATCAACAGTCAGGAAGCTTAGTAATCGTAAGAACAGTTTGTGAAAATTTTCTTTTAAACAGGATTTTTAAAACGTTTTTGTTTCGGTTTGCCGATTTGATAAAAGAGACAAAACGAGTTTTGGAAATAGACAACTCATATTAAGGTTGAGAAAAGGATTATTAAGCATGTCTACAAAAATATAATTAAAATAAGCACTGTTCGTTTATTTTTAGTAAAGGTAGTAAATACTTACCTACTTTTTAAAGTAGGTAGTAAAGTACCTACTTTTTAAAGTAGGTAGTAAATACTACAGTTACTTTTATACTATATTTGTTGTTGCTTGTTTGTGTCAGAATATCTTTTCACAAATACTAGTCATGTTGGAACTATAAAATATACAAGCTTTAGTACTTTACTTCCATCGCAAAGATTATTAATCCTTCTTAACGGACCGTCTTATTAGATCCATTCTTTGAAATTGCTCGTGCAGTTATACTGACGAATTAAGGAAAAATATTTTGTGTACCTGTTGAATAAGGTTTATCTGTAAGCTATTTGCATTTGACTGCTTTTTTAAAAATTTAGTTGTTTCAATTAAAATATATATTAATTTCAGAGCACAAAGAATGTTATCCATTTTAAAAAACAACAAAAAATCTAATCCATACACCATATACGTCCATCCATCCGTAATTAGTATACAGTATAATTCAGAAAAATTCTCTAAGGAATTAATTCAATCCAAATAAATTAATTGAATGAGTCTAAAAATTGTTTAAATTTTATTTAAAATCATTAAAAAAGGAATACAACATTGTTTCCTCCCTATTTGTATTCTACATTGCAGTTTTATACCTATAATTTCTTTTTAATAATTAGTACCTACACCGATAATAATATAAATGTAACAATACTTTCAATCATCAGAAAATACGTACTAGCCCACAATAAAGAAATCTAACTTTTTAAAAAACTGGTGATTTATTTAAAAAGACGTAAAATATGTGAAAAAGATACTGTTCAATGCTTCCACAAGTCTGAGTTCTCTATATTGTACCCGCGCCTACGTCACGGTGTACAGAGGGTTGCGGTAATGCTGACTGACAGATTTGCTTGATGTAACTATCCTGTCTAGTTTACAGTTCTTGATGTTAGATTAGGTTTCAATTTTCAATCAATCAGGTTTCAATTCTAAAAAATAAAATGCCTGCACTCTGTAATAGGTGCGAAAAAGTCTTTTCGACACAATCCGTACATAAGAGACATGTCAGGGAAGTTCATAAGGAAGTCCCAGATACTATTTCCTATGGAAAAAACAGCATTTTTTGGTAGTACCGCTGCCTCGAGCGGTATTGTGATAATGCATTTCCAACAAATAAAATATTGATGGACCATTTAAAAAACATTTATCTAGGCTACTGTAGATAAAATCATTTTCCCTGTCAATATTTGCCGGTACATTTGGCAACGTTTGTACGGTTTGGGCGAAATCATAGACATATTAATACGACTTGCCAAAACCCACAGCACAGACAGAAACATTAGAGGTTGTGAATTTGTGGCATTTTTGTGGTTAAGAACAAGAACAAAGGTTTGTGAGTGCGTTGACAGAGGCATTATTATTTAATTTTAAAATAAACAAAAGCCGACGTTTACTTTATATCAGTCAATTCGGGAGATTGTCCGATAATAGTGTCTATCCGTCTAAAGTTGAGTGCGTTACCATGGCTGATTATTTCAGTGAAATGGGTTGGACGCCACTTGCAGATGGCGAAACCCCCAATCATTTCTTGCATTTAGCTAGATTGTTTAGGGATTATAATATGTTCGAAGAGTTGAATGTGCTAAACGGTGAGAAACTGCCACCGCCAGCGTCGAAAGCAGCAGTCGAAGCACTGGCGAATGAAAATATATCCGAAAAAGGTACGGTAAAAGGTACACGAATATAGACATGTAACTGTTTTTTTAAGGGTTGCAATGTCCCATTTGTTTGAAGGATCACGTTGAAGGGGAGGTAGCCAGAAAATTACCTTGTCATCATTTGTACCACAATGATTGCATCATGCCGTGGCTTTCAAAAGTAAGTAATATAATATCCGCGATATGGCCCAGATAATGTCACACTTTAAAATTATTAGGATGTGCATGATGTTGAACTGCATTATATTTTAGACAAATTCTTGTCCTCTATGTAGGCATGAGTTGCCCACGGACGATGAGGATTATGAAGCATTACAAAAAGAAAAGAGACGAGCCAAACAGAGGGAGGCTGATATAGAAAGCCTACATAATTCCATGTTTTCATAAAGACTCATATTTTTTCATGTGTATGTCATTATAGATGCAATTTATGTTACTGTTTAATAAAATATTTTAATAACACATTTTGCTTATCATTTAGAATGACTCGTAAAAATGTATGTATGTAAATTTATGTAGTTTATTCATGAAGGACATGACCAATTCGGTTTGTTTACTAGCATTGTGTTGGCAAACCTGCAGAGTGAATCAAATGATGTTTTTAAATACCTGGAGAGGATTTTTGTGCAAGTACCCTTGTGGAAAGAAATATTCCTGTGAACATTGAGGTTTTTGCTGAAGAATAAACACAAAACTGTAGAGTATTGCAACATATAATTTAATTTTGCAGCTCCGATAATCACAATGTTGCGGTTTGAAATGAAATGTTTTACAGATAGTTAATATTTACAAAAAAAATTACATATAATAATTATTTAGTGAGATACATATATATATATTTCTGAGACCAGTCGAAAGTGTATTAACTTTGTGCAATTTTTCAATACTATACCTATCTCTGGTGCCAAAATAGTGTGGAGTGATTCATACATAATATCATACCACCATCACATATCAACGGTCTGCATATTTGCAATGGATCACAGAATTTCTTAGTGTGCAAATTTGTATACACCACTCTATAGAAATGGTGGGCAGAACTCATTGGTAAGCGGGTCTACCGCTCTCATTGGTGAGTTTTAGGCGGTTCTAAATTAAATTAAATTTCATTGGTCAATGGTAAAGACGCGGGATTTCCTTGGATATATTGACGCATGCGCTGTTTCATGCGTGTATGTTTTGGCGCGACAGTGGCGATTCATTTTGTCTTATGTAAGGATAATTCGCGATATAAATTAATTATAATATCGTGTTATACCAATAACCCTTCTAATAAGGACAAAGTGGTTACTTTAAATATCATGGTGACGTCACGCTCTGGGGGCTTAACCCAGATGGAGGCTAATATACTCTCTAAGCTAATTCAACAGGCTTGTCTAGATCGGTCGAAGCGGCGATGCCAGAATCTGTTTCAGTGCGACGCTTCTCTGCCTATATAGTGGAGGCATTGAAGCGTTTTGGGTCCGTTTTTTTTTACTGTGCACCGAAATGCGTGAAATTTTGGAATTAGGCTCATCTTACCCTGAACCTCAAAAGTGCACACCCCTTCTCGGTGGTGTACATTTTTTTTTCAAAAAAACCTATTGATATTAATAGAAGGCCTCATTTTAAGCAAAAAATGTTCTATAAAGTTTTTCAAAAAACTCAATACTTTTCAAGTTATTGGAAATTGAAAATTCGAAATTTTTTCACGTTTTTCATTGGTTATTTGCAAATATCTCCAAAAATATGCATTTTAACAAAAATTTTATGATAAACAAAATTGTTGTAGATTAAAAAATGAACAAATTGTTTTTTATAAACTGTGCTAAGTGCAAAATTAAGCGAGATATTGAAGGTCAAAGCCTTTTTTTATTTTGCCTGAAATTTTATCGATGTGTTCAATGCCATCTAGCGGCGAGCAGATATATTTTATGCATTCTATTGAAATAGGATTTTGTGGTGCTTGAAATAAGCTTTAAAATGAGCACTGTTAAAAGTCTTTTGCACCTAAAATGAGTGAGCTGTAATGAAAAAAAGGGGAATATCTAATGATTTTTTTTTATAATCGATGGGTTTCGTAAGTGCCATTTCCACCAAAATTAAAATTAATCGTATTCCGTCTAGAATTAACTTTAGTATAAAGAGTTTGATGAATTCTAGCAGTTTGACTGCTTTAAAATACGTATTTTTCAAAAAAATGACGATTTTAGAAAAAAAGAATTTTTCGAATTTTTAAAAAAATCACCTTTTTTTCATAATATCTCAAAAATGATGAAAGATACGTGAAAAAGTGTGGTGATAAAAAATGTAGGTCTTTTTCTGACAAAAAATTTGGATTTTTTTTAATTTCTGCCACACAAAAATTGACGGAGATATGATTGTTTAAAGAGCGCGCGGTAGCGCAATCACAGCCCCTCTCAAGCCCTTTGACCCTTCACCGTTTCAAAATAAAAGGTTTTTCACTATACATTGTAATGAAAAAGTTGTAGCTCTTTAAATTACCTTTAAAATTCTTTTTTAGAAGTTGTGATAGGATCAAAATTGAAGGAGTTATGGTCCAAAAACTAATCGTATTTTTTTCTACCTATTAAACTGAAAATTTCGGAGTGTGAATTTTTTGAGCAAAGTGAAAGTACACAGTAATAGAGACCCAAAACTGTTGTCTTACATATTTTGGAAACGTAGAATACATATTATGGCACATATTTTGGAAACGTAGGCATGAATACATACCAACGTTCATATATATAACACATTTAACACGTTCAACGCCGCCGTCAACCAGTGGTTGACATCAGTAAACAGGCGCCCATGGCCGGTGTCAACCCGTGGTTGACATGCGGTAACCTGTTTTACATTTGCTGTTATCAAGACGGCTATTGCCGTACACACATGAAATTTGTGTCGGCCATTCATGTTCCCATTGTCTTTTATCATGTAAAATGTCCGCATGTCAAATCGATGGCGGCCACTGGCGCCCGCTAGTCATATCGACGATGGCGTTGAACGTGTTAAATGAAGGTAAGTGTATGTATTACTCGGAGGGGCCAACGACGAAAAAGCCAGGTGATCTGCTGTGCGTGCTCCGTTTATTCGTTTGGGATTTCCTAATATATGCTTTATAATCTGGCCAGTATGTTTCCGCCTGCAAAGGAATGAGCACGTGTTTAGTGTAACAATAATTTTATGAGAATATGATAGTCATTTTCGAGAACGTGGAATAACATTTAATTCCTTTTTATTTCATCAAAAGTAATTTTTTTAAACAATTTTTTATCAAGGGGTTGATTTGAAGGGTCGAAAGGGGGTTGACAATTCGATAATTAAAATAGAGAACATAAAATATCATTTACTCTATACTTAATCTTTTTATGTCATACCAAATTAATTTTTTGTGATTTTTTCTATTTAGGGGTTGTTCGCAAGGGTAGTAAGGTTTTCAAGGGGTTGGAAATGATTTTAATATGAAGTGATTGTGTTAGAAAATACTTTACAATTTCACCCCTTAATATTAGATGCGTTTTCTAGCGATAAAATGGCTCAATGTGAATATTTCCATTAAGGGGTTGTTTTTACCCCTTAAAAATCATAGGCGCAGTTCGGGTCATTCATTGTCACTTTTGATGTTAAGGGTAAGATGAGCTTAATTCCAAAATTTCATTCAAATCGGTGCACAGTAAAAAAATTCGGAGGTAAGACCCTATTTTACGCTTCAATGCCTCCACTAATATATGTTGTACTGTATTTAGAATGTAAACAAAATAAAGTAGCTTTCTCATTAATCAATTATTAAATCAAATTGGCCGCAAAAAGTCATTAAGAAGCAAGCAACTAATAACTCTCGTGTCAATTGTAATTTGGCAATCCTGTTAACGATGTTTTGTTTTGGGTTTTAGTATAGGACGCCACCATGCGCCAATAAGAACAACAACACCTCTAGAGGGGTTATGGTTATTGATATTGCCCGCGCGCTTGCCTAGTTCCTAATCGATTCTCGATCTTTTTTAACGGTTTATTTGTTGCGGTATTGTATCGTAATGCTCCAAAAGTGTTGTGTTCCCGGTTGTACAGGAAATTACGAAACCAGCAGAAAAGTACGGGTGTTTCGTTTTCCCAGAGACGAAGAGTATCGCAGAAAATGGCTCTGCAATTCCACGTGAAAGTTTTGTGCCGAGTGACAATTCTCGAGTGTGTGAGTGCCACTTTGAAAAGGGAGATTTTATTTACAAAATTTCCCGACAGGATACAAAAACTGGTGAGATCGTTTCAGTTATTTTAGTTTTACCCCGTAAACCAAGTAAATTTCCGAACTGCCCCAAATACTTGTCAAAAAAATATCGTATTAAAAAGCAAAGACGAAAAACTTAGAGAATTACATGAAATACATTTTCAGACATACATACAGACATGTCAAAGCTTAACCATGTTGTGAACTTTATGTCCAATGTACTTAAAAACTTAAAAATAGAGGACGAAAATGTTTCACTAGGACTCGAATTTATTTCTGATCAACTTAAATTGCGAACATTATCAAAAGAACGTTATAGATATTCCACTACCACTATGGTTTTTTGCTCAATTTTATATACAATTAGTCCTCATGCATAGGTATAGATATTTACGAAAGCGTGGACCTATAATTTTGCCCAATCCCGAAACAATCAAAGGAGTCTGTAATGGTTTTCTAACTGATCCTCATATTGATGAGAAGAAAACTTTTTTAACTTATGCACAAAAAATCTTTAAATATTTAAAAGACCAAGACAAATATGTTAGTTTACTACCTAATGGATGAAATTCACATTGATCCATATTTAGAATATAAATGTGGTAATGTTGTAATAAATGCTGTAATAAATAATAACGATTCGTTAGCGACATCTGCGTATACGTTTATGATTACTAGCATTTGTTCAAATTTTAAAGAAGTTGTTCATATTGCTCCTGTGTCTAAAATTAATCACGAATTACTTGTCACTTTTCTTAAAACAATTAACCATCTAGACCCTAATAATTATAGACACATGTAATCTTGACTGTATTTCGAAACAGTTAACGATTTAAATTATTCTTTACCTGTGTTTTTCATAGACTCCGATAGATTTATGCCGTTATATCTTTGGTTAGTTTGATCTTTTTATTGATCTCCAAAACTACATTAAAACGATTTGAGACATACCTACCTAAATAACTACATAAAACCCGTAATAACATAAGTATCTCGTAAGCCTCCGGATGGTGACGTCACGAGGCAGCACTTTGTCCTTGTATTAGAGGTGTTGTTGGACAGTGGCGTTTCATTTTGTCTTATGTAAGGTTAATTCGCGATATAAATTAATTATAATATCGTGTTATACGCGAGTGTTTAGTGTTTTTATGCGATGGAAGCGACGAATGCGAGTAGTTGCCAATAATTCCAATCGTAAGCGACCGAATTTGAGAGGGGGAGAACTGAAATGGACCAAAAATGCCTCCTCTAAAATGATACGGCTATGGAATTTCGGTTCCTTCGCGCCTCATCTCCCTGCGCCGTCCATATGCTGGTGATGAATCACACTATTTCGGCACCAGGATAGTGGTTAATCTATAACTAAAATATGTGTAGGTATCTTAAAAATTCTGAGTGATCTATTACAATAATTTATACTACATGTATAAATGTATACTACAGCAATATTGAAACTGTTTTCATATAAATAATTCACAATATATGGATAGATGTATACTACAACAATTTTGAAACTGTTCATATAAACAAATCACAATTAATTTTACTTATAGTAGTTATATCACATTAGAACTAGTACATAGACATGAAATTCCATTTGTTATAAACATAAACATTAAACAATACGGCTATTATACTTGTATGGTATAAATATATTACATTTCTTACTAACATTAAACAATGGTCACACTTAGTTTGTAACAGTGGGAACGTCCGTCAAATTAACAGTTATAACCTCAAAAAAATTTAATCAATGGTTATGAAATATTTCCCAAGTATATCTATATTATAACAATATATTTAGAAACACTACATTTGAACATGTATAAATCATACTTAAAATATAAAGTATATTCTGACAAACTGTCGAATTTCAATAAAACATATGTGCTGCAAAAAAGGCTGTGGCTCAAGATGGCGCGCTCGTCTGTCTATACTTAAAATATAAAGTATATTCTGACAAACTATCTCGGTCATGATACAAAGACAACGGTATGTCAAAGTGCAGGTGATGTGACGTCAGGTGAGATGCAGTCAGTTACTCCGTAACACGGTACCGGAGTAATATCAGATGATTAGGATATCGTTACTTTTAATAAGCTATAACTAAATGGGACATTCAACATCATTTATACCCTGGTTCCTAAATAGTGTGGAGTGATTCATACATAATAGCACACCACGATCACAATTGAACGGTCTGCTTATGTGTAATGGATCACTGAATTTCTTAGTGTGCAAATTTGTGTACACTCTATAGAAATGGTGGGCAGAACTCATTAGTAACTGCGCTCTCATTGGTGAGCTTTAGGCGGTTCTAAATTAAATTAAATTTCATTGGTCAGAGGCAAAAACGCGGGATTTCCTTGGATGTATTGCCGCATGCGCTGTTTCATGCATGTATGTTTTGGCGCGACAGTGGCTCTTCATTGTGCTTTATGTACGGTTGATTCGCGATATAAATTAATTATAATATTGTGTTATACGCGAGTGTTTAGTGTTTCTATGCGATGGAAGCGATGAATGCGAGTAGTAGTGGTTCTAAAACCAATAATTCCAATCGTAAGCGACCGAATTTGACAGGAGGAGAAGTGAAAATGATCAAAAATGTATACGAAGGAATGTTGGAACGGTATTCTGGAATCACTAAAACTGAGGCAGCGCCATCTGGAAAAGGACGACGGCTGATAATTAGGCATATCAGAAGTGCATCAGGATTTCTGGAAAATGGTTTAAATGTGTCTGAATCGCCGCGAACAGGAGATTACCATGAAGATATGACAAGCGAAGTCTAAAGAAAACGAAGATAAAGAAAACGTATAGTATTCATATCACACATTTTTAGAACCATCTAATAACAGCATTTTTCTTAAACTAATAAAAAAAACCATCACAAGTACACTTAAAAACAATGTTAATAACTTGGATATTTTATTTAATTTTTTTAAATTCTGCCCCCTCTGAAATGATACGCCTATGGAATTTCTTTCGCCTCGCCCCTCATGTCCCTGAGCCGTCCATATGCTGGTGATGAATCACACTATTTCGGAACCAGGGTATAGAGCATAGTTTTGGCCATTCATGATGTGAATTACAACTTTTTTTGTAGGGACGAATTTTGCAAAATTCATTTTTTCGTGGCCCGCGAAATAATTTGAAAAACACGTTTCTTAAAACATACATTATTGCGCTATTATATCAACGGGTCGGGATATAACCATGAAATTTTGGCTACTTATAGAAGACATTGTGCTTCTGATGAAAAAAGTTAAGTTTTTAAAATATGAGACGTTTTTGAAAAAAATAGCCTTACAATCGCTACTAGCGAATATGTGCACGGAGAACTGCACCCTGCGGAGAGCTATGTTAATTATTAAGTATTTATATATGAATATATCGAAAATCTTGTCAATTTCAATTTGAAAACGACAGTATATAGGTAGGTATTTACATTCAAGTGTGTAAGAATCGCGCCTAAAATCATGTTGGCGAGAGTACGTCATGTGAGATGCGTACTCGGTTCAGCAACCTGACATTCTGGTTGTTTTTTGTATCATGATGTCGGTTCATTCTAATAAGTTTCTGAACATCTTTACAACTTGTGCATAAAAAAGTTGCTCAAATAAAGAATTCCAGCGGTAACTGGTGTCGGGTGCCTCCCTCCTTATTCCCACCCTGTTATTCCCAGTATGTTTGGAATGATAGTTGCATAAACTAGGGGCTTGTTTGGATGCTTGCCCTTGACGTGGTTTCGGAGCGTGTCGATTCGGCTGTAGGATGCATGACAGAACTCGCAGTAACAACGTTGCTTTCTATGCGACTGAAAGTGGTGCCATTTATTGGTGACCTTCTTGCCGCAAGTCTTGCAGCGCCACAGTGGGCCGCGCCTGGATCTGGATATCGATTGCTCGAACAGCTTGTTGTACGAGTCTGCAAAACATTAGCACCTTTAGTCATCATAAAATTGAAATTGACTATATTAGTTAGGTTATGAAATTCCGGGCGCGAAATTTGAAATGGGTTCCTAAACACACTTCAGAAAATTTGACTACCATGTATTTCTTATGGGATTGCAAGGGATTAAGTAGCAAACGCTAGGGGATTCGAAGTGATAGCTTTCCGTGTATAAACATACGCTTCACCCGCTAGGCTAGCAACAATGTTTGTTTTCCGACTCCTATCGAGGTTACTGCGTTATTGGTTAAATCTTCAATCCATATATTTATTTCATCACAGGTTTGACAGAGCGATGCTTAGCCGTGAAGCGTATGCTTTATGTACTGTGGGTTTTGAGTTCGAATATCACAGCTTCTACTATTTTTTACTTATTTTTTAACTTAATCCAATGCTTTCAGATAGACGACACTATTATATTTGCTTTGCCCTAGAACACAATTACTTTTGCCATCGGCTCACTCGACTGACCGGATAAAAAATACGTGTACATGGTATATGGTGTCTCAATGGAGGACAATAATCATCCCATTGCACATGGCCGCAGCCAAGTGCTGATGTAATAATAATATTTATTTACTGTATTTCCGGGAACAGCGTACCATTAATGTAATATGAAGAATTATCATTTTACCGGTAAGAATTTGGCAGCCACATTTTCTGTTATATCAAGAGACATAAGCGTCGCGGTTGGGTATTTAGGAAGAAAGTATATTTTTCAAATGTTTATATAGAGAGTTAATAAATGAGTTAACGGAACAAAAATATGTACCCACTGCACGTATTTTTATTATCTGGTCAGTCGCCGACCCTGCGACCAAATTTAATCTGGTTAAACTGCTCCTCCTTGGCAGACCTTATGATATGTACACGTATCTTTAAGTATGTCATTAAATAAGAAAATAGTAGAATCTGTACCATTCGAACGCGTAACCTATAGCATGCAAGTCACACGCTTTACCGACTGGGCTACTACAGCTCTAGTAAACGTCTGATGAAATAAATATCTCAATTATAGATCTAAGCATGCGCTATATATGTATGGGTTATAATCACTGCGGTGCCTACGGCGTAATGTCACGGCATACGGCCAGGATCAAGTTATTTTGATAAAACTGGTCCTCCTTGGCAGACGTCATGCCATGTACACGTATCCTTAAGTATGTGATTAAATAAGAAAATAGTAGAATCTGTACCATTCGAAAGCGTAAACTCTAGCATGCAAGTCACACGCTTTACCGACTGGGCTGCTACCGCTCAAGCAAACGTCTGATGAAATAAATATCTCAATTATAGATTGAAGCATGCGCCATATATGTATGGGTTATAATCACTGCGGTGCCTACGGCGTAATGTCACGGCATACGGCCAAGATCAAGTTATTTTGATAAAACTGGTCCTCCTTGGCAGACGTCATGCCATGTACACGTATCTTTAAGTATGTGATTAAACAAGAAAATAGTAGAATCTGTACCATTCGAACGCGTAACCTATAGCATGCAAGTCCCACGCTTTACCGACTGGGCTACTACCGCTCTGGCAAACGTCTGATGAAATAAATATCTCAATTATAGATCGAAGCATGTAAGCATGTAGAGCAT
Organism: Tetropium fuscum; assembly: GCA_964058915.1. Classification (NCBI taxonomy): domain Eukaryota; kingdom Metazoa; phylum Arthropoda; class Insecta; order Coleoptera; family Cerambycidae; genus Tetropium; species Tetropium fuscum. Next base: position 278,622 of record CAXKVY010000505.1, on the reverse strand, counting down.
GCGCCATATATGTATGGGTTCTAATCACTGCGGTGCCTACGGCGTAATGTCACGGCATACGGCCAGGATCAAGTTATTTTGATAAAACTGGTCCTCCTTGGCAGACGTCATGCCATGTACACGTATCTTTAAGCATGTGATTAAACAAGAAAATAGTAGAATCTGTACCATTCGAACGCGTAACCTATAGCATGCAAGTCCCACGCTTTACCGACTGGGCTACTACCGCTCTAGCAAACGTCTGATGAAATAAATATCTTAATTATAGATCGAAGCATGTAAGCATGTAGAGCATGCGCCATGTATGTATGGGTTGTAACCATTGCGGTGCCTGCGGGCGTAATGCCACGGCATACGGCCAGGATCAAGTTATTTTGGCAAAACTGGTCCTCCTTGGCAGACCTCATGCCATGTACACGTATCTTTAAATATGTGATTAAATAAGAAAATAGTAGAATCTGTACCATTCGAACGCGTAACCTATAGCATGCAAGTAACACGCTTTACCGACTGGGCTACTACCGCTCTAGGAAACGCCTGATGAAATAAATGTCTCAATTATACATCGAAGCATGCAGAGCATGCGCTATATATGTATGGGTTGTAACCTTTGACCATAAATAGATAGACCCGGTAAAGCGTATCCCACATACAGCATTTGCTTACATTGCAAAGGCGGCGCGGTAATCTATGATTTCCACTCGGCCACAGTGAGTTCACCACTCAGCAACTGAGTGGAAACTTTTGAATATTCAAGACGTGTTGGATGTAAACAAACACGAACACGAACTACACCGGGTCTACTCTATTTATGGTCGAAGGTTGTAACCACTGCGGTGCCTACGGCGTAATGCCACGGCATACGGCCAGGATGATACTCCTAGTTCAACAAATATCGAAAATTTTCGTCGTTAAAATAGCAACTTTTCGTTATAAGCGACAGCGTATAAATGAATTACTGTACCTGTATTGTTTAATTATGCTCTTTGGAGCAGAATTGGAAGAGTATAGTCCATTTGATAGGGAAAAATAAAATCGCGAAATAAAATTTTTCTCGGATATATGTTGGTTCTATCTCTAAGAATATGGCAACACTGTAGTTAAAAGTTTCGTATGAAAATAGCTGTATGTAGGCAACGATTATAGACTAAACAGCATTGCTTATCCCCATAAGCGCAACGTTAGACAAATCTCGTATTTTCCGGTGTATTTCCCGGTGTTTTTCCGGTGTATTTCCCGGCGTTTGTGTAGTGTGTCATTTGTACATTAACATCGTGCCTAGAGAAGTGTTATCTGACCAAGCATCAATTTGGAATCGACCGTTGGCGCAAAAGGATGCCGGCCGAACTTAACCGCTGACGTCAGATCTTGTCTAACAACACGTGGCCGATAAGCAATCCTGTTAGTCTATAATCCGTGGTATGTATGTTCCAAGAATAGTATAGAGGAATCGAATAGTACGATTCCTATCTTTACGTACTGGCACCTTAATCTGACGTCATCGCGCACCCAACTCTCAACTGTGTATGTTCTGTGCTGTGTGTTAGAGTGCCGTTGCCGTTTGAATTGTGTATAATTAAACAAGTTTCTCTTTTATATAAACAATATAGTGATATTTTAGACATTGGACTATTGTATATACGTTCTTGTCCGTTTTTATCATAGTATAAATTCCGGTAAGTATGTGTAAATGTGCAAATAAAGTACCTAAACCTCAGGTGTTTAAGTTCAAATCATCCAAAATTTTAATAATCTGGGGCTGTGATCTGGGTCACAGTTTGGTATGTTATATTTCAATGAGACTATGGCATTGCAAGGACCTGCATCCTAAACTAAATATTTATTTAACCTATTTGGCCTTTCATTCAAGTATTAGGCAGGTATTAATTTGGAATTAAAATTAACACCCGAAAGAAGTTCCATTCCCTTATAAATTCCATATAAATTCGTATTTTATGTTCCGTGGTGACGTCACAGCGCCCCAATACGTTCGGCGAAGATATTCGCTCGTCCGGCAATCCTATTCCTCTATACAATCCTTGTCTATGTTCTCCATATCTATGTACATACATCTCTGATACATGTATAACCCAATCTGTGTTTACTTGATGATACATATGTGTATTCCGCATGTTGCAGAATAAAAGTCGGTCGTCTATTACCACGTATACATGCACCGTTTAGTCCGGACTAAGTGGCAGCGTTGCCACCACAATCAAATTGAAAACATGAGGTCAATTTTCAAAAAACATGAGAATTATTAATCGCTCTTTGACACTATTTATAGGGCATTAAATTAAGATCCCAGTGTCACGATGGATATAAAGGAACCAGTCTTTTGGGCATTGGTATATAACCTCACTTATTACTTCAGCAAATATTAAATGATTGACAACTCTGTTGCTTCTATGTACTACATCCTACTTTCTTAACCAGATGGTGTAACGCTTACATCTTGAATAGAGACCCTTTAATGAGAGTCTGGCCAAGGCGTTGCCACTTTCTGATTGGTGCCGCTATTTTGTGAACTAAAATGGCGGCACCAATCAGAATTAACTATCACTTAGATTTTGACATTAGTAGGATATTTATATTCGCAAAATTGAGACTTTCAAAGTAAATATACTATTCATCATTGTGAAAAACTCAAAGGTAAGCTTCAAATATTTGGGCATGTGTAGAAATCATAATATTGATATAAAATTGTGATATAAAATATCACGAATTGTGATATAAAATGGCTGCTTGGCCACACTCTCATTAAAGGGTCTCTAATCTTGAATTGCCAATAATAAACAAGAAAAAACAATCACAAATAATAAGTGAATCCTATTTAAGGGAGCTTGAAATATAGATCATTCAGCAAATTTGAAATCCATGGCATGGAATAACAGAACTCATAAGTTTTCTTTTAGTTTTAAGACCATTTCTCTTCTTCCTATTCTTCAGTCATACAGATTATCATAAACATGAGAATTTGTATGCCGAACATGAGGCAAGCGATCAAAACATGAGGGTTGGCAACGCTGCTGAGTGAGTTCGAACTAGTAAGTCCGGTCATGTATACGGTTGCTAGTTCGAACTAACTTTGTTAGCTCGGTCTTGGTAAGCTCGAGCCAAATATGTGCGATAGTGCTTTTAGCTCGGTTCCAAAAATCATTAAAACGTTTTAGCTCGCTTGTAAAGCTCGAATTAAATTGGACGTTGCCAACTTTTAGGTGAGAAACGTTACAATAATACAAAAGGCACAAAAGCAGAAGTTGATGGTTATCTTTAGTCGGTAATAACGTGTCATGTATACAGACAGGTAAAAGGGACCCAATTTGACGCATGTTAGTTCGAAGTGAACAGTGCATGTATACGTGGAATATGGCACAGAAGAGGGAGCTTATAGAGAAGCGTAGGTAAGGCTTCCCTTCAAAACCGAACTATAGAGCGGTTTGCTTTTCTATATGGTTTGGTTTTCTATATGCATACATTGGCTTTATGTACATGTTATCTGCTGGTTTGGTTCACAAAACATGCATTCTACCTTTTCATTTACAGTATTTTGCCATTTTTAAAAATACTTTTTTCCTGTGTAGATTTTAGTGTCATGTATCACAGAATATGTTATAATAATATGTTTTTCTCAGTCTAAGCTCCCTCTTCTGCGTCTATGGTTAGTCGTATCAAAGTTATAGAACAAATTATTAACGAGCCTACCAGAACTACCCAATATTCCAGCAGTTTGTTGTATCCAATTTTTTTAAATTGTAAAGATGTTGTTGCTTCAGCAGGGGTTGTCAATGCTGACTTGATATCTGATCACAGCTTAGTTTTTTGTGAATTATCATTACTTGTAGCAAAATGTAAAGCCAAATATATCACATTTAGGGATTTTAAAAATTTTAAATATGAACATTTTGATAGAGACTTGCAAGCGCTAGCGTGGGAGTTGATTTTATATGAAAATGACATTGAACATAAAATAGAACTTTTATCAGATTTTATTACTGAAATTTTTAATACGCATGCTCCACTCAGGACTGTTCGTGTAACAAAGGGCAGAGCCCCATGGCTTACTGATACTATTAAAATAATGATGCGTGAGAGGGAGAAAGCATTAAATAAATTTAAAAATTCTAGATTAAATTCGGATTGGTTAAACTATAAAACGTTACGTAATTTAACTTTAACAGCAATTCGGAATGAGAAGAAGGCATATTTAACCAGTATTCATATGAAAAATGATGCTAAAGAAACTTTTAAAACTTTAAAAAATATGAATATTCAAAACAAACCAAATTCCTGCAAATTTAGCAAATCCTGATGAGATAAATAAGTACTTTTCATCAGTTTTTCTTCAGAAACATGATGGAAAAGAACGAATAGTATTTTACAACTCAAATAGATATAATACCGCTAATTTTGATTTTAAGCTAGCTAGTGTCAAACAGGTTAATACAATACTACATAGTTTAAAGTCAAATGCTCGGGGTAGTGATGCAATTAGTGCATCTATGCTAAAATATTGTAGTCCATTTATAGATAAGTATGTAACACATATCATTAATTGTTGTATCGAACGTGGATATTTTCCCAACATATGGAAGGAGGGTATAGTTGCACCTTTACCAAAAATTATTAATCACAATTTCTGATTTGAGACCAGTTAGTATCTTGCCTTCAATATCCAAAATTTTAGAAAAAATAATGTATGAACAAATTCTCACATTTTTAAATGAAAATAATGTTTTATCTATTTTTCAATCTGGCTTCAGACAAGGTCATAGTACAGGATCGGCATTGGCACATATTACTGATGATATCATCACTGCGTGTGACAATCAAAAGGTAACAGCTATGGTACTACTAGACTACTCAAAAGCTTTTGACACAATAAATCATCTTTTATTATGTGCCAAATTAAAATATTACGGATTCAATGAAATTGGTGTAAATCTGGTGGAGTCTTATCTGACTGGTCGTACGCAGCGAGTCAAAATACACGATAAACTTTCCCAACCTTGCCATTTAGCTACTGGAGTCCCTCAGGGATCTATTTTGGGTCCTCTATTCTTTATTCTATATACAACTGATATTTTAAATTCAATTAACGTTAAAAAGCACGCGTATGCTGATGATACCCAGATTTATGAAAGTTTTTTAGTTGATGATGCTGTCACTGCTCAAAATGTTATTAATGAAAACCTGGAACGTGTGTTACAAATGTCCCTCAGTCACAACTTGACGTTAAATCCGAATAAATGTTGCGTTTTAATTTTTGGAAATAAAAGGAAAGTAGATTACGTAAAAAATAAATTAGAGGTAAAAATTAATGACGAAATTTTGACAATTCAATCTTCTGCAAAAAACTTAGGTTACAATTTTCATCACATGTAAATAAACTCATTCAGAGATCTTATTACACATTAAAATTGTTATATAGTAATAGGCATATTTTAAATTTTAAGCTTAAAAAAATATTAGTTGATTCTCTTGTGCTATCAGTTTTGAAGTATTGCGATTTTGTGTACGGTCCATGTTTATATTCTGCTGATAGAAGTAGACTTCAAAAAATACAAAATGCATGCTGTAGATTTTTATATAACTTGCGAAAATATGACCATGTTTCCCAAAAATTAAGAGAAACTAAATGGCTTTCTATGGAGAATCGCAGGAAATTACATTTATTACGCTTCACACATTCTATATTAAAATCAGGTAGTCCTAGTTACCTTAAAGTTAAATTAATTTTTAGGAGGACACTGCACTCAGTTAACGTAAGATTTAAAGATTTATTAAATACTCCTAAATATAAAACAACCACATTTCGTAAAAGCTTTACCTATAACGCCGTTAATACATACAATAGTTTACCATCGCATTTCAAATCTTTAAATGCATCCAATTTTAAAGTTCACGTTAAAAAATATCTGCTTAATCTGCAGTGAGAAGTGACGAGCGTCTGTATAGTGGCGGGTCTTCCGCTGCTGGGTTGTTTTTTGTGAAGGTCAATCTTGCGCTTTTATTATATTGAAAATTTTGTATACACATTTTTATTCATATATATGTATAGATTACTTATATGCCCAGAAACTTTACTTTAAATAATTTAATTTAACTAAATTAGTAGAATAGTATATATCTTACTTGCCATGTTTTAACTTTATAATTAGTATTATTGTGAAAATATATGAAGAGCAGACTTCCAAAAAGCCTTAAGTCCACTTTTTAAAAATCCCGCAAAAAATACGTCATTACATTTTATTTTGACATATAAAAAGGCTGATGAGGCCTGGATATCCAAACGGAATGAAAACACCTAACAAACGTATTGCAAATATATCCTGGACATTCAAAAGGAATTTACTACACACACGTTGGACAAACAAAAGGAGTTAAGCGCTGTTTGAGGCAATTACCGCTATTTGGATGTCAGTATCGTTTGAGAGTCAATTGTTGAAAGGTTGTTCTGTTGTTCCCAGGCATAAAAGTGAAAAATTTTAAAGACTAAAGGACGTTTAATTATATTGTCTAGTACAGAATGGATGAGGAACATGTTGTAGGAGACACGGATAGGGGTACGAGAAAAAGGAGACGAAACAAGACTGTTAAAGAAAAAAATATTGAAAAGAGGTACGTAATTTAGATTTTTAGGTTATGTGCTATTTGATATGAACAGCATGTATTGTTGTAGATATGAAAATAAAGATCGCGAGCTCCAAAGTTTTAAAATACCTTGTCAACATAACGTGAAACAAAAGTACCAATGTAGTTCACTATCCAAAGAAGACATACAGTATTGTCGTACCAAATTTTTTCAACACGCAAACAAAATTAAGCAAGACACAATTTTATCACATTTAATGTCCATTAATCAACCGAAGCGAAAGAGATCTAGAAAAGACGATTCTATTAGACATCGTAATGTAGCCGTTAAGTATAAATTAATAGCAGAACATGGAGACGTAAATGTTTGTCAAAAAATGTTTCTGGCAACATATAGTATAAGTCAAAAAAGAGCCCACACTATAGCGAAACAAATAACTGCTGGTAAAGGAATTTTCGAAAATCGAGGAGGGGATTCAAGGTCAAAGACGTTTCTTCCAAGAAAGTTGAAAGTCAGAGATTTTATTAAACAATTGAAAGGAAAAGAAAGTCATTACGGTCGTTCAAAATCTAGGCGAATCTACTTATCCTCAGAGTTAAATATAACGATACTGCATGAACTCTACAACAAATCAGTTGCTCAAAGTAAATTATAAATATTTTAGTCGCATTTTCAATAAAGAGTTTAATATTGGCTTTGGTACTCCAGCTCAGGACGTGTGCAGTTTTTGTGTAAGACACCAGAGGCAGATATCCCTCGAAAATAATGCGAAAAAGAAACAAGATCTTATAACTAATTTAAGAGTTCACAAGCTTCGAGCTAAACAATTTTATACTTTCTTAAAAGAGTCTCCGGAAAATTCAGTTTCCTGGTGTTTTGATTTACAACAAGTTCAAGTTCTTCCGAAAGTGCCTATCGGCGAGGCATTTTATGCACAGCAATTGTCTTTTTACACCTTTTGTGTTACTGATATTTCCACTCATAATCCAGTCTTTTATACGTGGCTAGAGCATCAAGCATCGAGAGGTTGCATTGAAATCGGCTCTGCGGTATTGGATTTTCTAAGGCATTTTCAATTTCCACCAAATATCTCAGATATACGACTATTTTCTGATGGCTGTTCAGGCCAAAACAAGAACAGCCATATCGTACATATGTTAATGGTTTGGCTCCAAAATGAAGCATCTACGAATATCCAATCCATTACAATGTACTTTCCTGTACGAGGACATTCGTACATGCCTGCAGACAGGGTATTTGGCAGGATAGAAAAACTAACCCGAGTTTGCAGTGTCATTAAGTCTCCTGACCAGTATTATGAACACTATTCTAAAGTAGGCACTGTCCGCAAGTTAGGTTCCGACTGGAAAATTTATAACATTAAAGAGGCTCTTAAGAGTATGGTTAAGCTTGGAGGAATTTCGGAAGCTAAGCGTATAATAATTCAACGCAAATCTAACAAAGTAGTGGTTAAAACTGAAAATTTCTACAGAAACGACGATCCTTCGAAAAAGTATCAGTCACTCCTCCAGAGGGGCAAAACTTTGCAAAGAGTTAAATTTCCAGAGGTTCCGCTAATTCATCAGATCAAGCAAAAAAAAATTACTAGTTTGAAAAAACTACTAATCCAGCTGGAGTCAGAAAATTGGCCAGAAGATCCGGATTTGCAATGGCTCGAGCCCATTGTTAACGGTCCAAACCAACTACCGGAAGAGGACGAAGCTGGGGCAGAGGAGGAATCAATTTGCGCCTGTCAAGATGATGATGGTGCCATAAAACTATAGCCCAATATGTTTTGTTGTGTTGACTTACTATTAAAAATAAAATTCTTTTTTATTTCGTAGTAAACGTTTTGTTAGTTAATTTTTCGACCAAGTCTTGTCTACAAAATTAGCATGATTAGGTCGAATACACACATCGTATTACCTTAACGTTTTGTAAAAATACATTCTGACAATAATGTTCATTTTTTCTGAAGTTTCTAAGTATCGTATAACGACATGTTTAAATAATAATAATATGTTTTTATTATTTAAACGTGAGCTGTGAACTTCGTTGACAAACTAAAAGACTTAAGTAATCCTCTGACAGTCAAAAGGACTTATGTAGCTAAAAAAAAGTAAAATAATCTTACCTAAAATTGGTATAGATTTGTGTAAACGTAGTTTTGGAATAGTATTAACCCTATCTATAACACATTAAAAGAAAATCTTATCTAAATACATTACAAAATGTATAGTGGTTTTTTGCATTTTCTCAACAATTTCTTAGGTAGGACTAAACTCCTTTTGGAAGTCTGCTCCTCATATAGGGTTAGGTGTAAGAGTAGCTATGCTAAACTTCGCCCTTATATTTTCTTCTCTAAATAAAGACGTTTATTATTATTATTATTATTATTAAAGTTTACGGAATAAATACAAGTTGCCTCACTCGATCTTGACCTCACTCTATATAAATATATATATATTAATCTATGTCTCACTCTCACTAAATATTCTGGCGGCATCACTTCTGAGTCTGTGTTCTAAGCTCCGACTTTTTTTGGGCCCTCGGTTCGGTCTCGATTTGTTTCTTGTCGACAATACGAGGGTCGTTCGTAGCGCAAAGGTAGTGGTTGCATATGGATTATATCCTCATAGGGCTATAGATGTGACCCCGATAAGAGCCGAGCGGTACCATCGCTCTTTACCCCTAACTTATTCTAATAGGGAATATACCGAGATTAATAACCAATTAAAATATTTAGGGAAAAAAAAGGTAGGGTAAACAAAGTTTACGGAATGTAAACATTGGTCTAAATATAATTATTTATTTAGATACGTAAGAGTCATTTACAAACATATACACACTTGGTTTTGTCCATCACATGTTTACAAATGCTTTAATATATTATTTAATGTAACGGTTTTTGAAGTCAAAACTTCTTTAGGCGCGCTCTGCACTTTTCCCCACTCTCCACTTTTATTTTTGTGGGTGTTTAATGAGACTGGGCCGTCACGCGCTACGCGCCACGCATCACGCTTCAGGCGTGACGATTATCGCGTAGCAACGCTCAGTCGATTATCGCCTAGCTACGAGCTAGGTCATCTGTACCCCTTAATCGAAGCTCCTGTTAAGAGAACAGGCGCGCTTTTAAAGCATTTCAATGACCCTTACTGTGATAGAAACAGTGTATAACAACCTCCTCGGTCAGTGCGGCATCGATACACGCCTAAAACCCTGGCAAATCCGTAAAAATATGCAAATTCAAAATATTTTGACGTCTGTCAGTTCGTGACCTACAAAAATGGACGCTTGCCCTAAAAACAGCACGAAAATTGAAGATGCGTGGAAACTTGCAAAGAAGAGTCGTATCACTGAGCAAGGTACGTCCTTCACATACCCTTCAACAACCAAGAAACCAAACATCACGGCTACAAAATCCGCTGGGGAAATAAAAACGAATACCTGAGACCCGCACCGGCCAAACTAGCAAAGATACGGAGCCCGAGGAAGAAAAAAATCGAGCCAAAAGAGGTCAAACCGCCCCCAATCATTGTTCATGGGGCATTCGACAACCACAAGCGGATGACCGAATACTTAAAAGTACCGTTGGAAACTTCAATAGGATACGATTCAAGTAATGCTAAACAAAAAAAAATATAGAGGAAGACCAAAAAAGGGCAGAAAAAGAAAATTTGACGGTATGTCGAGGGTAGAAAGATAAACTAACATATATAAGCGTAAGGAATGGGTGAAGCAAGAAGATTATAAGAAGCAACGAATTGCTTCGTAAGGAGTTTACCTTTTGATTGCCAGTGTACTTTATCATGCACAACAAAAATATCCGAAGAACAATGCAGAAATGAGTTTAACAGAAACAGAATCTTCATTTTTACCAGTAGATATGACTCTCACGAAAATGCACGAACTCTACGTAGACGGACGAAATACGGTAAATGTGGTTAGTTTCTCAACATACCTACAAAAAAATATTTTACGAGAATTTTAATTTAAAATTTAAAACTTACAGAGATAAATTGGTTAAAGATAAGGGAGATAACTATCCTAAGAGAAAAGCCGTTTTCCCTTTTTATGAAGCGAGACTTGCATGAAAATACCATATCAGTAGAAGTTGATATTTCAAAGAAAATCCGTGGTCGTCCTAAAAGTGGTTTATATAAAAGAGACCTTAACATACTCTGGCCTGAAGGAAAATGTATTTCGAACGAAAATCTCACGGATATAAAATCAATATGGCACCTCATTCCCAAAGATTGTAGGACTTTATATTCATTACTTTTTGCAGATGATCATATTGAAGACGATATAGATGGATTTGGAGGTGTCCCTGACTATATAAATACAGATAATAAATATTTGATTTCCTATTTTTATTGTTTCTCTTAATTTTGTAATCACCGAAATTATAAAACGCAAAAAGGAACCATGCACCATTTTTCAAAAATAAAAAATTAAAATAAAATTTTTTCAGCAGCAAATGTGACAGAATTTTAACACAAGATAAAGCACAAATCTGCATCTATGATTTCATGCCGACTTAATTATAGTTTGTACACTTTTAACCTTCGTTTCTCAAAACTTAGTTTTTGCCGTTGGTTCCTTTTTGCATAACGGCGTCTAAATGTCGATATTGTAACCCATTAACACGGTGGTCTTTAAACTTTAAACTACACGTATTTGCCACACTACGTCTTAGCTCGCTGAGCTATCGTGCCAATATGATAATGTACAGGGTAAGTCTCTTAAGATTGACACCCTTATCTCACTTATCCTTTGCCGATTTAACTCATTCAAAAAAGGAGTGGACGCGGTTTTTGATGAACTTTTATAATCTGAGCACGGATATTCGAGATATGAGGTTCTAATTTATGACATTGAAATCCAGGAAAAAAATTTTTTGTTGAAATGGGACGATGCCGAAATTTCAGAAATTTAGCACTGTTTTATTTTCCGCCCTGTAGAAACTTTATGTGAAACATATATCCTTGGTACAAACAAGGACCGGCAACAAAACATTGTACTAGCTAACACTTCAAACAGAAACTAAATAGGCGGCGGCAATCCAGATTTATTCTGTTCCAAAATCAGAGCAAATTTGGCAGTGTAACGTTTATTTTGTTGATCAGTTTATATGAACCTTAAATAGGATAAAAATATATAAAGCGCTAGCATAGAAAAAGGATAGCGCTAGTTGGGGTCATACAGCGTGCGCCAAAACATGAAAATACGACAGACTGAATATTTCAGTGATATGTCAGTAATATTTTGTAGGTTAGTATGGCCTTGACTGCAGCTAATGATTTCAGACCCGCTTGAACTCTGCGATGAAGTAGGCGGTGTACACCGTTCCACGAAAAAAATGAGCCCTCCTAGGTTTTATTTGGACCAAAACGTTCAGAGATACAGATGTTTGAAAAATTGGAAAAAACGCGAATTTTTGAAATTTAAAAAATTCGTATCATTTGATCGGGAGGGTGTGGGAGGCGAAAAATTTTGGAAACCTCATTTTTTGTCCACTCTTATAACCTCGCGCGCACCGTATCTTCGAATCTCCATGTTTAATGAAAATATAGAGATTTTAAAATCATCATGTTTTCAAGTTTATCAAAGTAATTTTTTTTGGCCGTTATTTGTGATTTTTTTGTTATTGATCTAATGAAACTTGCAAATCGGATAAACGGTGACTGAAATATCATCGTTTAAAGACAAGGCGCTGGCGGCCATGTTTTTCAAAATGGCGACTTTAGCTCACATACGATTTTTTGGGCCTTTTGGATTTCCATTCTACACTAAAAGAGCTATCGATTACCGCTTAGAAATAAATGATCGGAAACCTTTCATTCAGTGGTATAATTGTAGAAATTTGCCTGGACTATTAACACCACCGATTTGGATGGTCGACTTCACGCATCCAATGAGGGTTAATATCGGACCAGTAACGCATATTGTGTAAGTTAACTCCATTACTTAAAAAAGTAGCTTCATCGGTCCACAATATACGATACAAAAAACTCGGATCGTCCTCAATAATGGCTCTTAGCCTCGTGTTCCTCAATTCATTATTTATAATCCTTCAATGGGATGTTTCATATTTATAATTCCTTAATAAACCTGCTCAGTAGAAATATTTTCAAGGTTAAGGCGACCTACCTTTCTAGGAGGAAAATTCGTGAATAACTTCATCAACAAAAAAACAGCATTCGTCATTTTGTAGTCAATTTTAATGAAACAAATACATACAAGAATCAAATAATAAATAAAAATGAAAAACTTCGGAATACATACCCTGATTACGATATCTCTCTTATATAATACGAAATATTAACTCCCTATTATACAATATCTTTGCACCATAGAAAACTAGATGGTATAAATAAAGTTATACTTAAAATGTACGTTTTGGCAAATGCTGATACTAGAAAATTACGTATGTTAAATATGTACATTACTCCATATGGTTTATATAAAATCTTTACCAAAAATCTGCAGTATATTACATTTACGAGAAAATCGTTGTCTTACAGTATCAAAAGAAAATATGTTAGATCTCACTCGTCATCGTATCTAGCTCTATTATTTACAATAAGTTCACCGCACACGAAATGGGACTACGATCCAGAGGATTTCATCTTTTCAATCGTCACCTCACTAACGGCCTTCTCGACCATATAGACTGCGTGTCATTTCTTATTCTTACAGGATTAATATATACACTCAAACACAAAGGATTTGTACAATAAATTGCATCTGTAAATAAGGTTGACTAGCTCAATGTGTATATTAATATATTTTGGCAAATTCTTTGGCTACTAATTTTTTATGACTAGCTAAAATTAACAAAACCTGTACACGTGTACACATATGTAAACATAAATAGAATATCAATTAATTAGAATTAGATTTTCCTCAAGTTGGCATACTATATTTCCTGAATCGTGAATGACTGACAGAGAACATTGCGAATATGTCAAATCGGGGGATAATTTTTTTGCTAAATATGACCCGATTCGCCAAACTCGCGATGTCATGTCTGATTCATCCAGGATTGTGACAAATAATATGAATAGTAGGGCCCAAGTATATCGGCCCCAAATAATATCAGGGGGATCCTCACCGTCTTTAAAACCGCTTTTCTTATTCTGGCGAATTATGGTACGATCAGTCCATTATTAGCACCCTGTTTGACTGAATTTAGAGCCCTCCAAAACAACAAAAAATTAGAACAGTCTCAATAAAAATGTCATACTTTAATATAATAAACATTTTACCATTTTAGTACCCTGATCGAGTTACGTGTAGAGATTGTCATTAATTTATCGCATTAATATGTGTAATCATAAATCTGTAATCCTGCCTGAGCAAATCCTGTAGGCGATGCCTTTATTGATAAATTGAAAAATTAGTGACAAGACATTGACATCAGTTAATTGCTTAATATTGTTTTGTAATAAAAAATATGTGCACGCGTAGAGGGCCGTATGTCAGAATATGCAACCCTGTCTCAAACATCATTGCCCCGCAAATAGTAGAGTATGTCCAGTTGTATTGGGAATTCAGAAACCAAACTGAAACCCTTTTATTGTCAATATTTAAGAAACTCCTAGTTTAGATTTCAAGTTAATCCGACCTCCCCCCACCCTCCTCGCAATAGATATACACTGGCGGACAAAATTAACGGAACACAAAAAATTTTGCCCAACTTTGGAATACATTATTTTTTGAACCCGTCGCCTAATTTAGATCATCTTTTTTTTAAATTGTAGGAAATTTTTTAGTGAATTCGCTGAACTTTTTAAATTTGTTGTTTAATCAAAAAATTACATACATACAGGCTGTACCAATGACGATAGTTTTTTTCCCAAACATTGAAACACTCTATGGGGCATATCGCTGAACTTTTTAAATTTGTTGTTTAATCAAAAAATTACATACATACAGGCTGTACCAATGACGATAGTTTTTTTCCCAAACATTGAAACACTCTATGGGGCATATCAGACATAAATACTGTAAACCATAATTGATTATTGCATAGCCTAATGCTTTCTTAACATTTTCTTTTTTTATTCGCTTTGATATCTCCATTTTTAATGAAAATATAGATATTTTAAAATAATCATGTTTTCATGTCGATCGAAATTTTGACCTCTGTTAAAAAATTTGGTAGAAAATTAAAAGTAGGCTTACAGTAAAAACAATGAAAATTAATAAGTTGTCAAAACGTTTATATACAGAATTTATGTTTTGAATATGGAATAAGGTAGAAGAAATCTTAACCATGATGATTGTGTTAAAACAGTGACATTAATAAATGAAGGGTTGACTAACGTATGGCCCGAAAGTTTTGGGAAAAAATTACCTGGTTTGATCGAATGACAAAATGCATTTATAATGAAGTAGGTCATATGATTAAAATGTCATCATTTATGTCATTTAAATAAATAAAGCAAAAGATTTTGGTTTCGCTTCGCAACATGTCTTATAAAATTGATCTTCGTCGAGGTGTTTATAATCTGGTTGGGCGAATGTCGAAACGAGACATTGTCGATATTTATCGAGATCACAACATAAGCAAATCGGCAATTTATCGCACAATTAAAGAATGTCAAGAAGGGATACCATATGTAAACTTGCCTAAATGCGGTCGGCCGCGGGTTTTTAACCAATTAAGAGAGGGAATACTGATTGAAGCAGCTAAACACAAAATTGTGATCTCACAGCGAAAACTGGCCAGGAGGTTTAATGTTGGAAAGACTACGGTGTTTAGGACCCTATCAAGTAAGAATATTGTCTTCCGGAAAAGGAGGGAAGCTCCAAAATACACAGAGGCTCAGTTAAAGAGAATTCCGAGATGTTGCCGCGCTTTGAGGCGAGTGCATTTCGTCAACAAGTTGATCGTGATGGACGATGCAAAATATTTCACGTTGTCCAACTCTGAGATGAAGGGCAATGATGGTTTCTACACGGATGATCGATGACGAGAATGTCCCCGATGATGTGGGATTAAAAAGCAAAAAAAAGTTTGAGCACAAAATTTTGGTATGGTGTGCAATTTCTGAGGCTGGCTTCATCTCGCAGCCCTACATTGGCGTTGTTCGGGGCGAAGCCTTAAATGCAGAGCTTTATATCCAGAGATGTCTCTCCGAACTGCTTCAGTTTTTGAACAGACATCATGCGGATGATGAAATAATGTTTTGGCCAGATCTTGCTTCATGCCATTACGCGAGAATCACAAGGGACTGGTATGAGGCCAACAACATTAACTTTGTACCGAAAGTAGACAATCCGCCTAACCTACCTCAGGCTCGTCCAATTGAAGAGTTCTGGGCAATATTGAGTCGGAAAGTCTATAATAACGGATGGGAAGCACAAAATGAAGAACAATTGCGACGCCGTATATCCAGAAAAATTAGAGAAATTAACGCTGAGGTCGTCCAAATGATGATGCAACGCGTCAGGACAATACTTAGGCAAATCGAAAATAACGGTCCCTTGTCGATTATTTGAATTCTGTTTTATAATAAGGATAGTTAAGATAGATTGTTTAAGAATCTGATTAAAATATAAAACTATTTTTATAAGAGTTATCAGCCTCTGAATTTTTTCCCAAAACTTTCGGACCATACGTTATGCGGCACAAGTTCTAGGTGTTTCGAGATGTAGTAATCAAAGAGCCGTGGGATGGTTTCGAGAAACTGGAGAATACCCCAGAAGAATGGGATCAGGAAGAAAAATATGTACAACTCAGCAGGACGACCGGTTTTTAGCCCTAAGAATACTACGAAACAGGGACTCTACTTCAGTTAAAATTTGAGATATGGGTATATGCCCCAGTGTTGATGCAAGAAAATGGATACCACAGCCGCTAAAGCAGCCCAAGTAGTGGCATTGTCGAGAGAGGGCCTCAGTCAGAGGGCCGTGGCAAATCGACTAAATTTGAGTCAATCAGCCGTGACAAGAGTGTATCGTCGGTACCGGGAAACTGGTGGCTACGTCCGCAGGGAAGCAGGCAGCCGTAGGCGAGTCACAACAGAACGAGACGACCGATTTATCGTCTCAAGTTCCCTTAAAAATCGACATATGACTAGCGTTGACCTCAACCAACAACTGACGGAGGTCAGAGGTGTGGTCGTCAACGCTTGGACAGTTAGAAGAAGACTGAAGGCAGCCAACCTGACCCCCAAGCTGACGGCAGTCCAAAAGCAATGACGACTGGAATTTGCTCGCGCACATCTCGGTTGGGTTCTCGGTCAATGGAGTCAGATATTATTTACCGACGAGTCCAGAATGTGCCTACACGGCAACGATAGAAGATGTCGAGTCTATAGAAGGCCAGGAGAGCGATTTGCTCAATGCTGTATTCAAGAAACTGTCGCATATGGAGGCGGCTCATGCATGTTCTGGGTGGGCATTTCCATGCACGGAAAAACCGACTTGTTTTCGTGCCCGGTGGAAGACGCGGAGGGGGTTTAACAGCGGACCGCTACATCAGGGACATTCTGGAGGAACATGTTGTTCCCTATGCGGGGTTTTGTTGGTCAGGACTTCATGCTAATGCACGATAATTCGCGTTGCCACACCGCGCGAGTGACCACTACCTACCTGGCAGACGTCGGTATACCGAAAATGGACTGGCCTCCAATGTGCCCCGACTTAAATCCAGTCGAGCATGTATGGGATGAGCTTAAGCGAACAGTCCGGGCCAGAAATCCTGCACCAGAAAGCGCGATAGAACTGAGAGCTGCGCTGATTGCAGAGTGGGAAGCAATACCTCAAGAACGCATAATAAAAGTTATCAGATCCATGCGTAATCGCTTGAAAAGTGTAATTAGGAGTAGGGGTGGCAATACCATGTATTGAAATAATCATTAAATTAATTTTAACTGAGGATTTCATTTCTTTTTCGTTGCATAATCACCATTTCCCTTGAAATAATTTGTATTCCACATGTTCTTAGGCCTCTAACTTTGTCAGAACAGGTCCGATTCTAATCAAAGTGGTATCATTTGAAACCTTGGTTTTTAAGCTTTCAGATAGTATATTAAACTTTACTTGGAATGCCATCGGAGTGGATACATATTCTCTTAAATCTCGAGCATGTATCTGAGTCGATTGTTTTGCACCCAAGTGTATATTGCGAGGAGGGGGGAAGTCGCATTAACTTGAAATTTGAGCTGTGAGTTCCTTAAACATTGATAATAAAAGAGTTCCAGTTTGGTTTGTTAATTCTCAATACAACTGGTTATAGCATTTTTTTTTGACGAACTTCTCCTAAAAATATCAAAAATACCCCAAAATGTCGAAAAAAAAGGGGTTGCGGTCAATTTAGGAGGTAGAAATTTTAGACTTGTTTTATTCACCAGAACAAATATTTTCCATGGGGTCGTGTTAAATCATAAACAAATTTACTGTACTAAAAGGGGATGTTTGTTGTTGATGAACTACAACCATAGTAGTAGATGGAAGTAGTACCAAACAAGTGGCATTGCCTTTCGTCAAATAAGGTAGTTCCGATTTCCTTATATATATTGCATGACAAATCCAATTGTTTTCGCCTCGGAACCCCCCCGGATCATTGTTAAATATTTGAAAACCCATTAAATGTTTGGACTTTTTCAGTTTTTCTCAATTTTTACCACCGAGGATCTGTGCTATGGTAAAAGTCACTATGTACACTATTTAAGTAGAGCAAATTTGCAACAAAATTAAGACAATTTGGTCTTAATTTTGTTAAAATTCTGGTGGTAAAAATTGACAAAAATTGAACTTAATGGTTTTAAAAGTTTGCAACAACGATTCGGAGGGCTTTCGAAGTGGATAACTTGGATTTGTCATTACCATTTCATCACATACAACATATAGAAAAATCAAAACTACCTCATCTAATGCAATGGAAAACGTACGAATTCCATAGACTATAATAGAGTTATGCCCTTAACGAGGTATCAAAGTATCTTGATGTCCGTGATTCGAAAAGCCAATCCTGACTTATGAGAATCTGAAAAGAGGTGGCAGTTGGAAGAATAATTGGAAGTAATTGTTCGAGACAAGAGCAGGGGGAAATTATATACATATTGCTCACAGCTGGAGCGACTTTTACGGGGTGTGATTTCGCCACGTCGTTCTATCACAAAGGAATATCACACTCAAAATTTCTTTTCACTTTATGGCTCTTCAAATGAAAATGCTGACTTGAATAGTGAAAATGTTATTGCAGGAATCCAAGAATCTGCAAGAATCCAAGTTGCAGATTTATTTAATTAAACTGCAAAAGAGTAGATCAGTATGTAATATAAAGAGTCAACTTCACATAAAATTTGAGGGACTATGGAAACAATTAAGTGTGCTCTATACATGGCAGCTGATCAAATCTCTTTAAGAAGATAAAGAGCGAAGAAATTGAAACAAGAAGAAAGGCGATATGAATTGATTTTAGAAAGGTTGTATTTTGATGGCAGAAAAGATAACACCATGTCAACTGAAGCAAAGTCGATACGTAGCTAAATCCACGCGGTGACTTCTGTGTAGTATTTTCGGCGTATAAACGAATATGAGCTAAGAGCTACGTTTTTTTACTTTTAGTTATTTGTATTTAATTGTGAATGTTTGAAGGCCGTGCGGCACTGGTAAACGAATGAATTGACATAAAAGATTTTTACTGGTTTGTTAGGCGTCCAAAGAGGAAAACAAATTTGACTATTACACATCAAAACAAAAAAAATATAAAAAATTTCACTATACAGGGTGGTCCGTAATGAATGGTCTGACAAAAACTAATTATGGATTCTTCACGCCAAAATAAAAGGATTTAGCGAGATTTGTTCAAATAAAATGTTGCTCGTTTTCGTCAAAATTTATTTTTTGAATATTATTTTATTCGACAATTTCTAAAGTTATTGTTCGAATTGGCCTAAAATTTGGGTAATGGGGTTTTTGATAAAGAGGAATCCGAATTTAAACTTACTTTCATGCTGGATGATAGGGGGCACTGCGTGGGCGACATTGCTGGGCTCTTTTCCATCAGAACTTTTCTGCACGACGTTATATCGCAATTTGGATTGCAGATATCGACAGACTTATCGGTTCCACGAACAAAAGGTATACTTCTTAGAGATCGATATATCTTTACATTTTCAAGATATTCACACTTTAATTATGCAACGCGTATGAATAAATTAGCCAGATTTCTAGCTCAAGTGTCAAAGTTAAAGTACAAAATTGCAATCCAATGTCAAATTTCTCATTAAACTACTCGCGTCAAAGTTTTATTTCTCAAGTACTTTTAGTTCAAGTGCCGACAGTGTTTTTAAATATGCCTAGACATAATGAATTCTAGAATCAAGATATGAGGGATATGATTTGTATTTACGCCCAATGCAATTATGTCTGTCGTGCTGCGTCAAGAAGATATCTGGAATTATACCACAATCGCAGACCACCCCATCACACAATATTTCAACGGATTTTTTAAAGATTGGGTGAAACAGGAGAATTTCGTCCTAAGCGTAGGATAGGTCGACCGAAGCAAATAACTGTTGAATGGGAAGAAGAAATCCCAGTAAGGGTAGCAGAAAATTACGAGGCGCTTACAAGCTGCAACAGGAATTAGTGAAATTACTATACTAAAGGTACCATTTCACCCTGGTTCATAATTTGTTGCCCACTGACTTACCAGCCAGATTGAATTTTTGTAATTTTTTAAATCAAAAACAAGACTTGGATCCTGACTTTCCTAAAAAGATACTGTTCACGGATGAGGCCAACTTTACAAGACGGGGTGTTTTTAATTGGAGGAATAATCACTCCTGAGAAGAAAATCCTCATTAAATTAGAGAGAGGCATTTTCAGCATGAATTTTCTATAAATATTTGGTGTGGAATTGTAGGCAATTTCATTATTGGGTCATGTGAAGTACCTGCACGCGTCAATGGTAACGAATATTTGAGGTTTTTGGAAAATCCCCGAAATGCTAGAATATGTTCCATTACTTATCAGGCAAAATATTTGGTACATGCATGATGACGCACCAGCTCATTATTCCATACAGGTTCGAAATTTCTTAAACCAAAATTTTCCCAATGGATGGATAGGTCGCGGCAGTGAATTTGCATGGCCACCTCGTAGTCCACACCTCAATCCCATGCATTTTTACTTTTGCCGCCACTTAAAGGTTTGGTGTACAAACAAGAAAGTGCAACGCGCGAGGATCTTTTGCAAAAAATTCACGCTGGTGTTCATAGAATAAGAAATAAGGATGAGATTTTATGCAGAGTAAGAGGATATTTAAATAAGGCAACTCAAAAATGCATCGAGCAAAATGGTGGGCATTTTGCACAGTATTTAAAATAGTGCAACTGAATACATGCATGATGACGCATCAGCTCATTATTCCATACAGGTTCGAAATTTCTTAAACCAAAATTTTCCCAATGGACGGATAGGTCGCGGCAGTGAATTTGCATGGCCACCTCGTAGTCCAGACCTCAATCCCATGGATTTTTACTTTTGGCGCCACTTAAAAGATTTGGTGTACAAACAAGAAAGTGCAACGCGCGAGGATCTTTTGCAAAAAATTCACGCTGGTGTTCATAGAATAAGAAATAAGTATGAGATTTTATGCAGAGTAAGAGGATATTTAAATAAGGCAACTCAAAAATGCATCGAGCAAAATGGTGGGCATTTTGCACAGTATTTAAAATAGTGCAACTGAATACATGCATGATGACGCATCAGCTCATTATTCCATACAGGTTCGAAATTTCTTAAACCAAAATTTTCCCACTGGACGGATAGGTCGCGGCAGTGAATTTGCATGGCCACCTCGTAGTCCACACCTCAATCCCATGCATTTTTACTTTTGCCGCCACTTAAAGGTTTGGTGTACAAACAAGAAAGTGCAACGCGCGAGGATCTTTTGCAAAAAATTCACGCTGGTGTTCATAGAATAAGAAATAAGGATGAGATTTTATGCAGAGTAAGAGGATATTTAAATAAGGCAACTCAAAAATGCATCGAGCAAAATGGTGGGCATTTTGCACAGTATTTAAAATAGTGCAACTGAATACATGCATGATGACGCATCAGCTCATTATTCCATACAGGTTCGAAATTTCTTAAACCAAAATTTTCCCAATGGACGGATAGGTCGCGGCAGTGAATTTGCATGGCCACCTCGTAGTCCAGACCTCAATCCCATGGATTTTTACTTTTGGCGCCACTTAAAAGATTTGGTGTACAAACAAGAAAGTGCAACGCGCGAGGATCTTTTGCAAAAAATTCACGCTGGTGTTCATAGAATAAGAAATAAGTATGAGATTTTATGCAGAGTAAGAGGATATTTAAATAAGGCAACTCAAAAATGCATCGAGCAAAATGGTGGGCATTTTGCACAGTATTTAAAATAGTGCAACTGAATACATGCATGATGACGCATCAGCTCATTATTCCATACAGGTTCGAAATTTCTTAAACCAAAATTTTCCCACTGGACGGATAGGTCGCGGCAGTGAATTTGCATGGCCACCTCGTAGTCCAGACCTCAATCCCATGGATTTTTACTTTTGGCGCCACTTAAAAGATTTGGTGTACAAACAAGAAAGTGCAACGCGCGAGGATCTTTTGCAAAAAATTCACGCTGGTGTTAATAGAATAAGAAATAAGGATGAGATTTTATGCAGAGTAAGAGGATATTTAAATAAGGCAACTCAAAAATGCATCGAGCAAAATGGTGGGCATTTTGCACAGTATTTAAAATAGTGCAACTGAATACATGCATGATGACGCATCAGCTCGTTATTCCATACAGGTTCGAAATTTCTTAAACCAAAATTTTCCCAATGGATGGATAGGTCGCGGCAGTGAATTTGCATGGCCACCTCGTAGTCCACACCTCAATCCCATGCATTTTTACTTTTGCCGCCACTTAAAGGTTTGGTGTACAAACAAGAAAGTGCAACGCGCGAGGATCTTTTGCAAAAAATTCACGCTGGTGTTCATAGAATAAGAAATAAGGATGAGATTTTATGCAGAGTAAGAGGATATTTAAATAAGGCAACTCAAAAATGCATCGAGCAAAATGGTGGGTATTTTGCACAGTATTTAAAATAGTGCAACTGAATACATGCATGATGACGCATCAGCTCATTATTCCATACAGGTTCGAAATTTCTTAAACCAAAATTTTCCCAATTGATGGATAGGTCGCGGCAGTGAATTTGCATGGCCACCTCGTAGTCCAGACCTCAATCCCATGGATTTT
This sequence comes from Tetropium fuscum, assembly GCA_964058915.1. NCBI lineage: Eukaryota > Metazoa > Arthropoda > Insecta > Coleoptera > Cerambycidae > Tetropium > Tetropium fuscum. The sequence continues at coordinate 255,766 of CAXKVY010000505.1, read as the reverse complement.
TACTTTTGGCGCCACTTAAAAGATTTGGTGTATAAACAAGAAAGTGTAACGCGCGAGGATCTTTTGCAAAAAATTCACGACGGTGTTAATAGAATAAGAAATAAGGATGATATCTTATTCAGAGTAAGAGGATATTTAAATAAGGCAACTCAAAAATGCATCGAGGAAAATGGCGGGCATGTTGCACAGTATTTAAAATAGTGCAACTGAATGCATGATGACGCACCAGCTCATTATTCCATACAGGTTCGAAATTTCTTAAACCAAAATTTTCCCAATTGATGGATAGGTCGCGGCAGTGAATTTGCATGGCCACCTCGTAGTCCAGACCTCCATCCCATGGATTTTTACTTTTGGCGCCACTTAAAAGATTTGGTGTACAAACAAGAAAGTGCAACGCGCGAGGATCTTTTGCAAAAAATTCACGCTGGTGTTAATAGAATAAGAAATAAGGATGAGATTTTATGCAGAGTAAGAGGATATTTAAATAAGGCAACTCAAAAATGCATCGAGGAAAATGGCGGGCATTTTCACATTATTTATAATAGTGCAACTGAATAATTACTTAATTGTTAAATTTCAAGATTAATAATTTTTTGCTAATTTATTCATATGCATTCAAAGATATATCGATCTCTAAGAAGTATACCTTTTGTTCGTGGAATCGATAAGTCTATCGATATTTGCAATCTAAATTGCGATATAACGCCGTGCAGAAAAGTTCTGATGGAAAATAGCCCAGCAATGTCGCGCACGCAGCGCCCCCTATCACCCAGCATGAAAGTAAGTTTAAATTCGGATTTCTCTTTATCAAAAACCCCATTACCCAAATTTTAGGCCAATTCGAACAATAACTTTTTATTTTGGCGTGAAGAATCCATAGTTAGTTTTTATCGCATTCATTACGGACCACCCTGTATAGTTAAGTTCCACCCTACTCTACATATTATAGTTCCATCGGGGTACTAAAAACGCGCCCGGCTCCAGGACTATTTGGTAACTTTAATAAGCGTTATTTAATAAAATTGTATTACAGTGTTTAATTGCAATTCTGTTCGTTGTGGGTGTAGAAATTAGTTTAAATATTACCTGTTTAAACTTTTTTGTTGCGTGTAAGGCTCCGAAAATCTACCCCATATCAGAACTGTGTTACTCAGAAATGAACAAGAATTAATTGCAACCCTCTCGCGTAAAATCATTGGCACTGTTATATCGCAGTTAAATTATTAGGTACAGTAAAAGTCTGTGTCTGTAGCGGAAAACTAGTTACAGTAATCATGTACATCTTCAGTCATAGTACATTTCTGTGGCAAAAAGGCACGAGTAGAGGCATTTTCATTTGCAATAAGAGAGGCTTTTAATGTTATATCCGCGTCATTGTTTAGTATAAAATTATAAATTTATTTATTAGAAAACACCTCTAAACAACTTTATAGAGACGCTAGCTATCGTTCTGTATTTTTTTATAGGTCCACGAGGTAACTCATTTGCAATTTTATGGTTTACGATATGATATTTTTCAGGTTACCACCCTTGAAAATGGCCAGTTCTTTCTTAAACCCTTTTATAAGGTAAACATAGGTCTAATTCGATCTTTTATGCAATTAACTGCAATTAAAATAAATAAAAATCGATTTTGCTACGCCTCTGCTACTTTAATGAAAAATTTGATATTATAAATGAAATTTACTTTATGAAATTTTTCATTTTTTTACACCGTTTCTCTCAAAAAGTCACATCTCCTTTATTTCGGCAGACGGACGCCTCGACCCTTATACTTTTATGTAGAGGATAGATCAACGATCAAAAAAGGTTATGTACCTATAGTTTAAAATATAAGGGTTCGATTTTTCATAGAAAATTTTTTTTTCCCGTTAATTCGTATATAAAAATCTGAAAAAAATTGTCGCGTAAAACTGTGCAAGAATTGATATGCGACATGTTTCCAAACATCCTGGCGATGTTATAATTTTTGAAAACAATTTAATAATTTATCCATTTTACCCTAAAAAAAAAATTTACTACGCCCCTGTCCTTTTAATGGGATTTTCTATGTCGGAAATGAAACGCGCTACTTATTATACGCGAATTTTCGGGTATATGAACGTTCTTACATACCTATTATATAAATTTAAAACTGTACTGCTCTGAAATTTGTACCTATGGTTTCCTACGAAAAATCATATCTCCTTTATCTTTGCGGATGGATATTTCGACCCTTATACTTTCATGTACAGGATGGATGGGCGTTAAAAAAAGTTTATATAAGTCGGGTCGATACGTCCAACGGTTTAGGAGAAAAAAATTGTTTGAAATATTTTATCGGTGTTTGATATTGGAAATGAAATTTGCGCCTCATTTTTAGAGTGTAGTTCCCTTTTCGGGGTTATAAGATAATTTTTTGAACATTCGTATTTTTATGGGTAGGTATCCCAAGCAGCATGCTGACGTCATTATTACGGCGTTTTAAGGTGATTTGAAGTCTAGGACGTCAAGTGACCAATATGAAGACGAACATATGACGTCATTGCTGTGTCGTCTTTAAAACGTCACTTTTTTCGTGTTCATGTTTATTATTTTATCATTACCGCAAGATATTTGTACTCTATTTGATATATTTGAAAATAAATTGTTTTTTGCAGACTAGAAATTGTTCGTTTTATCAAGCAGTACAACGTATTCAAACAGAAATAAAATTTTTACGAGTTTTTTCATTCATGGCTTGTAACGAGGGTGGTCAATTTGGGTTATCTATTTTAAGACTAGCCTTGAAATAACCCAAGAAAAGTAAGTATTAGGGAGTTGTTGCAAGTACATACCGTGTACGTGTGTCTGTTATGTTTTGACATCTAAACATGCTCATATTTGTTTTTAACGTACAAAATAAAATATGCATATGCCTACTTGCCAGAATAACATAAACACAGCGTGTGTACTTGTGTTAACTCAATTTTTTTCAATAAATTCGTCATTTTAGAGTCATGTTTGGTACTGCTACTGATGCAATAAGTTCGTCATTAACTGACGTAAAATAGACGTAAAAATGACGTCAAATAGACGTAAAAACGACGTAAAACTGACGAAATAAATACGTCATAATGACGACACCATGCAGCATGGGTGTGTCTAGAAATTTTTGTAAAATATTTCGGACCACCCTGTATAATACCTATAACATAAATATTTTATAGATATACCTACTGTAAATTCAGTTCCAAAATGATAACATATACAAACTCACATCTTGAGTAAATAAAGAACATTTGTAGGTATCTACCTATGCGCAAAACATATTTTTAGTTTTAATACATGACCACTCTGTGTAAAAACCTAACTGGCCATCTATGGGCCTGGTAACCAAATGATACAAAACATGTACATCTCAGACAACATAATTCCACAAAAATTAATTGTGGACCTATCAAAAACACAGGATATTACCTAGCCTATGGACTAACTGTTGTTTGCCTTATTGCTACAAATTTGAAATATATTTAAGTAAAACATATTTCGAAGTATTTTGGTATAATTCATAAAATAATTTAATGCTAATATCTACAATAAAGTCTAAAATTTAAATATAATTATTAACATATATATAATTTTTTTATAATAAAAAAAATTCGAAAGTAGGTACATAATTGAAAATAAGGTAAGAATTTTAAGGAAAAAATGTGTTCCAAGGTTTATACATTTAACAAGGCTGCTTTTTTTGAAAACGTGTACTTATACAATGTAAAATTAATTTGATTATGGAAAGGGAAGGCAGTTTTGGGTACATCATTATTTTTTCTTCATATAAATAGTGTATTGAGTTATGATATGGGACTATGAATATTCTGAGACATGTAGTAAGTATCACCTAACTTATTTCTAGAGACAAGACTCCTTTAATATCTTCTGGTACTACGAGTACCTATATTTATATGGAGTAAAAATAATGCTGTACACAAAAACTACCGTCCATTTCTGTAAACAAAGAACTTGTTCTATACCACAATAATCATCGAGACTATCTAGTGAATTATATTCGCGCCTCTAGAATAGATCATATTTGTAGTTTCCCTTCTCTACAAATATGATCTAGAGAAACGCGCGAATATAATTAAAATAGAACTTCACTTAAGGTAAGTGAGTTTAATTTTTTAATTATATTCGCGCCTCTCTCTAGATCATATTTGTAGAGAAGGGACACAACAAATATGATCTATTTGAGAGGCGCGAATATAATTAAAATAGAACTTCACTTAAGGTAAGTGCGTTTAATTTTTTAATTATATTCGCGCCTCTCTCTAGATCATATTTGGAGAGAAGGGACACAACAAATATGATCTATTCGAGAGGCGCGAATATAATTAAAATAGAACTTCACTTAAGGTAAGTGAGTTTAATTTTTTAATTATATTCGCGCCTCTCTCTAGATCATATTTGTAGAGAAGGGAAACAACAAATATGATCTATTCGAGAGGCGCGAATATAATTAAAATAGAACTTCACTTAAGGTAAGTGCGTTTAATTTTTTAATTATATTCGCGCCTCTCTCTAGATCATATTTGTAGAGAAGGGAAACAACAAATATGATCTATTCGAGAGGCGCGAATATAATTAAAAGAGAACTTCACTTAAGGTAAGTTCGTTTAATTTTGTAATTATATTCGCGCGCCTCTCTCTCTAGATCATATTTGTAGAGAAGGGAAACTACAAAAATATGATCTATTCGAGAAGCGCGAATATAATTAAAATAGAACTTCACTTAAGGTAAGTTCGTTTAATTTTTTAATTATATTCGCGCCTCTCTCTCTAGATCATATTTGTAGAGAAGGGAAACAACAAATATGATCTATTCGAGAGGCGCGAATATAATTAAAATAGAACTTCACTTAAGGTAAGTGCGTTTAATTTTTTAATTATATTCGCGCCTCTCTCTAGATCATATTTGTAGAGAAGGGAAAGTACAAAAATATGATCTATTCGAGAGGCGCTTCATATAATTAAAACATAACTTCACTTAAGGAAAGTTCGTTTATTTTTTAATTATATTCGCGCCTCTAACTTAAGGTAAGTTTTCACTTAAGGTAAGGTAACTTAAGGCAAGTAAGTTTCTCTAACTTAAGGTAAGTATTCGCTCACTTAAGGCAAGTTCGTTTAATTTTTTAATTTTAAATACTTAAAAAACCGCTCGTTGCATGTGTATATAATAGTCGTTTATAACTTAGGATATGATTCATCCACAAAATTATCGGTTGACCAGGGTAACGAAATAAGGTGTAGGATTACCTTAATTTCTATTTAGCGTAGAGGATCATTTGCCCCCTCGCATTACAGTGACTCGTGGAAGACTCTTCACTGGATAAATGCGCTGGATTTCGAAACGATTCGATTTTTTTGATTGATTTATGCAATAGAACGTGGTTTGACAGCACGACAGCTCAATATATGCTTTGACATTACTAGGAATAATGCTGAACGTTTGTTTATTCAAATGAAAAACGTGTAAATTATCAAAGAATAAATATAAAAAATATATTTTGTTGCTTGTTAAAGGGAACATGTTACGAGACCTACACTGCAGAAGGCCATAACTCAAAAAGATTGTGTTTAAGACAAAAAATCCTTTGTTTTTGTAATTAACAGCCAGAAATGGATATAAAAACAGGGAAGGCAGCTAGAGTGCCTTGTAATAATCAAAATTCACTGTAATATGTCAGCTGTCAAACGACCTTAAGTAAGTAATCTTGGGACATAATATTTTATATAATTTTAGACAGATGTAGCAACCTTTTAAATGTATAAATCTCGTCATACTTCAATATTTTGGTGTCAAATTAAGGCCTTTTAGCTGTTTTCTCTACGGTAATGAAACGGAAAAAAATGTTTAAAATATATTTTGTGATTCATTCCGACCACCGTAATTTTGCACAGTTTTTGTGTTCACAAAAAGTTTCAGTGTCCCTAAGCGTCGACTTCACTGGCGAGACTTGTGACATATTATTTATGGTTAGGCAAACAACACACACAACTGTCGTAAAAATACTTTAATTTCAGATGCTGGATGAATTCACCTTAAGAAAAATATCACTTTAAAACATTAGCATCGTAGCACTCACAACTTTCAGAATTCTAAAACGTCGAGGATCGAGGGCTAAAAGCAGTATTTCGTATGTTATACACTCGGTTCCAAAAAAGTGACGCACCTAATTTTGGTTGCAACTTTGAAACCTTGTTATTTCTGAACGAATGGACTGATTTTTCATTTATTTTTTTTTGATTGGTAGGTAATTATTTGTCTTTCAAAAAAAAATTAAAGTGGTGAAAAATTTTTCTAAACCATCTAGGAGGGTAGTGGAAAACCTCGTACCATGTTTTTTTCTTTTTAACTCACCCTGTGTGTTAATTAAATAATTGCATCGAAAATGGTTACACTCTACATGAAAGGCGCTTCTTTTTTACGAGCATTTTGTTTTTTTATTCACTGATCTTTTCTTCAGAAGCCTTTCCAATAGCGCCACAGCCGAAAATTTTCAAGGACACGCATTTTCCTGACACTAGAATTTTGATGAAAAATCCATTTATACAAAATTATAAACTTTCACATGGATAATTTTTTCGGAATAGGGTCTGGGGGGGCAGAGTCTGCCTAGAGGGGGGGGGGGAAGACGCAGGGGGGGGGGCAGAGGCAGGGGCGGCGGGTTTTCAATATGTCGTGGGGTGCAAGATTTATGGACGCGTTTCCGCGGGGGGGGGGGGTGTCCGGGGCAGAATCCTTTCCAATAGCGACACAGACAAAAATTTTCAAGGTGACGCATTTTCCTGACACTTCAGAATTTTGATAAAAAATCCATTTACACAAAAATATAAACTTCCACAATGATAATTTTCGGAATAATAGGGTCTGGGGGGGCAGCGGGTTTCCAATATATCGTGGGGTGCAAGATCTGTGGATGCGCTTCCGAGGGGGGGGGGGGATGGTGTTCGGGGCAGAAGCCTCTCCAATAGCGCCATAGTCACATTTTTGATGAAAAATCCATTTTACAAAAATATAAACTTATTTACACAAGGATAATTTTCGGAATAATCGGGTCTGGGGGGGGGGCGGTAGCCCCCCTGCCCCCCCGCTGGGTACGCCCCTGGCTGGTTGCCCTCGAAAAACTTCTCCAAGAGATGATCGCTTCTTGAGATTACGGATTTTCCGAAATCAAATACTGCGGTAAATGTTTCGCAAAAAATGACACAATCCACCAAAAAAAATGGAACACCACCTATACGATCAGGAACGTCTGTACATAAGAGTGGGTACAAAATGAATTTGAAATTTCGATTAGTGTAGGATCTTATGTTAAGTGGCCAAACCCACCCGACCAAATATGGTATAAGAAGACTGCTATTAAAGCAGTAATAGAAGCGCCCAAACTGATAAAGCATGGCTGTTATGAATGCCCAGAAATATGGAAATGTGTATAAATATTTTTATATTTGTAAATTTTAATATTTTTATATTTGTAAGCATCTAAATTCTAAATTTCCTTACTAATAAAAACGTTTTAATTTTGCAACTTTCATTTACCTTCTTTAATTAGTTCATTCATTAGATCAGTGTGATTAGATTAGATTCATTGGTATCGAATGTTCAATTACTATTTTTTTTCAATATCTACATCTATGTATTATTTTATTCAAGATGTCATTTTCAGAAATGTCATTTTAACTGGATTTCAAAGTTATCTCTGTAAAGATCAAGTAGAAACAATATGTATGAACTAATTTCAAATGGTACACTAATACCATTAATTCAAAGTTGGAAATTTGCTTAAGTGTTCATTCACTGGTACCTCTACCCTAGTGCTCTTTAAATGTTATTGTGATACAATATAATACCAGAGACAACCAAGAGACGCGCAAGCTCATCAGCAAATTTGTTCTTTTGTTCAAGAAAATAATAGATTTGACCTGTCCTTGTTCTTAAAATACAAGTTTCAATCAACGCATCTTTGTCTTACATTGATAAACGTAAACGCAGATGGAGCTACCAACGCTGCAAAACTGTCAGTAAAGTTGTGATGCCGCCATCTTAGGTTTGTTCCATTTCAGTGTTTGTTTACGTATTATTTTAACAATTTTAGAAGACATGTTGGACAATTTCTGCAATAAACAGAATATATCTGTGTTGATTACTCAAGCCATCGTGGACAGTGTTGATTTTTCGTGGCTTCTGTGTGATGAACATCGACAATCTGTCATTAACGCAATAGTCCGAGCTGTATATGGAAGATAGTAAGATAGGAATTCCATGGTGGTGTAAGAGGAAGAATCAAAAGAATCTACAGGATCGCAAAGATGCTAGGGCATCTAAGCGTAAGCTCTGTTCTGCACTGGGAGTTCCATACCTAATGTATATACATACCTACATAATTTTATGTACAATGTAAATAGTTCTTTGTGTTTGCGATTTTAAACATGTTTTATGTTTTTCTATACCTGAAAAAATGTGAGTTTTTTGCCCCTTTTAAAGTAGTAACTTATTCTAGAATGAAATAATTTAAAAAATTACATCATAAGTCCGTTACTTTTGGGACTTTCCTGTGTGGCAGAATGACCGCTGTAAGTCTTTTTTGTTTGTTTTTCATCAATAGATGATTTATTTTCATTGTTGTGTTTCATTTATTCGATACAAAATAAAATAAAATAATTATGGAACTGGGATTCTGCGCGCGCTTTTTTAAAAATGCCAAAGCAACCCGCGCGCCCTCTGCATATACGTTTCAATACAGTCGGCCAGTTTTATATTGGGAATACAAAATTTGCATGGACTTGCGCGTCTCTTGGTTGTCTCTGATAATACGGTTATTTTTATTATCTGAGCGGTGTAGGTAGGTGGTACCTTTGACGAAACAAAAAAGTCCTGTAACTAAAAATAAAATAGTTATTTATTTTCAGTACAGATACTTAGGTATTTATGTATTTTCAGAGGTACCTAAGTACCTCCTAGTGTTGGTAGGTACATTTTATGTCTCGTTTTTTAAATTGTTTTTATCCTGGAGCTTATACAAAAAGTCAAAACGGCGAAGCAAGACGTTTACCTACCTATATATTATTTATATACCTACCTATGTAGGTATACACCGCTACGAGAGTCGAAATAAAAAAATGGCGGTTAGCAAAAATTTCTGTTCGTTTCGAATGAAACCTGAAAAACGCAGATTTCCACCAGACTTCGCTTTATTTACGAGATAGGATATGTATGTTAAAAAATGTAAGGAAAATATTATTTGACGGCAAAACCTTATACTGGGGGTTAGAGCAGAGCCGACTTTAACAAAAAAAAAGTTGATTTATGGGCTGCTCGAAGTAGGTACTAATAGGTACGCTGGCGGCCATTTGAAAGTGCACGATTTTTTTTGATATTTATAATGTGATCTTTTTATATTTCATTTTGACACTTATTTGAAACTTCAAACAAATGTCAGTAATTAACTCCGTAATTTACAAACCACTTTATTAGTTTTCAAGTTTTAAAATGCCGCGGTTAACTGAACCTGAAAAAATGCGAGCTGTTACATTGCTTGAAAATGATTGGTCATTACAGGCAGTTGCAGATGAGCTAAATGTGAGTAAGAGTTGTATATTCAAACTCAAACAAAAATGGAATGCAGTAGGAAACGTTCGCTACGTCCACGGCGGAGGGCGTCGTAAAATAAGCACCGTGGAGCAAGACAACCTCTTCCTAGACCATCTTGAAACAGCAGTTACGGCCTGTTTCGAAACGGAGTTTCCTGGATCTGTGAGGTCTGCAAGGCGGCGGGTGAAGGGTTCAGAGTTACGAAATTATGCGGCAACAAAGAACGTATTTTTGGAGCCAAGGTATAAAGAACAACGTCTTAATTTTGCGAACCAGTTTGTCGGTAGGCCCGACGACTTTTGGAATAATGTCATATTTTCAGAAGAAAAGGTCTTTCAGTCATGTCATGATGGTTCCATCCGCGTCTACCGACCTCAGAATTCGAGGTATGAAGAGAGGTATATTAAACCTACCGACCCGCGAATAGACGTTTTTCCATCAATGTTTGGGCATGGATAAGTTCCCTAGGTCCCGGTGTTTGCTGGAGGATAGGAGAGCGCCTTACCGGACAGAGTTACATACGCATATTGGACAATATTATGCTGCCGTCCCCCCCTCTGGGTTCGGGGCCACAATTGTAGAATAGACCCAGGGTACCTCCTACCTGTCGTAAGAGGCGACTAAGGTGACTGAATGGGACCGCCTAGCCGCTTGACCGGTAAGATCTTCAAAGTTATGCTGGGCGGGCGTTGGTGGCACTTGGATGGGTGACCTAGGCAGGCTCGGGCCCGGACTGTGACGTCTGCCCGAGACCTGGGGACACTCAACACATCTGCGGCGGACGCGTGGTCCCAGATAAATGGTACGGAGGACCAGAGTAATTAATCTCGGTAACTCAGAACCATATTATCATACATACAAATTGTAGAGACTTTGCCACCAGGCCACCCGTAATAAATAGGATGGTTTGAAGAAAAGTACTCAAGTAAAAAGGAGGAATGCACAAAGGGCCTAATGAGGTCTAAGTGCTGTGGTGGAATGGGAGTGTAACACTACCTTCCACTACACTCCGACCCATATACATACATACACATGCTGCCGTCCGTCGCTATGTTGTATCCTCAGAATTTTATTTTCCAGCAAGATAATTGCTCAATTCATACATCAAGAATTGTAACTAACTGGATTAATGAACATAACACAAACGTGCTACCTTGGCCCTCAAAGTAGTTTATTTTGGACATTTTTGGAACGTTCTTTGTTAATTTGGATTTTTTTTTGATAAAATAATAATACACTTTTTAATTTTGATAAGTAATAAATAGACAGTTGTGAATGTTAAAATGACACATCACATGAACTTCAAATTTCGAAGTCAGTTTTACAAAGATCAAATATAACGAAATCTGATATAAGAGTCGTGCACTTTCAAATGGCCGCCAGAGTACCTCCTCCACTTAAGACATTTCCCAAATAATTTTATCCAAAAAATATCCCAGTGCTTGAGGCCGCTAGGTTATAAATACAACGATATAAGTTAGGCGTTTTATTGGGATTTACGAAAACTGGAAACGCTCTCTGGTTTATTACATAAGTAGGTACCTATTGTTCATTGCCTTTATTTTTATGTAGGTACTTACCATCCTAGATCACAAATTAATAATTTACATCAGTGGGCAAAATTAAAAATTCTATAGACTAAGACTGTTTATAAAATTAAAACCGTGTACCTACGTAGCCACGAATGAAATGAAAATTTACAATGACGGTAAAATACCTCAAGGTCAGTTTCTAATTTTGATTGGCTGTAAAAAGTGTGTGTATTGGAAATCGCTTTGCGATGAGAAGCTGGTAGGTAGGTATGTATTGCATTTGTAATTATGTTTAAAAATGTGTTGTATTTAGTCTCGGTTTAGTTATGTAGGTACCTATTAACAAACAAGCTCTGATCTTTGTCAAAGCATCGAGTCAAAGTAAATCGACGTTAAGTGTTGACGATTTAGTAGGTTAGGTAGGTACCTACTTACACAATAAATATGACTGTATTTCAAATGCAAGTATATTTATTTTATTTTTCCGTTTTAAGGTTTATTTTTCACGGCTACTTAGCTGTTTTGTACATATTATTTTTGTTTCTTGTGGGAAATATGGCTACTAGCGAGCCACCCACTAAAAAAATGGTAACGCGCTGCAAGCAATACTTCATGAGTCGTGTAGAAACTTGCATATCAGCTGTGGTGTTGAAAATATGTATATAAAAACTATGCATTGCCGGTCGTTGAACTACACATACATATCGCCGCCCCAGAACCAGACTATTCCATGTCCATTTTTTTTAATATTAAGGTTTTAATTCCAAAATAGCCTATGTTTAAAGCTCTTTATGCCAATATATTCCAAGTGAGTCTATCCCATATATTTATCGCGATACGCCGTGTTCGTTTTATTCTATGTCCATTCAACTTGATTAAAATCCGGATCAAAATATACTATCTGACCTCGCCCAATAAGAATGAATGAAATCGCGTCACGTGTGGACATATAATAAGTTGGCTCCAAACTATTATTATTGTGCAGTGATGTTTAGTGCTTGTTTGTTTTGATTGTAATTAGGTGCTGATTTTTGCTTTTGCGGAAATATAGTTTAATATGAGTGACGAAGAACTTTCTGAGCCGTACCAAGACTCTGGGTCAGAATATCAGCCGTCAATACGTGGAAGGGAAACTCCGTAAGTTATTACTTTACTTTTCTTTTGAGGTTAGGGTAAGTTTTCTATTTTAATCGTTTTAGTCGATACGATACTGATGAAAGTTTATCCGATTTGGAATGTAGAAATATTGAAATAAACTTAGATAAGGAGAATGAACATGTCGATCAAAATCAAAGAAGCATAAATGCCCCCGTAGATGGACGTGATACAATTAGTCCAGTAAATTTGAATCATTCCAATAGTCCGGCAAATTTAGATATTCAGGCGGCCAGGTATTTTTAATACTTTTAATGTTAGGTACATAATATTAAAACGTATATTAATTTTCAGCACTACTAGAGTGTCTGATGATAAAAATACAAGAAAACGGAAACGAGATTCTAGGAAATGGAAAAAAAATATAAGAAAAGACTGCGTCAATCAGGTCAGGAATATAAGAGCTGCAAGGGTGGCATTGTTCCCAAAGAAAATCCTAAAAGAAACTGTGTAAATTGTCGTTTCAAATGCCTGGACCATTTTAGTGAAGACGATGTATCGTTAATTCACAAAGAATTTTGGAACAATACTGACAGCGAAAAAAGTTTTTTTTATGACAAAACAACTGAAAGATGTTTAGTAGATAGGAAAAGAAATCGACATGAAGAGCGCAAAAAAACAAAAACGTATTCGTTTAAATATTATTTTATAAAAAACGATAAAAAAATACGCGTGTGTAAGCCTTTTTATTTAGGCGTTTTGGCTATAAGCCAAATCAGAATATCCTATTTCTATACTCATAAACGTGCAGGTATTACAACAACGCCGAGTAAAGATCATAGGGGCTCAAAAACTAGCTTACGAATTAAGGATAAGAAGAGACAAACAATAAGAGCTCATATAGACATGTTTCCCTGCGTTCCTGCTCATTATTGCAGGAGTAGTTCCTCAAGGAAATATTTGGAAAGAACATTATCTTTAAGTAAAATGTATGATCTGTATGTACAGTACTGTAGAGAGAACAAGTTGATTCCAGAAAAAAAATGGTTGTATTCCCATATTTTTAATGAAGAATATAATATTGGCTTCCATAAAACAAAAAAAGATCTGTGTGACAAATGTTCTGAGTACGATTCAAAAAAGCAAGAAAATGCTTTAATTAGTGATCAGCTAGAGGAAAAATACAGGATGCACATAGAAGCCAAGCCGTCGGCCCGAGAGGAGAAGTTAAAAGATGTGAACACCTGTAAAGAAGATGAATCTTCAGCCCTCATTTGCTTCGATATGCAGAGCATGTTAACTTGCCCTCAGACACAAATTTCTAAAGCGTATTACAAAAAGAAATTTGCTGTGTACAATTTAACAGCATGTGATGTAGCACAAAAGAAAGGATATTATGGATTATGGCATGAATTACTTGACGGAAGAAAAGGTATAGACATTGCGAGTGCATTGCATCTGTTACTTAAAAAACTTTTGGAAGAAAGGCCTAACCTTAAAACAATAATTTTGTGGTCAGATTCATGTGTGCCACAAAATAAAAATTCTCACATGTCTGCAACTTGATTGTATTTTCTTAAAGAACACCCGACAATGAAATCTATTACGCAGAAATTTCAAGTGCCTGGCCACAGCTGTGTCCAAGAAGTTGATGCCATGCATAGTGTTTGGACCGGCATTTGAACAAACTGGAATTGCATACTCCACTCGCCATTTTTAAAGCTATTAAGAATGCAAGATCTAAGAAGCCTTATACACTAATTCAAATGCAAAAACAAAATTTTTTGGATTTTAAAATTTTAGCAAGGAGTATGACTCTCTCTAAAGTCCCATATAAAGATGTTGTCCAGCTTTCTTATGAAAATAACTTGAACATCTTAAAATATAAACTGAAGTTTAGCGAAGTGGATTTGCACCGAGTGGCATTCTTAAAAGGTAGTGACAGGCAAAATGTTTCCAAGGCGTTTCTGCAGGAGATTCAAGATCCCATGGTTCAGCCTCCCCCTCAACCTCTTTCGCAAGACAAAATTTCACATATCAGATCCTTAGCGAATCATTTTTCAGCAGTGGATTTACAATTCTGGAAATGTATCATTAAAGATTTTTAGACGTTCTGAGTTTGATGTCAAAATGTTTATTTTAGTTTGTTATTTGAAATAAAATATTCAACTATTTTTCAATAATTCTAATAAGTTTAAGTTGTTTTTTATTATTATAAACATTATACCACTAAACTTGCATTGTTTTTATTAATTTTCTTTAATACAGATATGGATAGAATACATTGCATAAGAAATTACTAACGCAATTATTAGTCCAAATTATTCTATGTCCAAATATACTTTTTTGCATATTTTTTTTTCTCAAAATTCGTTGTCACTATTTATTGCAAACTGCATTTGTTTAAAAGTACATAGCATATAGTTACCAACACAAATAAAATTATACCACAATACATTTACTATTATGATATCTTAGCTTTCAAACTTTGAAAATCGTCTCCTGTAAAATTTTAAAAAATGGACATGGAGACTATTCCATGTCCGTTTTCGGTTCTGGGGCGACGATATTAGAAGCCGTATACGTAATTGTCTTTCATTTTGAATCATAAAATCCTCAGAAAAGTACTGCTACTTTACAAGGAAACATATTTCATAAACATGCAATAACTCTGAAAATTACGGCGGCCAAGTTTGAATCACTCTGTATAATTTGATCATATCTACCCTAATCCTACTTTCTGTTTTTGACTAGCACTGGCTCAGGAAAGACTTGATTGCTACGGTCAGTCTCGGTCTCTGGAATTACCCTACCTAACGTGGTCAATAATTATATTTAAACTACAAATTCGCCTAAGAGTCGAGCATTAGCTAAGCAACCGTGGGATGTTTGGTCCTCATATGCAACAGGAGAGTATCACTGCGGGTATACACTGCCGGGCAATGCGCACACGAGTACTGTCCTGGGAAGTGCACGTAGTAGTGGTTGCGCGTATTGCTAACTATTTTACCGCACAGGACGCAGCGCCGCCTCTCGTCCATCGAACCCACTCGCTCGAACAGCTGCGACACCTTGTAGCACTTCATATCTGGAACAAAAACTGATGGTACATTTGTGAACTCTTGGTGTAGGTAGTTAGTATTACCAATTTAATCTTAGTTTGATTATCCCTTTGGAGGTTAAAACATTGCTGGGCGTGATCTAGTTAGCAAAATACTTCTTCGACGCACAGAAGTGTTACATGCGCAGCGCACGGTAGTAGCATTCAGGAATATTATGGTAAACGGGTTAAAAATAATTTATAGTGGTAGTACACTACGGGAAAAAAACACAACAAGTTAATATTTGGTAAAATTTAAGGTCTGATAACTGTACACTGTAGATAAAATGATTAATTTCAAGTTGCATGTCTCGTATTTTCCGAAATTAATTAAAATGTTATTGTGGAACCCTAATTTTTATAACACTGTGGAATAATTGTACGTTAATAACATTGTGTTATTTCTAACATGCCTATTTCTTCTGGGTGCTGGAATTGGATGCACTTGTCGAGTTTGACGTAGTCGTCTGGCCAATCGAGAAAATAATGTTCTAGTAAAATGCCTTCATCCAGGAGAGTTAGCTGCATATATAATGTATTCAATTCATTACTTATTTTAACATTGGAAATGTTTATGTTTGTACATGAGTATATGGGGGCCAAGTTAGAAGTTTTCGTTCAAGGCCAAAAGACAGCGGTGTCGCGATCGAGTGACGCAATACATATAGATATCGCAGCGTGCGGCCTTCTAGCGGTGTGAGGAGTGGGGAGTATTTAGTGCAGCTATATTGGGAGAGGTGGCGCATTGCTAGTAGTGATGGGAATAATCGGGATATTTTCATAATCATAATTTTCATAAATTTAATAATTCGAGTGTAAACGAATGCCCAACGATAATTAAAATAAAAGAACAAGTGTCGGCCACAAACGTATATTATTCTAAACTAACTAACAAAACCTCTACATATTATTCCTTTCATAGGACGGTCCAAGCAGCCCATGAATACTTTACATAGTTATCGAAGCTGTCTCTCCCCGAAGGCAATTAAATACGTCTACCGCAATCTCGATAACATAAACAATAAACATATCGCTCAGCCGGAACGGTCCTATACAAAAAGAATTGGCACAGGGCGTTAGCGTTTACACGAGATATATATTCGAATTTATTTAGGATGAACTTAAAATTAATAAAAATAAAAATAAAATTAATAAAATTAATAAAAATAAAAATTCGTCACAAATTATAAAATCTTAAAATTTGGTAAGAGTAAAGTTTGTACTTTTTGATCACCACGTATAAAAAACTTATGATGACTTTGCCACAATTATGTTTTTATACGGGTTGATCAAAAATCACAAAGTTTACTCTTCGACAAAAATCATATTTTTTATACGGAGTGGTCACAAATTACAAAATCTCAAAAATGTTTAATTTCGGGAAAACGCTATTTTTTAAAAAAGTTTTTGCTCGCCTAAAGTAATTTCGACAAAAATTATGTTTATTATACGGGGTTGGTCAAAAATTACAAAATCTTAAAATTCGGTAAGAGTCAAGTTTGTACTTTTTACCACGTATAAAAAACTAATGCTGATTTTGCCACAATTATGTTTTTATATGGAGTGATCAAAAATCACAAAGTTTACTCTTTATTTTAAGATTTTGTAA
The DNA here is from genome assembly GCA_964058915.1 of Tetropium fuscum. Classification (NCBI taxonomy): domain Eukaryota; kingdom Metazoa; phylum Arthropoda; class Insecta; order Coleoptera; family Cerambycidae; genus Tetropium; species Tetropium fuscum. Next base: position 238,814 of record CAXKVY010000505.1, on the reverse strand, counting down.
TTATTAACTACACTTAACCACCCTGTATATACAACACAATTTTTGACAAAGCCATCACTACTTTTAAGCAACAAAAACTTTTTAAAGAATAGAATTCATTCGAAAACAAAAAAAATGAGACTATAATTTTTGACTACCCCATGCAACATAACCCGTTTAAAACGACAAGACCTTCAGGGTCAAACGAACAAAGAAATCGTAACATAACTGCTTTTTATTTTCATTCAACTTGAGAAAATTTTACCAGTTGTGTTTGGTATTTTCAATATGCCTGCGATACTTGCGGAATCTGCAAGTTCTGTGATTTTTTTATAAGTTTAACTGCAAATCCAATATAAGTTGGTTATTTAAAAATTATGTTTATTATTTCTTACTACATACCTAACTCGTAAATTGAGATGTGTATTATATTATATTAGTAATATTTAAGTTTTTCAAAAATAAAATGCTAAAAAATTATGTTTATATTTATACTGGGTTCCCCATTATAGACTACCCATTTTATATTATTAATAAATTCCCTATGAGATAACTAAATAGGTTGTTCTCTGTGGGATTATCTTCTGTAGTCTTTGGGATTTAAGTAAATTATTAATCAAGGATCTTTTGGTATTATTGGCCCTTATTTTTTTGAGGATGAAACAATAACATCCGAGCGCTACATTAATATGCTAGAGACATTTCTCATTCCAGAATTAAATAGACGAGGATTACTAAACAATGCCTTACTATTCCAGCAAGATGGGGCAACAGCTCATACCGCCAGAAACTCAATGAGGGTCCTGCGAGAAATGTTTAATGGCCGACTCATTTCTCGATTCGGAGATTTGCCTTGGCCTTCGAGGTCCCCCGACTTAACGGCACCCGATTTTTTCCTGTGGGGATATTTAAAAGCCAAAGTGTTTGCGCGTCGTCCAGGTACAATCGAGGAACTGAAAGTCAAAATTCGTGAAGAAGTTGAGGGAATAGACGAAGGTTTGCTACACCGTGTAACGAACCACTTTTTAACCAATATTAAAAAATGTGCTGAAGTTGGTGGAGGTCATTTAGAAGACGTGATTTTTAAAAGTTAGAATTAAATTAGCCAAATATTTATAAGTTATCATAAATCCCAAAGGGTTAGCTGTAATTTAGTAAGATAAAAAGTTTGTTTTGTTAATTAAAAAAAAATTAATTCAAATATTAAAATGGGTAGTCTATTATGGGGAACCCAGTATATAACCTTGTGCAGTGGCGGCTTTAGGATTTAGTCTTGGGGGGGAGCACAGAGCACAAGTAGGGTTGCCACATTTGAAAAAACGAATAGCGGGAGGTTTCTATGAGTAGGTAATTATACAGTGACTTAGCTAAGATTTCATTATGAGTCGGGATCCGAGCATTATTACCAGGATATCAGATCTACCGTGAGACCCTAACAGCGCCTCAGGCGAAAATTTGGAAATTTTTCAAGGGCATGCGTTTTCCTGGCATTTCAGAATTGACCCAGTTGTTGTTTATATTCCGTTGAGTGTAGACGTGTGTCGGGCTCCATGTGCGTATAAAAACAACAGTGAAACGTAAACACTTTAACAGCAGTTTTTTAAAGTAGGTCATATCATGACCTACCGCCGTGAAAAAGTGCAATAGTGCTACTAATACAAATGTTTAAATCTAATAATAAAACACCTATTAAACCTGCGTTGCAAGCTATAGGAGGTGAACAAAATATAAACCCGTTTGAAAAGAGCAGGAAACTTATTAGGTCTCCTGTAAAACAAACATTCACTACCCCTTTACACGATGAGTTAGAATCATCGTCTGTAATCCGTCAGAAAGCAGAACAAATGGAAACAATTGGGCATCAAGAGGATAGTTTACTCAGCCTTGCTCAATCAGCTAAGACGTCGGCTGGTATGGATCCTGCCTTATATATGGAGGCTCAAAAAGTAGCCCTATTAAATAGATTTACCCCTACTACGGAAAATGAGTTACTTCTCTGGAATGGTTTGCAAGCGAGAATTGCTCAATGCAATAATCTCCAAGCAATAATCGATGAACTACAGAAAAAAGTTGATATGCTTTTGAAAAAAAGTGAACAACAAAACAAGGAAATAGAGGAATATCAAACAGACGAAGAAGACCTCGCTAGAGAAACAGACTGGATAGTGCAGAAAAAAGAGGAAAAAAAAAGCGTAAAGCAACCTCCTCGCCAGAAACCTCTCCACACAATACCATTAAAAAATCCAAGAAAAAACCCAAGAAGCGGGCATGTCAAAAGAACCAGAAACAAAAAAGATACCCCAACCTCCGCCCATTAACGTGGTGGGTATCAAAAATTATGAGGACATCTTAAAAATATTGCGCAGTGTCTCAGTAAAGATATTCACGGTCAAACACCTGAATGGAGTGCATAAAGTAAACGTATTCACTAAAGAAGAGTACTACAGACTGAAAGAGGCACTCAAAGAAAATAATATAGAATACTTTACATATGAGGATAAAAATAACAGACCTATAAAAGTAATGGCTAGAGGAATTGATCCGACATGCACCGATCAAATGATTATGGAGCATCTCGCAGAAAGAGGGTTTGATATTGAAGGAGCAATTAATATTCAAAAACGCGAAAGAAATGGAGAAGAAGTCACCAGAAAACGTCTTCCCTTATTCATGCTAGTCTCTAATCAAAGTGAAGACATCAAAAAAATATTTGATATTCAACACATACTGGGACTCAAGGTAAAAATCGAACCATTGCGGAAACGATCCAATCTGATCCCCCAGTGCAAGAAATGTCAAGGATTCGGACACACGCAAAACAATTGCTTTAAAGAGCCAAGATGTGTCAAATGCTCTGGAAGACACCTCACCAGCGCATGCGCAAAACCGAAAAACCAAATAGCTAAATGCGCCAACTGCAATGAAGCACACCCGGCCAACTATCGTGGATGCATGGTAGCCAAGGAGCTACAAAAAATAAGGAACGACACAGTTCGCAAACAACATATGAATAGGAAAAGTCCAAACGCTGTCAGAATAGTAGCCTGGAATGCCAATGGGCTAATAAAACGAGAACATGAACTAGAAGCGTTCTTATGGAACGATAAAATCGATGTAGCCTTAATCTCTGAGACTCACATGACCAGAACAAATTATTGCAAAATAAGAGGTTACAAGGTTTATTACACTGCTCGACCAGACCTTCCCGGAAAGAGAGGAACAGCGCTGATAATCAAAGAAAACTTAAAACACTACGAGGATGCCAAATACGAAACTGCAGAAATCCAAGCGACAGCAGTGATAATGCAAATGAAATCCTACGACATCACAATAGCCGCAATATATTGCCCAGCAGGAAAAGCGCAAAAAGAAGAACACTACAGTCGCTTCTTTCGATCATTAGGAGATCGGTTCATTATTGGAGGCGACTTTAATGCCAAACACACCTATTGGGGTTCTGCTAATATAACGCCGAAAGGAAGACAATTATACACTGCTGCAAAGGCAATGTCTTGTCACTTCCAATCAACCGGCAAACCAACGTACTGGCCTACAGATAGAGAAAAAACGCCAAGCTTAGTCGACTTTTTGTGTTACGCAATATTGCATCCGCTTATGCCAATATTGAAGAATGCGTGAACATGTAATAACCAAACAGCAACCCGCATATCTCGTTAACGGGAAAACTGATTGGGACGGATTTCGAGCAGAGCTTGAACAGAGACTTGAACTAAGCGTACCCTTGAAAAAGAAAGAACAGTTAGACCATGAAGTTGAAAAGCTTATGGTTGACTTGCAGCAATCTGCGTGGAACAACACCCCCACACTGAAGCCAAGAACACCAGGTTTGAACTACATCAAAGAAATTCGAGACTTGGTTAACCAAAAAAGGAAAGCCAGAAAAAATGGCAACAAACTCGTTCGCCAGGAGACAAACGAGTGCTAAATAATCTATGCGAACAGCTCAAAAATGAAATTAAAGCCATCAAGAATGATCACTTTGAAAATTTCCTTAGGGAGTTATCGGCTGACGAAAGCACCGACTACACCCTCCGGAAGGCAACTAAATTCTTGAATAGGCCAAAGAATCATGACCCTCCCATTCGAAAAGATGATGGCAACTGGGCTCGACGAGATGAAGAGAAGGCAGAAATATTTGCTGATCACTCGGCGAATAGATTTCAGCCACATAAGCCTACTGGCATAGAAGAGATACCACAAATTACTAACAGAGATGGCACGATAATTAAGCCAATAACACCTGCTGAGATCACCAACACTATCAGAAACAATCTCAGTACAAAGAAAGCTCCAGGTTATGATCTAATAACTGCACAAATACTTAAGGAGTTGCCCCGCAAAGGCATCATGAAACTGACGCATCTCTTCAATGCAGCACTACGACTCCGATACGTGCCAATACAGTGGAAGATTGCTGAAGTAATAATGATTCCCAAACCTGGCAAACCTCCTGAAAATAGAACATCATACCGACCAATTTCGTTACTGCCGATAATATCCAAACTGTTAGAAAAGCTCCTTTTGCAGAGACTTAAACCAATCATCGACGAAAAGCAGCTTATTCCGTCTCACCAGTTTGGATTCCGTAATAAGCATTCAACTATGGATCAAGTGCATCGAATTACCGATGTAATTGAGAGAGCACTAGAAGAGAAAAAGATTTGCGCAACGATATTCCTAGCATTCGACCGAGTGTGGCATCAGGGACTGGAATATAAACTAGAAAAATATTTGCCACGACAAATGAGCCAAATTCTTCAGTCATACATTACTGAACGCCACTTCAGAGTTAAATATGGAGAAGAATATTCTGACCTCAAGAAGATTTGTGCTGGAGTACCTCAGGGCAGTGTCCTTGGACCTGTTCTCTACCTGCTGTACACCAACGACATCCCACAAAGCGACGGAGTAGTCACGGCAACATTCGCCGACGACACTGCTCTGCTTGCTACTGACCAAGACATACAGTCAGCCACGAACAGACTCCAAATAGCTGTCAACAATGTCACCACTTGGACAAAGAAATGGCGCATCAAACTAAATGAGGCGGAATCGATTCACGTCAATTTCACCAACAAGAAATATGACTATACTCCAGTGATTGTCAACCAGCAAACAATCCCACATGCCAACGAAGCAAAGTATCTAGGCATGACCCTAGATGCAAAACTTCGATGGAAAACACATGTGAAGGAGAAACGTGAGCAATTAAACCTCAAATTCAGACAAATGTATTGGCTCCTTGGACGTCACTCTGAGTTGTCAATACACAACAAACTGATTGTCTACAAGCAAATTCTGAAGCCCGTGGCATCCAACTCTGGGGATGCACTAAGAAATCCAACATAAAATTAATTCAAACGTTCCAGAATAAAGTACTTCGAAGCATCGTCAAAGCACCGTGGTACATTCGCAATGAAGACATCCATCGTGACCTGAATATGCCTATGGTTGAAGATGAGATTAAGAGGTTTGCAGGCAAACATCAGAAGAGGCTAGAAAACCACGAAAACGTCAAAGTGATATCACTACTCGACAACAACGGACTTGTTCGACGGTTAAAGAGACTAAAACCGTTCGAATTAGTGTAGTGACAGTGAAAGTGCCTAGATTTCTAAGCATGATATGTCTATCACATGAACCAAGTGATTAGTGTTATGTGGAGTGTGTCACTGGATACTTATCTACTGAACAGCTAAAGTCTAGTTATTAGGAAAAAATTGTTAGATAGATTTAATCTAGTTACAATGTTCAACGTCCCTAGGGCGTTTTCTATTAAAAACTTTATGTTATTTAAGAACTTGAAAACTTTCCCCAATATCGTACCTCACCGACCTTAGTGGGACACTCTGTACAAAGTGCCATATTAGGGTAAGTATCCTCCTTTCTTTAAATATTGGTTTCCAACTATATCTGTTTGAATTTAGTATATATTTCTCAGACATTTTTTCTGTAGTACAAATATTTTATACAGGGTGAGTCAGTTTTTTGTAGACAAACTTTAACAGGGGATAGAACGCACGTTTTTAAAAAGAAAAGTGCCTATAAATATATGGCCGATCTAGCTTCCTAAGGAAGATACAAGGTGTTAAAGTTTAATTTTTTTTTACATTAATGTGTAATATTTTCTGAACGGAATGATATATTCACTAAATATTTTACACATATCTTAACCTGCATAGGATCAACATGTTGTATTGTTCCTGTCGAAAACACTATAGTGGATGTTACTTTTTTCGGGTACTTCGGATATTCTGCATAAAGGAACTTTTTTTTCGTACGCCACTGACATTATCTGATACATATTTCTAAAATAACGGCCCCTTAGTAACAATTTTGATCTCTTGTAATTTTGCTCTAACTACGACAGTTTTAGAGATATTGGCCGTTGTTTCTCTGAGAGTGTAATGTCATTATTATATTTTTTTTCTCGAATTTTCTTTATGACTTATAAACGAACGCTTAGATTTTTTCATGTTTGGGGGATAATGCCTATTAATTAAGGCGCATAAAACAAGCGGTAAGAATGTTCAAAAACTTGCACAGTGGCGGGGTGGAAGCTCGGTGGAAGGGGTGCTCCACCCCTTTCGTAAACAGAACATCTACGCCAAAGACTATTTAAAAAAAAAACTGTTATTTTCATTATCTACATACAGTTTAACAAAAATAATGTCCCGTCTTCTGTTTCGAAATTCCTGTGCGGTTCCTAGTTATTTTGATTTTTAGTGTTTGATGTGGTACTAAATTAAGTAATTTATTTATTAGCAATAATAATTATCGGCTAAATATTTAATTCTTTCAACGAAACCTACCTAAATATGGTGTGTTAAGGATTCTAAAAAGCCGAAATCTCTTATTCTTTATCTTTTTCCAATGTAGTCAAAATAAATATTTGTTATATCAAGCCTTACTCAAATACAATACTTTTATATGTTGAAATCTGTTAAATTACAAATGTACTTACAATACAATAGATTATTGTGCAGTTGCCAAAAGTCTTAAAAATTTCCTTTAAGTTTTATTAAACTTGTGCATGTACCAATTTCTGTTTCAATTTTTGTTGTTGTTTGCTAAATAATTTCCATTTAAAACTAGCGTATTTGTAACTGTACGTAATAATTGCAACAAAATATTATACTCCTTGGAAAACAAGTAAGCATTATGTCATATTTTGAAACGACAGTTTGACGTATTACAAGTTTATCTACAAACAATTTTGCTTCATCTTGAATATTTTCACTGTTATTAATTATTATTTTTAAGATTAAAAAGTTATTTTATGTGATTTGCCAGATTTTAATTAGTGTAACATGCCGTTTACATTTACAAATAGCGAACAAGCCGACATTCATTTTATTTATGGGTTCGCAAATGGGAATTCAAGATACGCAGCTAGGGAGTATCGAAGAAGATTTCAAAATAGACGACAACTTCATCATTCCGTTTTTGTGAGTATCCACCGTCGATTTGTTAACCAGGGTTTGAAAAATGTACCCGGGGGCCGACAGAACAACCGTGGACGAGATAGAGACCGTATATTGCGGGAATTTAATAGGAACCCAACGACAAGTACTCGACGTGCTGCTATTGCTCTTGGTATTTCCCAAAGTAAAATTTCCCGGGTTTTAAAACGGGATCACAGACGCCCATATCATTTTCAACCTGTTCAAGGTTTATGTCCAGGTGACGCTGAACGAAGACTTACTTATTGTAGGTGGGTTCTTAACTCCATTCAAAATAATAGGGATTTCTTATCCAATATACTGTGGACTGATGAATCTTGTTTTACTCGTCGTGGTATAGTAAATTTTCACAATCTGCTTGTATGGGCACATGAAAACCCACATGCCATTCGACCACGAAGTTTTCAACATGAATTTAGTACAAATGTCTGGATTGGAATTTACGGCAACCACGTGTTTGGACCTTATTTCTTGCCACAACGTGTAAATTCAGAAAATTTCCTGCAATTTTTAGAAGAACACCATGGTAATATATGGGAAGTCATTCCTTTGAATTTAAGAAGACAGTCTTGGATTCAACTTGATGGGTGCCCGGCCCATTATGGCAGAAATGTAAGAAATTGGCTAAACAATAACTATCCAGGGAGGTGGATAGGTCGTGGAGGTCCAATCTGGGGATCGTGGAGGTCGGGGGATCTGGGAGGCGTGGCCTCCCAGATCCCCCGATTTAACACCACTTGACTTTTTTGTGTGGGGATTCATTAAGGAAATAGTGTATACCACTCCCGTTAATACACTTGAGGAACACTCAAAATCGCATTAGAGATGCTTGCAGTGAAATAAGGGTGCATCATTTAGTTAACTTAAGACGTTCTATGATACGTCGCAGTGAAATGTGTATTGAGAAGAACGGTTTACATTTTGAACAAAGTATCTAATTTTATGTATGTAGGTACTAGTGTTATTGTTATTAATTCTTGTAATTGTTATTTATAAATCATTATTGCTAACAATTGTTATTTATTCCACAATTATTATTGTTAATTAAATATTGCTATAAATTCAAAAATGTTTATATCTCCATAAACATTAACATCAATGTTCATATAATGTTTTTATTTGTAATTGTAATTACTTGGAAAGAGATAAAGAGATTTCGGCTTTTTAGAATCCTTAACAAACCATATTTAGGTAGGTTTCGTTGAAAGAATTAAATATTTAGCCGATAATTATTATTGCTAATAAATAAGTTACTTAATTTAGTACCACATCAAACACTAAAAATCAAAATAACTAGGAAACGCACAGGAATTTCGAAACAGAAGAGGGGACATTATTTTTGTTAAACTGTATGTAGATAATGAAAATAACAGTTTTTTTTAAATAGTCTTTGGCGTAGAAGTTCTGTTTACGAAAGGGGTGGAGCACCCCTTCCACCCCGCCACTGTGCAAGTTTTTGAACATTCTTACCGCTTGTTTTATGCGCCTTAATTAATAGGCATTATCCCCCAAACATGAAAAAATCTAAGCGTTCGTTTATAAGTCATAAAGAAAATTCGAGAAAAAAAAATTATAATAACGACATTACACTGTCAGAGAAACAACGGCCAATATCTCGAAAACTGTCATAGTTAGAGCAAAATTACAAGAGATCAAAATTGTTACTAAGGGGCCGTTATTTTAGAAATATGTATCAGATAATGTCAGTGGCGTACGAAAAAAAAGTTCTATTATGCAGAATAGTCGAAGTACCCGAAAAAAGTAACATCCACTATAGTATTTTCGACAGGAACAATACAACATGTTGATCCTATACAGGTTAAGATATGTGTAAAATATTTAGTGAATATATCATTCCGTTCAGAAAATATTACACATTAATGTAAAAAAAAATTAAATTTTAACACCCTGTATCTTCCTTAGGAAGCTGGATCGGCCATATCTTTATAGGCACTTTTCTTTTTAAAAACGTGCGTTCTATCCCCTGTTAAAGTTTGTCTACAAAAAACTGACTCACCCTGTATATTATATGATTTGTTGCTCCCCAATATAATATCATGTCTAAGCCCAGATTCAATATAGGCATAGGCATAAGTTATAAATGCTGCCTCAGCACTACCAATTAATTATTAAACTTGAACTTACTTACTTACTTACTTGAACTTAAATTACTTGACTTTGAATGAATTATCTAAAAAGAGAAAGTGACAAAGGTAGAGGTAAATTGAAATGAAAAGACACCAGCGTGATCTCTGCGCGAAAAGTCTGTTTGCGTATCGGGCGAGTTTAAAACAATAATAGGGGTGGCCGTCTGTTTGACAACTGGAGCGACATGCGGCGGTCATTAGCGTCGGCCGGTCATTTCTCGGAATGGGGTTTTTTACCTGAAATTCAAAAGATTTCTACTTCTACAATATTTTAACAGGTTCCTTTAGTGTTACTGTTTTTTCGTATTGCATATTTTCTTGTGTTGTATTCCTCATGATTTAATAGGACTTTATTTTATTCATTTGTTGTTGTTTATTAGAACAAGACTGTTTAGTGAAAAAACGTAAAGTGCCGGCTAAAAGTAAAAAGTTGTGGAGAAAGGGTCAAGTGGTGGTCCACAGCCAAAGTAGAGAGGTAAATAAATTCGCACAAGAAAATACATTGGAGCTACTACGTTCATTGTTGACCCCAAAAGAGTCATCAGATGATTCTTCTGAAGGATTAAAAGCACCGGTGTCCAAGGGTAAACGCCTCCTTATCGTGCACGCCGAGAGTGAGGACGGATTCGTACCGAATTCCCTACTTATATTTAAATCCGGAACCAAAAGTGGCGACCGCCATGACGGAATGAACAATAAAAAAATGTCTGCATGGATGGAGCTGAAATTAATCACAAATTTAACACCGCACTCCGTAATTGTTATGGATAACGCTTCTTACCACAACGTAAAATCCATAAATGAACCGACGTAAAATTCTTTGAAGGCCTATATGCTACAATGGCTGCAAATAAGGGCATCCCATATACTGACAAGATAACCAAGATCGAGTTATATGACATTATCAAGCAGCATAAAGGCGTGGATCTTTTATATACCATTGATGAAGCTTTAACGGCAAATGGACACACAGCTCTACCTCCATACCATCCAGATCCCAATCCCATCGAGAAGATTTGGATGAAGAATTGGGTGGCAGCCCGCAACACAACCTTTAAGTTGGATTTTTACATAATATAAACTTAATTTTATTTCGTCGTGACCCCCCTCGGAAAATCAAATTGACGCCGCTACTGAATAAGCAATTGATGATGGCCGCCGGCGCATATTACGTCATTTCGAGGTGTCTTTTCATTTCAATGTCATTTCATTTCAGTTGTTTCATGACATTAAGTGACATGTCATGATCTTTATGTCAAAACACTGTAGTAGAATAACAGATAAAAATTGTATTGCACTAGTGCAATAAAGAACCAATTTTTGGATTAAATATAGTTCAATAAAGTTTTGTTTTTGCATGAACGTAGAAAGAGTAAATTAACCAACACCAATAAAACTAATCTCAAATAAACAAGAAGAATCAGGTAAGTATGGATGAAATTGAGAAAATAATAGAGAAATAAAACAGGGAATTATACACTGACGGACATAAAAAGTGGCGCACCTAGATTTTGTCCCAAATTTGATGTTCAATAACTTTTAAACCAGCCTATCGATTTTGAAAATTTTTTTTTCTTTGAAAGGGCGATTCTTGCGGATGGCTATTTTGTAATTGGCTTTCCATAAAACATGTATTTTTTAATATGTACAGCCTTTAAAAACCGATTATGATTTTGACACGAAATTTGATTGTCGCTGTGGAGTGAAATTTTATTTGTATTGAATTCTTAGGTTGGTCACGGTGTTTACCATTCTTTTTTCAATATTCTCTTTCTTGATTCACCTCTCTAGCCCCTTCAGCAACGAAGATGCGACATTTTAGATGAAACGGTGTTATTAAGTTTGATTTTTAACAAGTAGGCAACGGTTAATACTGAAATGTCAAAGATTCAGTTGAAATTATCGTGAAAAAAAAAATTCAGTTAACGTTCTAAGAGAAAATGCCAGTGCAAATTAGTCCAATTCAAGTAGCTAGAGTTGTGGCTTTGGTAGAAGATGGAAGGAGTCATATGCAGCTCGTATTGTTGGTCTACCAGAAACAACTGTCCGAAGAGCGATCCAGCGTTACCGAGAAACGGGCCAATACAGCAGACGTCCAGGTTCGGGTAGTGCAAAATATTGACGATCGATTTATTGGTCTGCAAATATCGAGGAATCCCTATCAAACAGCTGTGATCACAAACCGAAATTTAAGAAACGCACGGGGCACAGTTGTGTCAGATCGAACAATTTGTCGGAGATCAGACCTGCTATTGGAATGCGATTACTTCGACGACATCCAATAGCTCGTTTTGATTTTGCTCGAATTCATCTTGTTTGGAATGAGTTGCAATGATCTCAAGTTTTATTCACTGACGAATCAAAATTCATGTTGAGATCAGTAGACGGGCCTCGGAGGATTTGGAGAAGGCGTGGGGAAAGATACGAGGATGGTATGCTCAGTGAAAGGGAGAGTTTTGGCGGTGGTTCACTAATAGTATGGGGTGGAATTACCAGCGATGCCCGAACAGAATTATTTGTGTTTCCACCACGGCAATCTCCAAATGCAGTTAGATACATATTGATCTTGAATGAACATGTTTTCCCATTTGCACCTTACATTGGCGAAGTATTCCTCTTAATGCAAGATAATGCGCGGCCGCATACAGCAGCGATGATATCGCGATTTTTAAACGATGTCGGAATTAATCGTATGCCGTGGCCCGCTAAAAGCCCTGATATGAATCCCATTGAGCATTTATGGGATGAATTGGGAGATAGTGTTAGTAGATGCAACCCAGAGAATCTAAATGAATTGAGGATTGCTCTTACAGAAGAATGGGACAATATCCCTCAAATCACTATCACAAATTTCATTGAAAGCATGCCTAGGCGTATGGAAGCTGTTATAGTAGCCAAAGGAGGAAATACTCGTTATTAGTTAGTTTGTTGTTCAGTTATTTTATAAGTTTATTGTTTTAATCATTAATAATTACAGTCGTTTTACTAAAATGTCGAATAATTCTTTGTTTGTTATTTCTTTTTGATGTTGTTTGTACTTGTAAGTAGCAATTATTTCAGCGTCCGTAATCGAAAACGCTAAACATTTCTTAAACGATGAACTTTTTAGACATTTTCAGCTCCACGGCCTCCTTGTTGAATATCAAACTTAATAACACCGTATCATCTAAAATATCGCATCTTCGTTGCTGAAGGGGCTAGAGAGGTGATTCAAAAAAGAGAATATTGAAAAAAGAATGGTAAACACCGTGACCGACTTAAGAATTCAATACAAATAAAATTTCACTCCACAGCGACAATCAAATTTCGTGTCAAAATCATAATCGGTTTTTAAAGGCTGTACATATTAAAAAATACATTTTTTATGGAAAGCCAATTACAAAATAGTCATCCGCAAGAATCGCCCTTTCAAACAAAAAAATTATCAAAATCGATAGGCTGGTTTAAAAGTTGAACATCAAATTTGGGACAAAATCTAAGTGCGCCACTTTTCATGTCCGTCAGCGTAGAACACCGACTAGATAGTAGAGTCATAAAAGAAACCAAAAGAGATTAAAAATAGATGAAGGTATACAAAATTAAAGAGAAAATTAACGAATTAAAGAGGAAATAGTTATTTATGCAACTAGTGCAAAATGTTTATTGCACGCGACATGAAATTGTCCAACGAGGCCGAGTAAGTGCAATAAACACTTTTTATACGAGTTGCATACATAATTTTTTCTACGTTCATGCGAAATCCAAAAAAGTTACGTGGCATGTCATGACATTAGGTGACATGTCATGATCTTTATGTCAAAACACTGTAGTGGAATGACAGATGAGTGCAATAAAATTGCACTAGTGCAAAAAAGAACCAGTTTCCATTAAATATAGTTCAATAAAGTTTTGTCTTTTGCAGGAACATAGAAAAAATATCGTATGCAACTCGTACCAAAAGTGTTTATTGCACTGGACGTGTTGTCCAACTCGGCTTCGTTGGACAATTTCACGTCGCGTGCAATAAACATTTACTGTTTGCACTTGTTGCATAAATAACTACTAACAGAAAAAAATAAAGAATGGTACTAACGGGGGACATCAAAATACGAAAGCTGAAAAATGGAAGAAACGGCAAGGAAAGTAGAAATATGTTAAGTAATGGTAGCTGATTGAGATTGACAGGAAGGCAGATAGACAGGAGAGGGAATGATAGATAACGTAAATATGCAATTTTGTATGTAGGGGACACGAAGAGGATGTGAAAAAACATTTATGATAAGAAAGAAAATGAAAGATATATACAATAGATTAGAGATACATTATAATACAAAGAATCTGGAGGGAAATTATTACCATATATAAGGATAGATAAACGAAATAATGCCAAGGGAAACGCACAAGTAGGAAAATGGTATATTTTTATTTGAGAAGAGAAGTGGCAAGAATCAGTGGCGCAGCCAGAAAATACTCTTGGGGGGGCAGCCGCCAAGACGTACTTTTTATGCAATTTCATAAAATGCAGATTTTTTAAAATACATTTTATTGAGGTATGGTAATCATACAAATGTATAAAAAAATAAGTATGTACTGTACATAACACAGTCATAATCACAGAAAAAAAAGTCATGTTTTGAGAACAGTGTTATTAAAATATAAACAAAAAATATATTAACAAATGCAGATATATAACCAACAAAACATTAAAGAAAAAAAGGTACAAACAGAGAAATAATAAATATTTTATACATATAATACATGTTTAGCAAACTGTGTAATACATGTTTTTAAACATTCAAATTAAGTCGCCTTTTTATATAGTGCGTTACAAATTATTTTCCAAATAAAAAATGCCGCTGCGACAAAGCTCAAAAGCGATCCGACAGAGGAACCTTTGTCGGGTTGCTCGGCGCGGCATTTTTTACTTGGAAAAAAATTTAAACCCATTATACACGACGAAAGATGACCTTCGTAATTTATTCAGTAATGTAACAGACAAATCCGTTTTTACTAGGCGAATTGGAATGCATAAAGCTATTGTAGGCGTTTTTGGGCTTGACAATCATTGGAGTGACATATTTATTATTTTTAATCGATAAACACAACGGAATTAGGGTTACATGAAATATAGAGATTATTCAATACTTATACTTTGTTAAAAATAGTCGCAAGTTTATTTCGTTAAATATTACTTAACCTAAACTATCCCAAAAGGGTTGTTTATTAAAAGGGCTCATGCTTTTTTAGTTGGCGGATGACTCGTCGACTAGCTGTGGCTTGGGGGGGGGGGGCTGGCCCCTTGCCCCCCCCCCCCCGGCTGCGCCACTGGCAAGAATAAATACACTAGATGAAAGAAGAAGCAACACTGGGAGAAGAGTAATATTGCAGCAGAAAGATATGGTCATAGCTAGTACAAAATTCACGTAGAAAATGCATAATAGGTACATAAAGAAACATGGATGAAACTTGGAACAAAAAAGGCAACCAAATTGATCATGTAGATACTAGTAAAAAAGAAACTAAAGGAATTAAGGATGTAGGATGATACAGAGGCGCTAATATAAACTCCGACCACCTTCTAATAATAGCTAAAGCTATCTGTATACAGGTTAAAATACAGAAAAACAACAAGAAAGAATAGAACACAAAAATAAATGCAAGGCAGAAGTAATTAAACAACTGCGGGAACAGGGGAACAGAAGAAACTATAGGATATAGAAAAAAGCAAGACATATAAGGGAGAAGAAGGGAAAAATATAGAGGCTGCAGAAGAGGAAGAGGGAAATATAGGCAGAGAAAACTTGAAAAAGAAAATGGCTGGATAAAATAAGATAATTGCAGATTGAAAGAAGGAACACAAGTAACACAAGGAAATCTTCAAGTTGAAGTTCAATGAAGAAATGCTGAACGATACTAGAGGACCCAGTAAATTATAGAGTTAACGGTTTGAGGATAGAACAGTGTGAAAACAATTGGCAAATAGAAATAAATAGAGAAAAGTAATATTCTAATCAAAAAGGCACTAAGCTGCACTATGAGAGAGAAATAAGAACAACTAATCCACCTTGAAAAAAAAGAAAACTTTTAGGTTCTAATTAAAGTTCTACTTATATATATATATATATATATATATATATATATATATATATATATATATATATATATATATATATATATATATATATATATATATATATATATATATATATATATATATATATATATATATATATATATATATAATATAAATATATAATATATATATATATAAAAAATATATATATATATATATATATATATATATATATATATATATATATATATATATATATATATATATATATATATATATATATATATATATATATATATATATATACATTATACACGACGAAAGATGACCTTCGTAATTTATTCAGTAATGTAACAGACAAATCCGTTTTTACTAGGCGAATTGGAATGCATAAAGCTATTGTAGGCGTTTTTGGGCTTGACAATCATTGGAGTGACATATTTATTATTTTTAATCGATAAACACAACGGAATTAGGGTTACATGAAATATAGAGATTATTCAATACTTATACTTTGTTAAAAATAGTCGCAAGTTTATTTCGTTAAATATTACTTAACCTAAACTATCCCAAAAGGGTTGTTTATTAAAAGGGCTCATGCTTTTTTAGTTGGCGGATGACTCGTCGACTAGCTGTGGCTTGGGGGGGGGGGGGCTGGCCCCTTGCCCCCCCCCCCCCCGGCTGCGCCACTGGCAAGAATAAATACACTAGATGAAAGAAGAAGCAACACTGGGAGAAGAGTAATATTGCAGCAGAAAGATATGGTCATAGCTAGTACAAAATTCACGTAGAAAATGCATAATAGGTACATAAAGAAACATGGATGAAACTTGGAACAAAAAAGGCAACCAAATTGATCATGTAGATACTAGTAAAAAAGAAACTAAAGGAATTAAGGATGTAGGATGATACAGAGGCGCTAATATAAACTCCGACCACCTTCTAATAATAGCTAAAGCTATCTGTATACAGGTTAAAATACAGAAAAACAACAAGAAAGAATAGAACACAAAAATAAATGCAAGGCAGAAGTAATTAAACAACTGCGGGAACAGGGGAACAGAAGAAACTATAGGATATAGAAAAAAGCAAGACATATAAGGGAGAAGAAGGGAAAAATATAGAGGCTGCAGAAGAGGAAGAGGGAAATATAGGCAGAGAAAACTTGAAAAAGAAAATGGCTGGATAAAATAAGATAATTGCAGATTGAAAGAAGGAACACAAGTAACACAAGGAAATCTTCAAGTTGAAGTTCAATGAAGAAATGCTGAACGATACTAGAGGACCCAGTAAATTATAGAGTTAACGGTTTGAGGATAGAACAGTGTGAAAACAATTGGCAAATAGAAATAAATAGAGAAAAGTAATATTCTAATCAAAAAGGCACTAAGCTGCACTATGAGAGAGAAATAAGAACAACTAATCCACCTTGAAAAAAAAGAAAACTTTTAGGTTCTAATTAAAGTTCTACTTTTATATATATATATATATATATATATATATATATATATATATATATATATATATATATATATATATATATATATATATATATATATATATATATATATATATATAATATATATATATATAATATATATATATATAATATATATATATATAATATATATATATATATAAAAAATATATATATATATATATATATATATATATATATATATATATATATATATATATATATATATATATATATATATATATATATATATATATATATATATATATACTGTGCAACTTATTTAACGCACAACCAAAAAGTTAACTCAAATTTGAAGTTTTGTATTTTCGACAATTTTTGTTCGTTTTGGTCGATTTTTTTTTCAAATTGTAGGTTTTTCTCTTAGGAATATCACTGTCTTAGTTGTTTTGGTAAAACGAATGATTTTGATATTATACCAGGTGCTATAAAAATGTTATGTTTTTTTCCGAAATTTCAAAACGTCCTGTGGGCTATACAAGGTATTGCAAGTTATTGCAATTATAGCCAATTTAAAGCCTCATGTTTTTTCTACATTTTCTTTTTTTATTCATTTGTTTATCTCTGTTACTTTATGAAATACACCGTTTTGAAACACCATATGCTTTTATTCACATGAAATGCATTTATCGGACAACTCAAACAGCTAGCAAGCTATGGAAATCGAAGATTACACG
Organism: Tetropium fuscum; assembly: GCA_964058915.1. Classification (NCBI taxonomy): domain Eukaryota; kingdom Metazoa; phylum Arthropoda; class Insecta; order Coleoptera; family Cerambycidae; genus Tetropium; species Tetropium fuscum. Next base: position 220,977 of record CAXKVY010000505.1, on the reverse strand, counting down.
TCATAAACTGACAACTGTGTCATTAGTTTTTTGTTGACAGTCCAGCAATAATTAGTGAATAATGGAACGCCAAACCAGAAATTTAACTCGTGATGAATGTGTTGAGGCAGCTACATTACATGGTGAAGGGTGGAGTTACAACCGCATAGCTGGAAGGTTGGGAGTGTCTCACACAACTATAGCGAGAGCAATTCAAAGGTACGTGGAAACAGGAGAACATTCCAGACGGGCCGGTCAAGGTAGATCTCGTGTTACCTCTGCTATCCAGGATCGCTTTTTAAGAGTAAATGCTGTAAGACAACGATTTATAACTGCAACACATTTAAGAGCACAACTTCAAGACGCAGACGGTCCACTCATATGCGTTCAAACTGTACGCCGACGACTGAGGGAGGCAAATTTAAGACCCAGGATTGCTGCTCGAGGACCCGCATTAACAGTAGATCATCGAAGAGCCAGATTGAATTTTGCCAATGAGCATGTTAATTGGATGGAAGCAGATTGGGAACGTATTCTTTGGACTGATGAGTCAAGGTTCAGTTTGTATAATTGTGACAGACGTAATCGCGTCTACCGAAGACCCGATGAGCGATACAGTCAATGCATTTTTTTGCACACAACTTTATAAAGAGGTGGATCCGTCATGGTGCGGGGCGGAATATCTTTGACTGGGGAACGGACTTGGTAACTGTGAATGAAAATCTGACAGATACATCACAGACATTCTTGAAGCACATGTTTTGCCTTATGCCCCCTATATAGGACCCAATTTTTTACTTATGCAAGACAATGCGCGTCCCCACACGAGTCTTATCGTGAGAAATTATCTTGAAGAAGTAGGAATCGATCACATAGACTGGCCAGCCCGTAGCCCCGACCTTAACCCCATTGAACATGTTTGGGATTTTATCGGTCGGCGGTTACGAAGTGAGGGACGACAACCCCAAAATTTACAAGAATTGGAAGGACGCCTAGTCGAATTATGGAATGGCCTAGAACAGAACCTAATCAGAACTTTGGTTTTAAGTATGAACCAAAGATGTCGGGAGGTCATTCGCGGAAGGGGTGGAAACACCAGATACTAATTCTCTATTTACTTTTGTTTTGTTTCCTGTTATTCGTTGTTTTATTGATTAAAGCAATCCATTTTTCTAGGTATGTTTTTTCAGTTTTTGTCCTTTTAAGACCTTTTTCTCTTCTAAAACACCTTGCATCTCTCAATAAATTATAAGATATCAAGGAAAACAGAACGCAAAATGAGGCATTGAACCAGTATAATGAGTAATAAATAATGAGCACTTGACAAAAAAGAATTTTAATAAATTTAATAAAAATCACGTCAACTCAAAAATTGGATATTTTATGAAGTAACAGAGATAAACAAATGAATAAAAAAAGAAAATGTAGAAAAAACATGAGGCTTTAAATTTGCTATAATTGCAATAACTTGCAATACCTTGTATAGCCCACAGGACATTTTGAAATTTCGGAAAAAAACATAACATTTTTATAGCACCTGGTATAATATCAAAATCATTCGTTTTACCAAAACAACTAAGACAGTGATATTCCTAAGAGAAAAACCTACAATTTGAAAAAAAAATCGACCAAAACGAACAAAAATTTTCAAAAATACATAACGTCAAATTTAAGTTAACTTTTTGGTTGTGCGTTAAATAAGTTGCGCAGTATATATATATATATATATATATATATATATATATATATATATATATATATATATATATATATATATATATATATATATATATATATATATATATATATTTTAAATTTTGGGAAATTGTATGATTGACAACGGTGCATAGTTTGATTGCGTTAAGATCTGATTGCCATTTCCCGTTTAACCGGAAACAGTATAAACTTTGTTATTTTTAATGGATCACCCTATATATTATTAGACATTTAGATTGCCCAGGCAATTCTAAGTCCAGAACATGTAGCATAACCTATATCTATCTTTGACAGTTTTCGAGAAAATGACGGTTGAAAATGTTATATCAATGATAAATTACTTCATTTTCACATAAAACAAATGAATGTAGGAACAAATCTGTTACGGTTATTTAAGTTTTTTGGGGAGTTACATTCAATAAATTTTTGAAAATTTCATTTCCGGTTGTATCGGAAGTACCACGAAAAGTGATTTTCAGGCTCAAATTACTTCGATATTTTTAATGGGGTTAGGCAGGCGACAGCAGAAACAAAAAATATCCAGAAATGTTAGCAGAATGTAAATTTAATGTTCAACACAGGGTGTTCCATTAAAAATATCGACGTAATTTGAGCCTGAAAATCACTTTTCGTAGTACTTCCGGTAAAGCCGGAAATGAAATTTTTATGACATCAAATTTTACTCCCCAAAAAAACTTAAATAACCGTTCCTACATAACTTAAATAAGATTTGTTCCTACATTCATTTGTTTTATGTGAAAATGAAGTAGTGTGTCATTGATATAACATTTTCAACCGCCATTTTCCCGGAAACTGTCAAAGATAGGTATAGGGTATGCTACATGTTTTGGTTCTAGAATTTTCTGGGCAATCTAAATTTCTAATAATATATAGGGTATTCCATTAAAAATAACAAAGTTTATACCGTTTCCGCTTAAACCGGAAATGGCAATCAGATCTTGAAGTAATCAAACTGTGCATCGTTGTCAACTTCATACAACTTCCCAAAGTTTTAAATCGATATATTTTTTTACAAGGAAGTTATAGGCTGGCTAGTAATATCGTAGGCACCCGGTATATATATATATATATATATATATATATATATATATATATATATATATATATATATATATATATATATATATATATATATATATATATATATATATATATATATATATATATATATATATATCCAATATATACCAAGTATACGAGATTTAACAAAGCATATAGCAGTCATATGATGGTGCAGCGGTTCAAGCCCCGCTTTCCAAACCAGGGATCGCTGGTTCGATACTCGCATTAGGACTTTTATAATAAGGTAAGCAATACAACACACACACCATGGAGGCTGGCGCTATAAACGCCATCTATCAAGTAGTAGGTGAATTAATTTAGTAGGTAGGTATTGTGAATGATAATTGATGGGTTATGATGTCACATCCGCTTTCACATTTCCATCTCATATCCCGAAATTTACCCTCATATCGCCGTAATAGATGTTTACACATCAAAAAGTATAATTATTATGAAATTATCGCATTTGTTATTAACTTTATGACATAAATGGTTCTAGAGAAAAGTCGTAAAGATCAAAATTGTAGGAAATTTAATTCTATACAACTTTGTTTCATACATTTATGTCCTAAAGTTAATAATACACGTGATCATTCGATAATTATTGTACTTTTTCCCGCTTAATTCGAAAAACATCGATCGCCAGATAAAATTTGTAAGGACAAAAGTTGTACAGAATTAAATTTACAACAAGTTAAGTTCTTACCATCTTTGTTGAAAATGGCCGAGATAATGAGCAAGAATAATTCATTCCCGTTAAGTTCAAGATGGCGGCTAACGCATCGGCGGAATTTGGTCGCCATTTTGAATTTAGACTACAAATAACCCCCCCCCCCCTAAAGGTTAGAGAAATAAAATTGCTGACTGTGAATTTTTTCAAGGTAAACCTTTTTTTGTTACTATCCCGACTGGGCTATGCAGGCGGATCCTTATGATTTACAGAAAGTAGAGCATTGCTCGAATTCCTGGGGTATTATTGCAAAATTATGTTTAACATAACATCATAATATGATCTTCCTGGCATATAGTTTACGCACTACTACCACAAAAAGATGTCTTAATTTACAAGAGGAAAGGTTTTCATAGTGTTACGTTTCTCGTAACTTTTTGAGCTAGGGTTAGTTTTAATAAAATCACATTCTCTCACTACAACTAACTTATTTATTTATTCAAATGTTTACTTTGGCACCTTTGAGGAACACCTATCACTATTTAACAAATTGATATTACTTACATTATTGCTTTCACTAAATCTACCCCCAGGAGATATGTCAACTTGTCTATCTCAATTCTCAAAAACCCACTAACTCACTTCTTCCCAGCTTGCTATCCCCAAAAACCTTCCATTTCCTATTTTCTTGTCACCCGGGGATAAAAGCAAGTCTAGCAGATTCACTATTCAATAAGTTCAATGTTTTCTACTTCCTTTAAAGTTCCATTCGAAATATCTTTACTCAGCAAATAAACTGTACTTACTAGCTAATGCCAATAAATGATATAAGATACCCTACATCCTTTATAGCATCCGGAATTTATTCATTATTAATATGGAACTTATTTGACTGTAAAATTTTATAATTATTATGCATTAATTTACTATACAGTGTGTTTTCTAATTTGTTGCCAAAATATGTTTATTTTTATATTTAGTTATATTTGTGACAATAGTTTTTTGTGTAAAATGCACCGTTCTCGAGATATCAAATTAAACGTTTTTTTATAGTGGCGATAGTGGCGCCACCGACACTCCGAGAACCCCTCAAATATGGAATTATGCTCAGAATACACCCCTTTAACAAATAATACTAGCCCCCAAATTGTATAATTTAATGTAATTCACCTATTGACTGGAATGTATTGCCTATAGTTAGCGAACCACAATACTCATTGCGGTATTTTATGCCAGAAATAGTTATTCTTATTATATCGAACATGAGAAACAAGAATATGGCCATAAGAAATACCCCTCATAGTCGCTTTACAGAGGTGGCTGCTTTAAGGTCTTCTTGTTAGGTTTTGATATTTGGTTTCTAAAATCCTGCAAACGTCGTTCCGTTTTTCCGAGTTTCATTCAAGTTAAAATTCCAAATTGTTCGAATATTTCAAATAAGGTTGCTTTATTTGCAAAACAAAAATGGCTAGATTTACAAATCAATTATCTGTATAGTAAACTGAGTATGCTTGAAATACAAGCATATGATCTTTATAAGAAGCTTACCTTTAAGTTATATAATTTAGAATATGAACAATGGTTTCAGAGGAACATGTTTTTATCAATCAACACGAAATTTATTAAAATTAAAAAAATGTTCCTCGGAAGCTCGTTAAAATTGCGGAAAATTACTCGTCACACACTTTTGATAAAGAAGAACTTGACCTTCAAAACACGGGTTTAAACTTTGCTTTAGCTCCTTCTGATCTTAGATCTTAGATGATGTCGTGGCAGGGATTGAAAGTGCAATTCAATATCTGCCTGATTCATCCAAGGGTCTCGTCAGAGTGGCTTGCAGGAATCAGATTTCTAAAAATATAATGAATAACGTAGACAATAAAAAGTCATGCTCAAAGAATCATAACACGATTATCAAAAGGTTGCGCGAGAAAGACTGCTTTTATTTAAAAGCAGATAAATGTAATAAGGTTGTTATTTTAGATAAAGAGGACTATTATGAACGGGTAAACAACCTAATTAGTGATGGTCCTTATAAAGAACTCATTAGAAATCCTTTACCAAGAATGACCACTGAAATAAAAATGTCCTCAAATCATGTAACAACCTTATTACTCCACCTGTTAAGAACAGGTTACATGTATCTAACCCTACCGTACCTAGATTGTATTGTCTACCAAAAATTCATAAGCCAGGGAAATCGGTGCATCCAATAGTATCGTCTATTGGATCCCCGACTTACCACTTATCAAAATGGTTGACTAGGGAATTTGAAAGTTTGCCCATTGCACAGCCTAGTTTTTCAGTTAAAAATTCGAATGATTTCATTGATAAGGTCAAGAATATTCAATTGCAAGAGGGTGAAATTTTGATGTCCTTTGATGTTTGTTCATTATTTCCGATTACCATTATTTCCGTGTAAAAATAGTTTTTCAATGACAAGTTCTATGAACAACATGAAGGAACCATAATGAGTAACTGTTTATCGCCTTTCACTGCTGATGTCTTCATGAGTCGATTTGAAACTGAAGCAAAAGAAGAATTCGAGTATTTTCATAGGATTTGGCTGAGGTATGTGGATGACATTTTTGCCGTGTTTGACACTAAAATTGCGGATGTAGAAAACTTCATTTCCAAATTAAATAGTCGTTTCACTGAATGGAAAACTTCCATTTTCAGATGTATTACTAATTAAAAATAGTGAGAATATGTTAGAATTTGATATATGTATAGAAAAGATACCAGTACGATCAGATATATCCCTAATGACTCTACCCACTGCTATCAACATAAAATAGCAAGTCTTAATTTTTTTGCCCATCGTTTACTAAGTTTCCCTCTCAGTAATGAGAGGTTTGAAAAAGAAAAAGTGTTAATTAAAGATATAGCTGTGAGTAATGGTTATCGTAGAGATATAGTTGAAAAACTAATTAGGAAGCGTAAATTTAAGGACACACTTCGTAATTCTACGACCTTTCAAAAAGATATATAGACTCCAGGTTTACTCGTGGTATGAGTAAGGTCTTCAAAAACGTGGGTATAACAGCGATTCATTCGACGAGTAATAAATTACAACAACTTTTAGACAATCCAATGGATAAAATTGTTCCAAATGAAAGGTCTGGGATTTACGAAATTAGTTGTAATGATTGTGATCGAAAATATGTTGGACAAACGAGACGATCAATTACCACCAGATTTAAAGAGCATATGGCTCATCTAAAATATGGAAGAACAGACAAGTCTAGTGTTGCACAACATGCTTTTGACAACAATCATAGAATAGATAATAGTAATTTAAGATTAGCTAGAAATGTGACCAATAATACGAGCCCCTTCCCATTTCAGTTGGCCCACCTAGGGATTAGTCAGAAATTTCATCTTATGGAGCAAAAGTAGAAGAAGAAATATACGACACGAACTTCGAAATTTATTTATTCTTTTGACAACTTCTTTTAACCACAAAAATACATCTTAGGTGACTGAGACTGATAACTAACACAAAATGAGAATAAAAAGAAATAAATGTGAACAAATACGATAAATTAACAAAACAACAATTTTATAATTTACCACTGGGTAACATCACCTTTATGTTTTATTACAGCCGAAATTCGTTGGGGCATAGTATTAACCAAGCCTTGGCCTAATTCTGGTGTAAAAGAATCCCATATTTCCTGAAGCCTTTGCTTCAGTTCAGGGATTGTTCGCGCAGGGTATTTCCGTAGCACCTTTTTCATCTCGTGCCACAAAGTTTCAATGGGTGATAGATCCGCACTACTAGAAACCCATTCCAAAAGTGGTATAACATAGTCCTCCATCCATTTTAAACTTCGTTTTGAGGTGTGGCATGCTGCGCCGTCCTGCTGAAACATAAATTCTTGGCCTGATGTCAAACACTCTTCCATGATCGGTAACAGTGATTTTTCTAAAATGGCCAAATATTTGTTTGTATCCACGTTTCCGACAATAAAATGGAGTTTTCCTACTCCTTTTGATGACATTCTTCCCCACACCATGACGGATGCAGGAAATTTTACTTTTCTTTTAAGACAGTCAGCATGGAATGCTTCATTTTTTTGCGAATAACTCTACTTCGACTATCTCCAACACAAACTTCGAATCGGGCCTCATCGCTCCATTGTATTGCACGCCAATGCTGAGATGTCCAATCCTTATGTTCTTTTGCCCATCTTACCCTATTTTTCTTCTACCGTGGTGTTAAAAGTGGCTTCTCTTTGGCCTAATGCAAAATTGTCACTTTTAATTTTTCTAGTCCATATTTTTTATTAAAAAACTTACTTTGTAAGTCCCAAATCCTAATTTGTGAGCCTCTCTGTGAGTTGTTGATCTTGAAATACGTCTTCCAACGGCATCACTCCACAGAACACTTAACTCGAGGTACGTGGCACGTCTGTTTTTCTGGATAATTCTTCTTAACGCTCTTCTATCACAATCTGTAATCTTGCTTTTTTTACATATCGGGGCATTGCAGCGACTGAACTCGTCATTTTATATCTTCTAACTATATTTCTTACACTATACCGCGATAATTCTAATAAATTTGCAATTTCCGAGTTTGACTTCCCACAACTGAAAAATTTAATAATAAGTGAACGAATTTTGTCATCCATAACCTTTCCTCTGCCCATTTTTAAAGAACACAACTACTTTGAAGCTGTATCAAATGAATTCTGACAGCTATGAGTATTAGCAATAATTGTTTAAGTGTTGTGGCGTCTGTTTTCCACGGCCACCTTCGAATTGTAGGCTTACTTTGTAATGAATAAAAAAACGGTTTCTGCGCCGTACTTGCAACATTTTGCTTCTTTGTTACACATTTGAGTGAAGACCAATAAAGTTGGGTGTTTTCTACTGCATAAGATTAAATATGCCCTATTAATTACTTTGAGACCTAAACACAGCTTGTAGTATTTATTATGTTTTGATGCTGACCAAAAAACTAAGATTTCAATGGGTGGGCCAACTGATATGGGAAGGGGCTCGTAGACAGTTGCATGCATTTGAGAGTATAGAAATTGTAAAATGTAAAAGTAGTATGAATAGCGACAAGGGACCTATACCGTATAGCCCGCTTTACGCGTTGCTTAGCAACTAATCAGTGAAGCGTGACTAATGTTTTCACCATAAATAGTATAAATAGGGTAGATTTTTAGTTTAAGATTGGCTTTTAATCGTCTTCGGATGATGCCAACTTGGTTGGCGAATCGCGCGTCGAGCGAAGTGAAAGTGTTTTGGTGTTTGTGGAAACTACTCCGAGTGTTATCTTAAATGGCAAATTACTAACGTATCATATTACCATATTACCAATCAATCTCAATTGTCCAGCTTCTCGAAGGGACAGTATTCATTAGGATATTAATTCTTGCGAAAACATTAATTAGCAAAATATTAACTACTAATCTCTGTAGTTCATCTAAGATAGTAGTATTGTAATAGATGGAAAGAAGTGGCACTAGAAATCCAGAACAATAGATGAAACGCTGTCTAAGTCAGTTGCGTATAATGACTTATCGAAGGTCTTCAATAGATTGGATCATGTTTTCATTCTATTACTAAAAAAACATGGATTATTTGGGTGTTCTTTCCAATATGTTATAGTAGTATTATATGTTGAGCACAAAGGTTGTCGATCATACCAATTTGAAGTCACCAATGACGCAGTTCAAGGTAGTATATTAGAATTCACTTTACTTTTTTTTAGTTCAAGCATAAATAGAAGAAATAAATTATAATATTTTGCCATTTGGAGATTATACCCGCCAAAGTAAGACTTTCTAAAACTAAAAAAGTTATAAAACGTAAAGTGGTCGCTTCACCCCCAAAAACTACCCCAAACATGCACTAGTTTTAAAGATGAGCAATCAAATAGAGGGGTTGCAGGTAGGTCAATGTGCGCTGGGCATTATATTGATATAAAGCAATTTAATGATCACAGTACACGTGACTAAATTTTGTATCTGATTTTGCTAAAGCGTCTTGAGCTCATCTCCACACCACCCTTGAGGTAGAGCTTCTGGCAGGTTTCTTTTAATGGTTTTTCATGAAAAACACGAAGAAACGCCAGAGTGCACATTTGGGGTTGTTTTTGAGGGTGAAGCACAACCACTTTACAGTTCATAACTTGACTTCTAAAGTCTTACTTTGGCGGATATAATCTCCAAATAATGACAAAACATTATAATTTATTTTTTAACTATTCATAAATTTATTGTCTATAGTCTACATTTGAAACGTTGGAGGCCGAAACAACTAATTTTTTCCATGTCGAGAGATATGAAATTAAGTAGAAAGTGGTGTAGCATTACGAAGAGGGATGATAAGGTACCTCTTTCTTGTAAAACGTTGCGTAGCTATTAAGATTTCCAGTGTATTCAGCTTAGCTTCCTTCTATTTTTAAGTTAATTCTTCCTCTTTTTTGTAATTTTTCTAGTTCCATATACACTGCGCAACTTATTTAACGCACAACCAAAAAGTTAATTCAAATTTGACGTTATGTATTTTCGACAATTTTTGTTCGTTTTGGTCGATTTTTTTTCAAATTGTAGGTTTTTCTCTTAGGAATATCACTGTCTTAGTTGTTTTGGTAAAACGAATGATTTTGATATTATACCAGGTGCTATAAAAATGTTATGTTTTTTTCCGAAATTTCAAAACGTCCTGTGGGCTATACAAGGTATTGCAAGTTATTGCAATTATAGCCAATTTAAAGCCTCATGTTTTTTCTACATTTTCTTTTTTTATTCATTTGCTTATCTCTGTTACTTCATAAAATATCCAATTTTTGAGTTGACGTGATTTTTATTAAATTTATTAACTTTCTTTTTTGTCAAGTGCTCATTATTTATTACTCATTATACTGGTTCAATGCCTCATTTTGCGTTCTGTTTTCCTTGATGTCTTATAATTTATTGAGAGATGCAAGGTGTTTTAGAAGAGAAAAAGGTCTTAAAAGGACAAAAACTCAAAAAACATACCTAGAAAAATGGATTGTTTTAATCAATAAAACAACGAATAACAGGAAACAGAACAAAAGTAAATAGAGAATTAGTATCTGGTGTTTCCACCGCTTCCGAGAATGACCTCCCGACATCTTTGGTTCATACTTAAAACCAAAGTTCTGATTAGGTTCTGATCTAGGCCATTCCATAATTCGACTAGGCGTCCTTCCAATTCTTGTAAATTTTGGGGTTGTCGTCCCTCACTTCGTAACCGCCGACCGATAAAATCCCAAACATGTTCAATGGGGTTAAGGTCGGGGCTTCGGGCTGGCTACTAAGATAATTTCTCACGATAAGACTCGTGTGGGGACGCGCATTGTCTTGGATAAGTAAAAAATTGGGTACTATATAGGGGGCATAACGCAAAACATGTGCTTCAAGAATGTCTGTGATGTATCTGTCAGAATTGAGATTTCCATTCACAGTTACCAAGTCCGTTCGCCCAGTCAAAGATATTCCGCCCCACACCATGACGGATCCACCTCCATATAAAGTTGTGTGCAAAAAATTGCATTGACTGTATCGCTCATCGGGTCTTCGGTAGACGCGATTACGTCTGTCACAATTATACAAACTGAACCTTGACTCATCAGTCCAAAGAATACGTTCTCAATCTGCTTCCATCTAATTAACATGCTCATTTGCAAAATTCAATCTGGCTCTTCGATGATCTACTATTAATGCGGGTCCTCGAGCAGCAATCCTGGGTCTTAAATTTGCCTCCCTCAGTCGTCGGCATACAGTTTGAACGCATATGAGTGGACCACCTGCGTCTTGAAGTTGTACTCTTAAATGTGTTGCAGTTATAAATCGTTGTCTTACAGCATTTACTCTTAAAAAGCGATCCTGGATAGCAGAGGTAACACGAGAACTACCTTGACCGGCCCGTCTGCAATGTTCTCCTGTTTCCGCGTACATTTGAATTGCTCTCGCTATAGTTGTGTGAGACACTCCCAACCTTCCAGCTATGCGGTTGTAACTCCACCCTTCACCATGTAATGTAGCTGCCTCAACACATTCATCACGAGTTAAATTTCTGGTTTGGCGTTGCATTATTCACTAATTATTGCTGGACTGTCTTGGAACAAAAAACTAATGACACAGTTGTCAGTTTATGACGTGTAATCTTCGATTTGCATAGCTTGCTAGCTGTTTGAGTTGTCCGATAAATGCATTTCATGTGAATAAAAGCATATGGTGTTTCAAAACGGTGTATTTCATGAAGTAACAGAGATAAACAAATGAATAAAAAAAGAAAATGTAGAAAAAACATGAGGCTTTAAATTGGCTATAATTGCAATAACTTGCAATACCTTGTATAGCCCACAGGACGTTTTGAAATTTCGGAAAAAAACATAACATTTTTATAGCACCTGGTATAATATCAAAATCATTCGTTTTACCAAAACAACTAAGACGGTGATATTCCTAAGAGAAAAACCTACAATTAGAAAAAAAAATCGACCAAAACGATTAAAAATTGTCGAAAATACATAACGTCAAATTTGAGTTAACTTTTTGGTTGTGCGTTAAATAGGTTGCGCAGTGTATCTAGTGATTTGTCTATTTTCGCTTAATGACGTCATAGAAATTCGAGCTGCAATTAAACACGTATTTCTGAAAATTGCGCATTATTTCTTATGTCAAAAATTATGGAAAAAAATGTACTTGTTGAATATGCAATTGCCCATTTTTGTTTCGATTGAGCGAAAATACCCCATTGTCTGAATAAAATATCACATCCATTCCCGGGGTGTTTGCTGAAATTTCTTGTAGATAGTTAAAAACACAAGTTCCAATTTTGTGATTTTATCGGTCGGCGGTTACGAAGTGAGGGAGGACAACCCCAAAATTTACAAGAATTGGAAGGACGCCTAGTCGAATTATGGAATGGCCTAGATCAGAACCTAATCAGAACTTTGGTTTTAAGTATGAACCAAAGATGTCATTCGCGGAAGGGGTGGAAACACCAGATACTAATTCTCTATTTACTTTTGTTTTGTTTCCTGTTATTCGTTGTTTATTGATTAAAGCAATCCTTTTTCTAGGTATGTTTTTTGAGTTTTTGTCCTTTTAAGACCTTTTTCTCTTCTAAAGCACCTTGCATCTCTCAATAAATTATAAGATATCAAGGAAAACAGAACGCAATGAGCATGAGCAATGCAATGAGGCATGGAACCAGTATAATGAGTAATAAATAATGAGCACTTGACAAAAAAGAAAGTTAATAAATTTAATAAAAATCACGTCAACTCAAAAATTGGATATTTTATGAAGTAACAGAGATAAACAAATGAATAAAAAAGAAAATCTATAAAAAACATGAGGCTTTAAATTGGCTATAATTGCAATAACTTGCAATATCTTGTATAGCCCACAGGACGTTTTGAAATTTCGGAAAAAACATAACATTTTTATAGCACCTGGTATAATATCAAAATCATTCGTTTTACCAAAACAACTAAGACAGTGATATTCCTAAGAGAAAAACCTACAATTTGAAAAAAAAATCGACCAAAACGAACAAAAATTGTCGAAAATACATAACGTCAAATTTGAGTTAACTTTTTGGTTGTGCGTTAAATAAGTTGCGCAGTGTATTTCACTATTATAAAATGTGTAAAATTTTACTTTTATATGAAACTCACGTTTAACGAAAACTGTCGAGAAAACGGGCGTCTGCACCCCGCCGTTATGCAAAGAGAACTAACAAGCTCAGTCTAGAATAAAACAATCGTACATACCAGTCACGTGTTTATAGCTAAAACGACATGCGCAGAATAACCACCTGTTGTCCGAAGTTACCCCATATGTCCGAAGTCACCCCATTTGACGGTACTTACCATCCTAGATCACCTTCTACTTTCACCCCCCCTAAGAAAAAAAAAATGTCTACGCCAATGAAAAACATTGTGTAGGTCAGGGTTGCCGGTCGTTCAACTATACATACATATTGTACGCCGTATACGAAATTTTCATCAAAGGATGAAATTTTACATTCGTTTATGGAAACTTCCGAGGAAAATATCGTTAAACCGTCATCTGAATATTCCGTTCTGCACAGTATTATTAACAATATTAAACTGGACATGGACAAAAATTCCCGACTTAAATACATTCAAAAATGTTGACTTAAATAGCTATCGAAATTACATTCCTGAAGCTTTAGTTTGGCTCATAAGTCTCTTAATTTCTTCTGAAAAACATCAACCTACCGAAACACAAATTTTATCATTTTGCCAAGACATAATTTTTGCATATCCCCAAAATAAAAAAATATACACCTAAACATGCAGCTCTTGGAATAATGGTTCCAAATTGCAGAAAAAATGGTATTGCTTGTACAGGATCCTGTAGGTGTATGGGACAAAAATCCTGCCTTAATGTAAAGACTCCTGCTTACCCAGATATAGACGATGATGATGAATCTGATGACGAATAAACATTGTTATTTCATTTATTAGGTATTGATTAAAAACTTTTTATCATCTACTTTAGTGGTTATCTAATTTATGTACGTAGGTACCAATTTGTTTAAGAATCCGATACGAAAGGGTATCGTACCTATCAAAAAATTCCCATTAAAATATTTATTTTTTATAAAATTTGATCTCTATTATACAAAACAGTTTTTAAGATTGTTAGTTATCATTTGTAGCCTCAAAACTGCTAGAATACGTTCTTTATACTATTTTTTATGATATACTTGCACAAATGTTTCATACATTAGGTACAGGGTAAGTCTCTTAAGATTGACAAAGGGGGGTGTCAATCTCACTTATCCTTTGCCGATTTAACTCATTCAAAAAAGGAGTAGACACGGTTTTTGATGAATTTTTATAATCTGAGAACAGATATTAAAAATCTCGTAAAATATACAGGGTGGAAAATAAAACATCATTTTTTTTAATGGAACACCCCGTATATTAGACCAAAATAATGTCCTTAATTTTCTGAATCCAAGAATGTGTAATTGTTATATAATCACTCCACCTGTTCGTGAGATATTACTAAAAACTTATCACATTACGGGTGTCAATTATAAAATAAGAACATCAAGATACCTCTGGAAACGATGCATATTTGCATTGTTTATTTGTTGACAGATGTTCACTCTCTTAGATATTAGCGTAAAAAATACGTAGTGTTCGTAAAGAAGCAAGTTATTTTGAAAATGGTATATTCATTGGAAGAGCGAAAAGAGTTACTTGACATTTATATTCAGTGCAACAAGAATAAGTCTCTTGCTCGGAGGGAGTATGTTAGGTTATTTCGAGAAAGGCTACCTCCTTCCAAAAATAGTTTTAAAAACATTTATGCAAAGCTTAGGAATGCCGAATCTCTGAGAGACAAGAAAAGGGAAAGGCGAAGAACAAAAACAGGAGAAGACACAGAACTCAACGCGTTATTATATTTTGCTGAAAATCCATCCAAATCATTCTATGCCGCAGCAATAGAATTGGATATATCACAAAGAAGTGTGATACAAATATTACATCGCCATAATTTTAAACCATATAGTATTTTGCCCGTTCAATATTTAGACGAGAACAACCATCAGGACAGGTTAACCTTCTGCAGACACATACTTGATAAAATAGAGGAAGATGATGAGTTTCTAAATCATGTCTTTTGGACTGACGAAAGCAGTTTTTCTACTGCGGGAATTTTTAACAGAAAAAATGCACATTACTAGGCAGCGGAAAATCCACATATGGTAAAAAAAATAAAAAAACAAGGATACCAATCTGTAAACGTGTGGTGTGGCATCCACAAGGATGCTATTGTAGGTCCTGTATTTATAAATGGGCCCTTAAATGCATAACGTTATGTGGATATTCTTCAACATCCAGTTGAAAATTATTTAGATAATATTAATTTAGTGGACAACAGATCTGTTATTTGGCAGCAGGACGGAGCACCACCACACTCTGCAAGGAACGTCACCGAATACCTAAACAGAAAATATCCTATTTAGATACGAAGGCACGTTGTTATACATTGGCCCGCTAAAAGTCCGGACTTAACACCTATGGATTTTTTTCTCTGGGGTACGATAGAACAAGATATATACGAAACTGGGGTTTTTAATAATATGAATGAGTTAAAAGAATGCATACGTGTAAAAATTGAGGAATTAAACCAAAATGGTGATATATTTCAAAGGGTGAGAAGCAATTTTATAAAGCGATGCCAAATGTGTATTCAGAATGGTGGTGGTTACGTGGAAAATATTTAATTACGTTACGTGTAAATAAATAAAATTGTGTTACTGTATTAATATCGACTTTTATTTGTTTTTATTAGGCTTATGATGTTTATTGTTATTACTAGTTACTGTTATTGTCATCTATATATTATTTATTTATTATCTCCATAAATGGCATTGTTTCCAGAGGTATCTTGATATGTTTTTTGTTTTATAATTGACGCCCGTAATGTGATAAGTTTTTAGTAATATCTCACGAACAGGTGGAGTGATTATACAGGGTGAGTCAGTTTTTTGTAGACAAACTTTAACAGGGGATAGAACGCACGTTTTTAAAAAGAAAAGTGCCTATAAATATATGGCCGATCTAGCTTCCTAAGGAAGATACAAGGTGTTAAAGTTTCATTTTTTTTTACATTAATGTGTAATATTTTCTGAACGGAATGATATATTCACTAAATATTTTACACATATCTTAACCTGCATAGGATCAACATGTTGTATTGTTCCTGTCGAAAATACTATAGTGGATGTTACTTTTTTCGGGTACTTCGGATATTCTGCATAATGGAACTTTTTTTTCGTACGCCCCTGACATTATCTGATACATATTTCTAAAATAACGGCCCCTTAGTAACAATTTTGATCTCTTGTAATTTTGCTCTAACTATGACAGTTTTAGAGATATTGGCCGTTGTTTCTCTGACAGTGTAATGTCGTTATTATATTTTTTTTCTCGAATTTTCTTTATGACTTATAAACGAACGCTTAGATTTTTTCATGTTTGGGGGATAATGCCTATTAATTAAGGCGCATAAAACAAGCGGTAAGAATGTTCAAAAACTTGCACAGTGGCGGGGTGGAAGGGGTGCTCCACCCCTTTCGTAAACATAACATCTACGCCAAAGACTATTTAAAAAAAAAACTGTTATTTTCATTATCTACATACAGTTTAACAAAAATAATGTCCCTTCTTCTGTTTCGAAATTCCTGTGCGGTTCCTAGTTATTTTGATTTTTAGTGTTTGATGTGGTACTAAATTAAGTAATTTATTTATTAGCAATAATAATTATCGGCTAAATATTTAATTCTTTCAACGAAACCTACCTAAATATGGTGTGTTAAGGATTCTAAAAAGCCGAAATCTCTTATTCTTTATCTTTTTCCAATGTAGTCAAAATAAATATTTGTTATATCAAGCCTTACTCAAATACAATACTTTTATATGTTGAAATCTGTTAAATTACAAATGTACTTACAATACAATAGATTATTGTGCAGTTGCCAAAAGTCTTAAAAATTTCCTTTAAGTTTTATTAAACTTGTGCATGTACCAATTTCTGTTTCAATTTTTGTTGTTGTTTGCTAAATAATTTCCATTTAAAACTAGCGTATTTGTAACTGTACGTAATAATTGCAACAAAATATTATACTCCTTGGAAAACAAGTAAGCATTATGTCATATTTTGAAACGACAGTTTGACGTATTACAAGTTTATCTACAAACAATTTTGCTTCATCTTGATAATTTTCACTGTTATTAATTATTATTTTTAAGACTAAAAAGTTATTTTATGTGATTTGCCAGATTTTAATTAGTGTAACATGCCGTTTACATTTACAAATAGCGAACAAGCCGACATTCATTTTATTTATGGGTTCGCAAATGGGAATTCAAGATACGCAGCTAGGGAGTATCGAAGAAGATTTCAAAATAGACGACAACCTCATCATTCCGTTTTTGTGAGTATCCACCGTCGATTTGTTAACCAGGGTTTGAAAAATGTACCCGGGGGCCGACAGAACAACCGTGGACGAGATAGAGACCGTATATTGCGGGAATTTAATAGGAACCCAACGATAAGTACTCGACGTGCTGCTATTGCTCTTGGTATTTCCCAAAGTAAAATTTCCCGGGTTTTAAAACGGGATCACAGACGCCCATATCATTTTCAACCTGTTCAAGGTTTATGTCCAGGTGACGCTGAACGAAGACTTACTTATTGTAGGTGGGTTCTTAACTCCATTCAAAATAATAGGGATTTCTTATCCAATATACTGTGGACTGATGAATCTTGTTTTACTCGTCGTGGTATAGTAAATTTTCACAATCTGCATGTGTGGGCACATGAAAACCCACATGTCATTCGACCACGAAGTTTTCAACATGAATTTAGTACAAATGTCTGGATTGGAATTTACGGCAACCACGTGTTTGGACCTTATTTCTTGCCACAACGTGTAAATTCAGAAAATTTCCCACAATTTTTAGGAGAACACCATGGTAATATATGGGAAGTCATTCCTTTGAATTTAAGAAGACAGTCTTGGATTCAACTTGATGGGTGCCCGGCCCATTATGGCAGAAATGTAAGAAATTGGCTAAACAATAACTATCCAGGGAGGTGGATTGGTCGTGGAGGTCCAGTGGCGTGGCCTCCCAGATCCCCCGATTTAACACCACTTGACTTTTTTGTGTGGGGATTCATTAAGGAAATAGTGTATACCACTCCGGTTAATACACTTGAGGAACTTCAAAATCGCATTAGAGATGCTTGCAATGAAATAAGGGTGCATCATTTAGTTAACTTAAGACGTTCTATGATACGTCGCAGTGAAATGTGTATTGAGAAGAACGGTTTACATTTTGAACAAAGTATCTAATTTTATGTATGTAGGTACTAGTGTTATTGTTATTAATTCTTGTAATTGTTATTTATAAATCATTATTGCTAACAATTGTTATTTATTCCACAATTAATATTGTTAATTAAATATTGCTATAAATTCAAAAATGTTTATATCTCCATAAACATTAACATCAATGTTCATCTAATGTTTTTTTTTGTAATTGTAATTACTTGGAAAGAGATAAAGAGATTTCGGCTTTTTAGAATCCTTAACAATCCATATTTAGGTAGGTTTCGTTGAAAGAATTAAATATTTAGCCGATAATTATTATTGCTAATAAATAAATTACTTAATTTAGTACCACATCAAACACTAAAAATCAAAATAACTAGGAAATGCACAGGAATTTCGAAACAGAAGAAGGGACATTTTTGTTAAACTGTATGTAGATAATGAAAATAACAGTTTTTTTTAAATAGTCTTTGGCGTAGAAGTTCTGTTTACGAAAGGGGTGGAGCACCCCTTCCACCCCGCCACTGTGCAAGTTTTTAAACATTCTTACCGCTTGTTTTATGCGCCTTAATTAATAGGTATTATCCCCCAAACATGAAAAAATCTAAGCGTTCGTTTATAAGTCATAAATAAAATTCGAGAAAAAAAAAATTATAATAACGACATTACACTGTCAGAGAAACAACGGCCATTATCTCGAAAACTGTCATAGTTAGAGCAAAATTACAAGAGATCAAAATTGTTACTAAGGGGCCGTTATTTTAGAAATATGTATCAGATAATGTCAGTGGCGCACGAAAAAAAAGTTCTATTATGCAGAATAGTCGAAGTACCCGAAAAAAGTAACATCCACTATAGTATTTTCGACAGGAACAATACAACATGTTGATCCTATGCAGGTTAAGATATGTGTAAAATATTTAGTGAATATATCATTCCGTTCAGAAAATATTACACATTAATGTAAAAAAAAATTAAATTTTAACACCCTGTATATTCCTTAGGAAGCTAGATCGGCCATATCTTTATAGGCACTTTTCTTTTTAAAAACGTGCGTTCTATCCCCTGTTAAAGTTTGTCTACAAAAAACTGACTCACCCTGTATAACAATTAGATATTTCTTTATTCAGAAAATTAAGGACATTATTTGGGTATAAAAATATACGGGGTGTTCCATTTAAAAAAATCATGTTTTATTTTCCACCCTGTATATCTTACGAGATTTTTAATATCCGTGCTCATATTATAAAAATTCATCAAAAACCGCGTCTACTCCTTTTTTGAATGAGTTAAATCGGCAAAGGATAAGTGAGATAAGGGGGTGTCAATCTTAAGAGACTTACCCTGTACTTTGTGATAATGGGGTATTTTCGCAGTTTTTTTAACAATGGGAGCAGAAAGTAAATGGAAAAAGAAGATACCCGTATTTTTTATTTTTTTGTTTAGCTCTAAAACAAGCTGTAAAATAAATAAATCAAATCATGTGACGTCACTAAGCGCAATTATAAATAGTGCGGCAAATGTAGTGATTTTTAGGGTATTCTGTCTATAAATTGACGGCAGTGACGCTCACTGCTTCCTGACGGCCATTGCTGTTGATATTAGTATTTATATATACATATATAACATATATATCTAGTGATTTGTCTATTTACGCTTAATGACGTCATAGAAATTCAAGCTGCAATTAAACACGTATTTCCGAATATTTCGCATTATTTCTTATGTCAAAAATTATGGAAAAAAATGTAGTTGTTGAATATGCAATTGCCCATTTTTGTTTCGATCGAGCGAAAATACCCCATTACGGTTAAAAACTAAAATAAAACAAAAAAGTCGCAAGTTCCACTAATTAATAATTATTATTATCAAAACAGTTCTCTCCACAAAGTGAAGACAACTGGAGCGCGCGGAGTATTACGAGGCAAGAATCCAGGGGAATCCCCCCTGGATTCGACGGTCGGTTGCCGCGGCATAAATAAATGTGTGATTTACTTCACATTTAATTTTCTCAGCTATCTGACGGTGTAAAATTGTAAACGACACACCGTTGTAATGGGGAAGCTTTATTCTATAATATTGCAAGATAAGTCTTTTTCGATTTCAGAGCTCGTTTTCGAAATATCGGGTGATAAACGTAAAAATGCATCGAAAAATTCCTTTTTTTCACAGGTAGAAAAAGGTTTCTCAGGGCATTTGAAAACTAAAACATAACCTAATATTCAAAGTTAATTTATTAACTTGTTTTACAAACACGTCATTTGTTACTTAATTTGCATACAATTAATTTATTTTCGAAAGTAACGACAGCCACAGAATTATGAGTAGATTGCTCCGCGTTGTAAGGAGCAATCTTTTTCTGTAGTAAGGAGGTGGACTCACTTTTGTTGGTAGGATTGGATAAAAAAATCTTCTAGCCTCTGTTCTTGTGACTTTGTATATAGAAGAATCTATAGAAAGAAGTACGAAAGAAAAACGAAGGTTGTAGAGAATTTCACGAGCTTTCATTTTGTATAAGAAAAATTTTCCCTACGACGCGACGCACCGTTTTCGACATATAAGCGAAAACCCCAAATGTTGACCCTCTTAGTGCCCCTCCCTGCTTCGGCTCACCTCCCAGATGTCAGGACTTTTAGTAATTTCACTCCCTAAACACCCTCAAAAAAGTTTATGTAGGAATCGCTTAGGTCCCTGCTCACGCATTCTCACCACTTTTTGGGCCATTTTTGAGTAAATAAAAAGTTACAGTTTCAATGTGCTCATTTTTATGTAATACTTACTACAAACAAAACTAACGGAGGTAACGCAAAATACGGACGTTCGAAGTTTTAAATCTCCATAAGCGTCAATGCTTTTTCGATAATTCAATATTTTTTTTCTGAGCAACGGCTACAGACTTTTTGGTCACTTTTTGCTAGAATATTTATTTCCATGGCGGCAATCATTTACTGTCAACAACTCGAAAATTTTGCATAACGCCCTTTTGCACAAATATATTTAAATATAAGCTACTAAATGAGACCAGTGGCAGCTTTTACTATTAAAACCCCCACAGGGTGACACATTTTCCTCAACGGAGCTCTCTACTATACTTGGTCGGCTTTTTTGATAGTTTTGGTCATTCATTAATTCCTCTACCTACGGTGTACTGATGAGAGCCAACAGCTCGAAACTAGTCTACACCTGGTGGAGGTTTTGGTGAATGACCATGGCTATCTTATCGGATTTGCAGGTGTAATTCAATGCAGGAAGGGGTATTAGCTCTCTGAGTAGTTGTTACCTGTAAATCCATCCAGTCTGACTAGAGAGTTTGACAAGTTTTAAATCCCCGGATCAGTGTTTCCATTTTTGGGAGGAGTGGGAGTTTGCGTAATAAAACAAAAGCATAAAACACACCATTTTTAATAAAAATTAATAAAATACAATATAAATGCTTTTTAATGAATGCATATTAATTCTTAAATAACATAAATTTCATTACTCAAACACTAAACTAACGATTCTTTTAAGTAACATTGAACAACGGAGAAAAAGATCTATGATTAAAAAGCAAAAAACAAATATATATATATTTTAAAAACATTACAATATACTTAGTTTGATCTTTGAGCATTTAGAAAATTTTTATGTCATATAAACGCTGTACGTTGGCACAAATAATAAACATAGATATCCCTTCTAGTGCAGATGAGAAAACGTATAACAAACAGATCGGACAAAACATGTGAATTTCCAAACAGGCAAGACATATTATGTCGCATTTTCAATGCGTTTCACAAACTACCTCAGAAAATCGTATATGTATTTTTTAGCCGGCCACAAATGCACGATGAATATACACATTCGCGGCCTCCGCCAAAGTAGTTCATTTGTACCGCGCACAATACGGTACGGAATCGAATAAAACATGCAGATTAGTTAAGTGCATTTGAACTACTAATGCGTACGATGATTTCCTGCGATTAGGAGAGGGGCGTTTAATTTTATGAACCGAAATGTGATATTTCACCGTGCATACGCGTGGCGGTTTTCATTTTTCAGTATTTCAAAACTTCTTCGTTACACATAATTTTATGAATCGAATTCATAGGTAAATGTATATGAAAATTTATTAAATAAATTTATTAAAAGCACAATAGATATATTATAATATGTGTATATAAAATATAAATTAACTATCAAAAAGTTAACCGCAACCCCTCATTTAAACAACGGAAACGTTGTCAAACAGAATGAAAATTGTTAACAATAACAAAAACTTACAGAGCATATTTTACACAATTCCCTTTAACTGTTTATACATCTGTACATGATCTTGTCACGCGCCGGCGTCCACATATACCGCGAACACGACCCGAATCTAATCGAAACCATGGCCACCTTTAGCGAAGGATTTTTGACAGTTTTTACGGTTCACGTTACCCGTGGACGTCAACGGTGCCTCGAATGAAGAATATATAGGCCAGGCAGATTAGCTCAAAAAACATTAATTTCCCGATTAATTCCTCGCGGGTAAAACTCAGCGAAAATGGGTTGGAGGGTAGAGAGTAGTTATTCTGTCATACATAAACCGAACAGCTGACCTCTTGCGGGGGGGCTGAACGGTAGGGGTGAAAAGTAGTTTTTCGCCATTCCCGGCAAAAGTAATGGTTTCAGAGAAAAATGTTAAATGAGAAAGTTGTAGGCAATAAAAAAATGTACAACTTTTGCTCGAAAATTTTTCTCGCATAACCTCAAAATCTTTGCGTAAAATTTAAAAAACCATATTTTCGGATTTTTATATTTCATTTCACGAAAAATAAAGTTATCAGTATGAAATTTGGATTAATCGTACTGCTTTATATGACGAATAAGTAGATTTTTTTTATTTGCGATAACTCAATTAATTTTTGAGAAATTGAAGATTTTATCTTAGACGGCTCATTTTTTTAAAATCTCTTCGTACGTATAACTTTTCGAAAAAAAAATATAGCACTTCTAGCAATGCATCGTCACAACACACCCAATGCCCAAATACCTTAGCATTTCCACAACGTTTATCTCTGAACTGGACTGATGATTATAATGATATTCGTGCATGTACGAATATCATTATAATCATCAGTCCTCGTTGATTTTCCTTCAGTAAATTCTAATGATTTTGAAAATGTGTTACGTTATATGTTAAAAAACATTTAAAAAAAACTTATTGCAAGAATTTATTTCAAATTGTTTCTTTTAACTGTTGATAAAATCGATAGAACCACTGCTATATAGTTACCTATCTAGTAACGGTGCTTTTTCTATAAAGTGGAATACTTTTTGCTTTCTCGCAAAAATTCCATTTAAAATTTGACAAGTTAATAATCATATTATAATACTTCTAGTAAATTTGTTGTTAATAATTGTCGAGTTACTCTAAAACAGCTTTCAAAATTTTTGCAATTGGTCTTCTACCTCTTGCCAGGTCGAATGAACCTCAATGATTTGTCACAGTCCGTTCAAGTAAGCACCCTTTTCTACGATAATATTCTCAGGCGTTTCCTCAAAGCATTGTTTGCCGACTGCCATGACACCAAAGTGTGGATATTGTTCGTTTGAAACAGTCATGATACTTTTTTTTAAGATCAGCATTCTCGAGAATGGAAGGGGGCGTTCTCATAAACTCTGATTGTCGGTTTTATCAATTCTTCACCCCCTGATAGGGTGTAATCAGCCTCCAAAGTTTTTTAGGAAGCTCCCTATGTCATTTGTATCTCCCTTCAATCAAGGTCGATGTAAGAAAGACCATTTTCCCATTTATAGTAATATTTTTGGTATTCGAAGGAGCGGGGAAGGTCAAACCCCCAGGTGACCACCGAATTTACATTCAGAACCATCGAGAAATATAGGGATATACCCGATATTTCGTAACTTCTGAAAGAACTTGTATACGCTTCCAACTTATTGACCACTAAAACTGTGATCTCAGATTTTAATCAAGTTTTATAAAAGCTCCTGCTGAAGTAATCGAACAGATTCATTCCGATAATACTATATGTAGTTATTAATACATGTATATTCTTTAATTTACATATGGACTAGTTAACTCAACGGTCCCTTTATGAAGAACTAATATCTTCATTAGAGAAGAAATTGAAAAATAAATATTCATGGGAACCCTTACTAATCCCTATATTTTTAATAAAAAAAAATTAATTAAAAATTATAATTGAAAAGTTGCACTAGGAAATACTCCTACATATTTTATCTATTGCTTTATTTGGGGAAGTTATGAAAAATGATGCCAATAGACAGAAATGACGATTCTAATAAAATATAGGGACAATAGGGAACATGACTAAAATTTTAAGTATAAAAATAATACTAAAAAACATTGCGTAACGTTGTAATAAAACGTGTACGTCACAAAAAAAAAACAAGATTTCTAATTCCGCGCGATTAGTATGAAGGATCTAAACAGCGGGAAAATTGAAGCGTCGTTAAAAACGCAAAAAACTGAAAAATTAGGATTTTTAGACTAGATTTAGTTTTTTGCCAGTATTGATCAGCTCTTCTTTACCTTCAAATAGAATTTTGAATTTATTAGTTCACGCATATATCGAAACATCATAGAGGGCGCATTTACAGTCAGTATTTGAATTTCCGTCACCTGCGCTCCGAACACAGAGAGGCAGTTGCTGGGGCGACCGTTACGTTTAGTGCGTGCATCTTTCAGTGAGAGCATTTGATTATAATAAACAATATTGTTTCTTTATGTGAAAAAATTGTTGATGTAAGTACAACTATGGTTAATAAATCATAATAAATATTGTTTTATTTTTTGTAATAGATGCAACGTTAATGTAGTAGTACGCTCGATTTTCGCGCGCGCGCAATTTGTAGGTTAGCGTGCGGTTGCCGTAATAGTACCTTATACACCAAGTACACAAAACGGTCGTGCGCGCTGCGCGCGCTATGAATGCTTCAATGTGTGCGTTATAATTTTACACACTGTGTAGAGAGACGCTGCCGATCTAAAAAAATGATCTTAATTTTGCGACAAATACAATCCATTTCCAGAGGTCAACGCCATTATGTCCATATATTCTGGAGTAGTCTGGATTAATTGCCACCAAGCCTAGGAAATTGGAAAAAAATCCGCTGAAGCGATAATAGGCCAAGATTTTGGGAGTGTGACTTTGCAAAGAAAGAGAAATGTAGCATCACTAAAAGCAGTAAGATCATCAATCAAAATAAATGGTGAAAAAGTTGCGATAAATCCCTTGTTACTATTCCAACGAATTTCTTTGCAAATTAAAGAGAAAAACGACATTTTCCAAATTTTGAGTTGGTACCTTACCCTTTATCATTATTCAACGAAAATGGTTTTAAGAAAGGCGCAAAATCCGAGTTGCATGAAGATTTTACAAAATTAGATCGTTTGCCAAACTCTCAAAACGTTGTGCATGTTGTTGACGGTGGATTTTTTCTGCCGAAAGTTATTTGGCAGAAAAATGATACCGTCAAAGACATATTAACCAAATACGTTCGATATGGCATGCAACACTATGCCGCTGATAGCCATGTGATTTGATGGGTACCCGAATGCGAATGAAACACCAGAAACACCAGCATCCATTCCATTAAGTAGCACATTAAGCTAGAAAGTTTCTGGGTAATGAAAATAATAATAACAAACTAATCCAACTTCTGATATCGGCTGGCTTTTCTTGTGCGCAAGCACAAGAAGACGCGGATACTCTTATTGTCAATACAGCACTAGAACTGGCGAAGGCTGATAAAACTCTAATTCTTGTTGGTCATGACGTTGATATTTTGGTTTTGACGAACCAACAGAATATTGATTGTTCTGATGTTTATTTATATAAACCTGGTTCTGGAAAAGTTAGAGATGCATATTACTTATCAAAAAGTTTTACGTACGATTTGTATCGTAAATACATTGCAGTCAAATCTTTATTAGAAGAAAAAATTTTGCAGATTCGGCTGATACTTTTTATAACGCAAATGCCGATAAAGATTTGATTGTAGAAAATGGCTACATATTAATTGCAGCCATGTACAGAAAAAAATCTAATGTTCGATATGTACAAAACTGCGTCGATAAAATCAACATTCAAGTTAGAAAAGTTAACGATATTGTTTCTCAGTTGGTTGACGTCGAAGAAGATAATACAAATTTAAATGAATGCGAAGAAGATGAAAGAGAAGAAGAAGACGAAGAATAATATAACCGAGAAGAATCGCAGCAAAAAAGAGCAAGACTAAATTAGCGTTTTTACGCTTAGCGTTTTTACGCTTTACTAAATTAGCGTATGTACTTTTTTCAAGTTTATTGTATAGTACTTTTTATAAAATAAACGTTTTTTTAAATACTTTTTGGCTGAATTTGGTTTTATGAAATATTTACAAATAATTTTAAGCACAATTAATATTATATAATAATAGTATTTCAACCTTACTTTATTATAAAACATTTAATTTCATTATATTGGAATAAAAACGAAAAAATGACGATTTTACAGTTTTTTGCGTTTCAACGAGTTTTTTTGATAGAAGTGCTATATTTTTTTTTCCCGAAAAGTTGGTGCAATTACGAAGAGATTAAAAAATGAGCCGTCTAAGATAGAATCTGGGAAGTTCTTGACTGACTTGAAAAAACGCTTTTTTTTCTAAAAACGTCAATTTCTCAAAAATTAATTAAGTTATCGCAAATATAAACACAACAATTATACATATTCGTCATACAAAACAGTACGACTGGTCCAAATTTCATACTGATAACTTTATTTTTCGTGAAATGAAAAATAAAAAACCAAAAATATGGTTTTTTCAATTTTACGCGAAGATTTTGAGGTTATGTGAGAAAAATTTTCGAACAAAAGTTGTACATTTTTGTATTACCTACAAAACCTACCGTTCACAGGGTACAACCCTACCCTAGGGGTAACCCCTAACCCTAGGGGTTACACCCCTACCGTTCAGCCCCCGCAAGAGGTCAGCTGTTCGGTTTATGACTAACTACTCTCTACCCCCCCAATCCATTTCCGCTGAGTTTTACCTGTGAGGAATTAATCGATCAAAAAATCTAATTCGCCTGGCCTAATAAACAAAATATTTCGTTACAACTAAATATTGCACACATAAACTCGTGTTTTACAAGGTTGCTTAGCACCAATCCTATCATATCACAATCTTTTAGTTATACTCACCCACTTTTTTTTTACTAATGCCAATATATATAAGAAATCTTTAGTATAGATAGTATATCATTATAAAAACTAACAACAAATATTTCATAATATTTTTTTCTTATCAAAGTTCGTAAAAACTAGCATTAATTGTTAAATTAACATGTCTCGTAAACATATATTAAGCATTTTTTTTTCAGAGGAAAAAGAACAAAACTATTAAGACCACACCTATAGAACACCAAAATGTAACCAACTTAGGTATGTACAATATAAGGTACCAGCATTGCAAAAAAACTTAGTATCACGCAAGTTTCGCTAGAGAGGACCTGGCGGCCAGAGAAACCGGCTCAGCCCACGAAGCGCAACAAAACGACAAGGAAAAATATATACTGTCTCCCAAAATTAAGATTTTTTAAATCGTAATAACTTCTGTGTTACTTGGGCGATTGTGCTGTTTTGGATATTATGTTTTAGACTAGATTTGTCGGATTAAGGCCAGTTTTGGAATTTTATGTAAATCTGATTCGCCATGAAACAAAACAACTTTAAATGTTAGTTATAATCATAATTTTAATGAAGTGCTGTCCCTTAAAATTTCTGAAAATTATAAAGGTAAAGAGTCTCTTGAGTAGACATGGTCCAAGAAACTTTTAATGAAACATGACTGTTGCACATTTGACATTTCATTTAATTACAATATTAAGATGATTTAATTATATTTTTAATGGAAAGGCATAATAGGCCTTTTGTGATTCCGAACTTTAGCAGCAAATAGTTTTTACTGTATAGGTCACACTTCAAAATGGGGTGTTATACACTCAGTTCCAAAAAGAGTGACGCACCTAATTTTGGTTGCAACTTTCAAACCTTGTTATTTCTGAACGAATGGACTGATTTTTCATTTCTTTTTTTTGGTTGGTAGGTAATTATCTTGTCTTTAAAAAAAAGAGGTGAACATTTTTTCAAAGCCTCCTAGATGGTGGTGGAAAACCGCTGAGAGATGATCGCTTCTTGAGATTAAGGATTTTACGAAATCGAGCAAATACTGCGCTAAAAGATCAGCAAGATCTTCGCCAAATTCATGATGTTGCAGTAAGTAAACAGACGGTATATAGACGTCTGTTAGAAGCTAGGAGACCTGCAAGAGGTCCTAAATTATTGCCTGTACATCGTGCTGCTCGAAGAAATTTCGTTGAAAATTATGGACAATGGATTATTCATGAATGGTCGAATGTGTTACTTACAGATGAATCAAGGTTTTGTCTTAACATGGTGGATGGAAGAAAGAGAGTGTGGGGAAGGACTGGTGAAAGGTTTACTCGGAGCTTAATAACATAATGCGTAAGTTTTAATGGTGGGTTATGGTGTGGGGAGGGATTCTAACAAATGAAAAGACATCCCTTCATGTTCTTCTACCGAGACAGTCGATGACAGCCCGAATTTACATTGACATTTTACAGCAGTATGTCTTGCCTCGTGCACAGTTGGTGGGCAATAATTTTATATTAATGCAGGATAATGCCCGACCACATACCGCGGCAATACTGCAAAATTTCTAAGGCCGGTATCCATTTGTTGTAAAATCACGTATCGTGTCATCGTTGTGTATCAGCGGAGACAGGAAACAACCGTTACATAGTAACATATCAATATAGGTAAAAAGAAACGCGACGTACTTGATCGCACAATTGTCGGTTTTTCTCCGACACATCAAAGAAATGATACGATACGAGACAGGTGGACGGACGTTTTGACACAACCGGTCGCTGCATATTCGCTTTATAAAAACAGCTTTATAAATAGATCTTGTGTGCAGTCAGTCTGAGATTTCCACTGGATGGTACTATTAATTTTTTTAAATATTAAAAAATACTATTAGTGGAGTGGAATAAAGAAGATATAATAAATTTTATAAATAAAAGGTTTATAGAAATTTACCTATTTTTTCTCTTGCTGCAGAGAATAGTGAATAAAAATATACGCGGTTGCCGCTTGAGGTCCATTCATTGCAGAGATGCGGAAAGAACTATTTTGTCAACCTGATCGCACGACCCAAACCGTATCCCTCCCGTTCGCGCAATTGACACACAGATACGCAGTGAATCTGGGCTGAAAAAAAACTTACTCGTTGCAGCGTTTCGTACCAAATTGAAACGATACGCTGATACGATACGTGATTTTGCAACAAATGGATACCCGCCTTGGAAGCTACGCGTATCATTACATTACAATGGCCTGCGAGAAGCCCCGATAAGAACCCTATAGAACATTTGTGGGATGAATTAGGGAAAAGGGTACGTTCTAGCGAGAGGCCTCCGGAAAGTCTTGCTGAAATGGCACTTGCATTAGTGAAAGAATGGGATCGTATACCAATGGAAACGATGAGAAACCTAATTCCCAGTATGCGGAGTAGACTAGAAGCTCTCAGAGCTGCCAGGGGTGGCAATACGCGGTATTAAGCAGTTAACCCAGTTTATAATTTTGTGTTTAATAAAAATGTTTTTCTTAAAATTCGTATTCATTGCACTAGAAAATTGTTTCAGGATGACTTTGGTAATTATGCAAGGTTTCGCCAAAAAAGCTGTAATTTGGACAATTTTTATCTCTAAAATTGCAGATCAAATTGCAGATGCAAATTAAGATCAGCGATTAAAAAAACAAAATGCTCGTAAAAGAAGCACCTTTCATACAGAGTGTAAGCATTTTCGATACCATTACTTGATTAACACGCAGGGTGAGTTAAAAACTAAGAAAAAACATGGTTCGAGGTTTTCCACTACCATCTAGGAAACTTTGAAAAAATGTTCACCTCTTTATTTTTTTTTGAAAGACAAGACCTACCAACCAAAAAAAAAAGATATCAAAAATCGGTCCATTCGTTCAGAAATAACAAGGTCTCAAAGTTGCAACCAAAATTAGGTACGTCATTTTTTTGGAACTGAGATTTGGAGATCTGGATTTGTATGACGTCAGAGTATTCCAATATTTACATAATGACAATAACTTGAAATTTAAAGCTTTTAAAAATTTTTAGTTACTTCATAGTGTTATATTAGCTATGTTCGCGTAGGTATACAGGACTGATTCAGGAGGGATCCGTAAGAATTCTGGGATTAAATGTAACCACTCAAATTGTCAGTTACTGATTCTGCACTAGTCCTGAATCCCTCCGCATACGTAGCTATTGTTATCATCAAACTGTATATAGTGCGTAGTGTGCAGACATGACAATGAGTTTTTAAAGGCAGACAGTGATAATTTACCTAATGTGGCATTTATGCTAACGCCATTTATTTATTTATTTATTTCTAATGCCATTTATTGTATCAAATGATTGGGAAAATCGTAAGTTATGTTTAAATTTATGTTCATAGATTAGCTTAAGAAACTTTCAACCAAAATAATGAGCAAGGTAAGGTGGGGTGGGGCCCAGAAATTTCATAATTGAACTTTAAAAAGCCATGAAAATTTTTGTTTTTATCCAATACATTTCCAACTGTAATACATTAATCTGTGAAGTATTGGGATTGTAATAGTGTATGAATTGGGCAGATTTGTTATAATACGTATAGAAAAAACATAATTATATTTTTTCGGACTATAGGTCGCCTTGCCTCGTATGATGGGGTAAATGCGTTTCTCGCCGTAGTTTCGTACTTAAAGTGATATTAAAGTATTTTGGGGTAAGAGCTTATACTTCAATGCAAAATCTACAAAATCCTGTCTCCAGATTTGTCGCGATTCTAGTGGATAAAATTTTACCTAAATGAACGGATGAGTCCATGCAAAGACTTTTTATTTTCAATTTACATTCTAACAAAATTAAAACTAGAATATAACATAAAGGTACTACAAAAACGAAAGTAACACTGATGTCCAATGTAATAAATAAGTACTTATTTTCCTAAGTTACAACTGAGTTACAGTTGCACTTACCCCAGCTCAAATTTTATCAGGGGCAAGAGCAACATGGCAATTTGTAAAAGAAAAACAATATAATTAATGAAAGTAACACTTACCATGTGAAGAATTACATATATGCTACCAAAAAAACTATGAGGACAATACGAATGTTTAAAATGCTTCAGATTACACGAGTATTTTCCATTAGAGGTTATGTCGTGTGTGGTTAAATTACAGATCTCTACCAGGGACTAATTTGTGTATTAGAGATTTATCTCAAGACATGTTAGAGGGCGATACCTGTTATGGTTTTGTAATTAAATAATTATGGCATAGTCGCACTTACCCCACCTTACCTTACATAGTGGCAGAATCATTATTTACCCGGGTAATTTTAGTTAGATTCTGTATTTATCTGAGAAAATTAATTTTAACTGTTGTAATACCTAATTTCTATTTGAAAAACATGATCAATATTTACTTGCTTGTTATAATTTTACTTATAGTCTAAATTAATTCATCATTTTTACATTATTAATGAATATCAAATTGAAATAACTAAAAATAGTTTAAAAAAATACAAATCTAGGTATCTTACATAGATTGTAACATGAAATATTTTTTTAATAAACAATCTGCATTGTGGCACTTAATAATATTTAGAATACATCTAGGTTTGGTATCAGATGTCTCAATTTCAACTATTAAAATAGACATGAATAATAACACAATAAAAATGCACGTTACTATATCCTGGTTCCGAAATAATGTGGAGTGATTCATACATAATATCACACCACCATCACAATTGAACGGTCTGCAAATTAGTGCGCAAATTTGTGTATATTCTATAGAAATGGTGGGCAGAACTCATTAGTAACCGGGTCTACCGCTAGGTGCGCCGCTATAGCAAATGCAACGTGGTTTCATTGGTGAGTTTTAGGCGGTTCTAAATTAAATGAAATTTTATTGGTCAGAGGCAAAAACGCGGGATTTCCTTGGATGTATTGCCGCATGCGCTGTTTCATGCATGTATGTTTTGGCGCGACAGTGGCTCTTCATTGTGTCTTATGTACGGTTGATTCGCGATATAAATTAATTATAATATTGTGTTATAAGCGAGTGTTTAGTGTTTTTATGCTATAGAAGCGACGATTGCGAGTAGTAGTGGTTCTAAAAGCAATAATTCCAATCGAAAGCGACCGAATTTGACAGGAGGAGAACTGAAAATGATCAAAAATGTATACGAAGGAATATTGGAACGGTATTCTGGAATCACTAAAACTGAGGCAGTTGACACATGCGCTTCTTTGACAAAAGTCTGTGTGAATAGTGTGTTTCGTTCAATTACAGATGAGGAACTCATTGCAAAAAAGAAGAAAACGGAAACTCGCGGCAGTAAGAAAATTGACGTCGACGAAGATGTCAAATACGCAATTCGCCGGATTATGTTTTTTTTAAATGAGATTCCAACACTGAAGATAATTACACTTACTATTTCTGACGATCAATCTTTACCCAAGTTATCTCGGAAAGTTCTTTTGAGAACTATGCACGAGATGAATTTGTCATATAAAACGAAATCGGAAAAGTTTTCTTATTGAGAAAAACAAAAAATTGTTTTATGGCGAAGAAAATATTTGGAAAAAATGCGAGATTTTCAGATGTCGGACAGAAAAATTTATTGTTCAGACGAGACTTGGGTAAATGAAGGGCATACCATTTCAAAAGTATGACAAGACTGCAATATTAGTAATAGAAGACAGGCATTTTTAGAAGGACACTCTACAGGACTCAAAGCACGACGGAAAAGGACGACGGCTGATAATGACGCATATCGGAAGTGCATCAGGATTTCCGGAAAATGGTTTAAAAGTGTTTGAATCGCGGCGAACAGGAGATTACCATGAAGATATGACAAGCAAAGTCTAAAGAAAAAGAAGATAAATAAAACCTATACAGTAATCACACATTTTTAGAACCATCTAATAATAGTATTTTTCTTAAGATAATAAAAAAAAACATCACAAGTACACTTAAAAACAATGTTAATAACTTGGATATTTTATTTAATTTTTTTTAGTCTGCCCCCTCTAAAATGATACGCCTATGGAATGTCGTTCCCCTCGCCCCTCATGTCCCCGAGCCGTCCATATGCTGGCGATGAATCATTCCACACTATTTCGGAACCAGGGTATAGACTCCCAAATCAAGATGTAAAAAAAACAAATACATTGACGTCACGCGTCAATTAATATGGCGGCTCTGACGTGACACGCGGGACTTTCAAATTACGATTTAATTTTTTTATATTAATTAAAGCAGGGCTACATATAAACTGACTTTTAAATGTGTAGTTACAAAGGTGTTAGACCCTATTTCCACCGATAACAAAATCGACGCATTTCCCTATTATGGGGCTAGAGAAATAGTTACATATTTTCCGAAAATGAATTGGCATTTCCCCAATCTTTGAGTATTATTATAATATGCTCAAAACTGAAAAATAAATCGCAAAAAGTTGAGCCTAAAACATATTCAAAATCCAGCGCAATCGTTCAGTAACTAAAAAAATTCTTCAGTGTAAAAACCTGTTTTAGTCTTGAGTCACCCTGTATCTTATTTCGTTGGGAGACTCTGTGGGCGGCATAAACGTGTGTCCATTATGCCCTTCGGTCCTCTCGCTTAAACTCTTAACATTTCTTAACAGCGTTTTGATTAATTTTAGAATTAAAATTAACAGTATAATTTATTAACTAATTTAACTAGTCAAAGGCCGCGAATGGCGCCCCTATAGGGGGCGCCGTGTAAAATTCGAGATTCTTAACCTTACAGTAATTATGTTTAATAATAAACTTCTAGCTATAATAATATATTAATTAAATTGAGATGAGATGAGGTAATACAAAGTAATAAATTGCACTTAAAACAGTAGTTAGTTTGGCAATAAAATATTTAAATAGAGATAAATAAAAATAGGATTTGAAGAAACGTGGGGGGAGAGCGGGGCGTCTTTTCTTTTGAAATCTAACTCGCTTTGCAAGTACCTACGCGAGAGACGCCCCGTCCGTCTCCCACAGTAAAAATAACTATCTCGTCTACTTCTACTGCCTTTTTGTCCATCTTTCGCCTAATATAAATGATTTCTCGGACGGGTATAAGCTATATTAACTAACTATGATGAGTTGTTTTTTTTTTAATTGGGTCATATTCCAAAAACATCACAGATATCTTACTTTCTTAGGTTATTAAAATCATTACTTCTAGGTTTTAACACAAATATATTTAGATAAGGGCTACCGCCAGGCCGCGTTTCTCCGAAAAACGTCAGCCGTGCGATGGAGTTTATCTCAAATTATCATAGAAAGACATAGTATAGACTAGAATAGGAAACGTCGCTTAAAATTTTCAAATTTGAAAAGATTAAATATATTTGTGTTCGATTCAATCAGATAATTAATAATTGCAATATATACCTACGCTTAATTCATTTCGAATTGACCTTCTTTTAAATTGTTAATGTCAGTATAGGAGGAGAGTATTTAGTCGAGAAGTCGATTAAGAATAATTCCGAAGGATGCACACGGTTCGGAAGCAGTGCGATTTCGATCTCTATTAATACGCAGGCTGCCAAAGTTCTAATTATTTTAGTAACAGAAAAAATAGTTACATTCTACTTATGTTATTAGATACATGAATACTTGTGAAAACAAATTGAAATGTCGTTGATAGTCATCAGTGATATTTTGCCAGCAAAAATGTCCCATTTGCAGTAAATAGGACTGTCAGAGCAAACTTTCACATTTATTTTATGATTTTAGGACAATATTTTGTGGATGTTTTTAGGACATATTAATGAAAATTAAGATTTACTCTCAATACTATATTTTATATGCCTGCATATCAAAAAATATTGTGAAAAATTAATTGATATTTTAAATAGGAAGTATTTTATGAAAAATACTGGGAGAATATTCTTATTTCCTTCTTTAAAAGATAAACTCATCTGGATATTCCTGTAATATCTTCTGCATATTATATTCTATTAATATGTAGGTATATTAAATCGATAATTCTGTAAATAATCCGTTAGAAGAAACATATCCTTGTGATATTTTATGGATATCTAAAAAAGAATATTCCTTCCGGGAGATTCCGGGAATATTCCCATATAAAGCACAGCCATACATAATAGCAGCTACTTTTAGCATAAAATGGGATACAAACACAGATATCATTTGCATTTGCATGTATTAATTGTTGATTCAATTGCATTTCATTTGGCATTCCACAACAGCAATACCATCTTTGAGTAATAACTACACAGGCCGTCGTGCCAAATACCCAATAAAACACTTGCCACGATGTGGGGATAGGACTATATATATTTAGGGTGGTTCTTATTTTGGAAGTCCCGATTTTTTTTGAGTGCTCCCACTAAATCGGAAGTAGATGCCTAGAAAATAATTATGAAACAGTAAAAAGTCGAAAAATAATAATAATCGTGCGTCACGCAGGTTGAATTTTAAATGGGATTTAACATGGGTTTTCCGGTTTTTTAGGTTAAACTTAAAGGTTAAAACCAAGCGTTGAGCGCTTCATTTCAACCGATGGAAATAGAAGGTGAAATTTGGTATCATTAGGTTTTCGATATCGCTGAATCCAAATATCATGTCAAAAATCGGTTTTGACTAATGACAGCTGTCGAAAAGCGGGCAATAAAAATTATTTTTTTTATTATTTAAAATTTTAAGGATTTTTTTATATTTTAACACTTATCAAGTAAAGTTTCGTCGTAAAAAAATTGATAATGTGTTTTTAGCTAAATGACAACTGTCAATGAAATTTTTAATAGAATTTTTAGTTTTTTTTCAATTTCTCAATTCGGAAAATAGTCTGCACTAAGTGTTTCAATACAGCTTAATCCGAATATGATGTCAAAAACGAGCTTGGACTCACGATAGCTGCCAAAAAAGCTGTCAATAGAAATTAATTTTTTAGTTATTAAAAATTGTAATGTTTTTTTTATATTTTAACACAAATCAAGTGAAGTTTCGTGGTAAAAAAAATATTAACGTGTTTTTTCGCTAAATAACAACTGTGAAGCAATCAGACAAAACCAGATAAATCCATTTTAGACAATTTCAAGTTATTAACGAAAAACGATTATGTTCAGTTCCACCTGTAGAGCTTAGTTATTCTGTAGAGCTTAGTTATTAGATATAGACACATGTTTTTCAATTTTTTTTCTCAATCGCATAATGACTTACCAAAAAAACAAAATCAATTTATCTACTTTTACTTGATTGAAATAGATATATCTGCTTTTGCTTGAAATAGAAAAAGAAATGTCATTTTTATTGCCACTTTGATGTAAATTCGTAAAAATGCTTTTTTGACACTTGAATAACCAAAAAAAAAATATAGTGGAAAAATAACAAAAAGCCTATTCTAAAAACAGAGCAAAATAACAAAAAAAACATGCTAAACATGATAGAAAAAATAGGAAAAGTTAATGTACATTTAACTTTTCGTATTTTTTCTTTCATGTTTAGAATATTTTTTTTGTTATTACTACTTTATCGTTAGTAATACCCACATCACGTGATGTGGGCAGTCGGTTGTTTTAGTATAGATGGCGCTACTGCATGCTTTATCCGCTTTATATAAATAAAGTGGATTTATCTTGTTTTCGTTGAAACAGGAATTTAAAATGTATTCCATTGGATTTATCTACTTTTGTTTGATTGCCTATATTTTAAGACCATTTTTTAAATGGATTTATCCGGTTTAGCTTGTCCAATGGATTCATCTGATCCCAAATGACTAATAATCCACCCTTAACTAATTTTTCATGAAAACTGGATTTATTTGCTTTTGTCTGATTGCTCCACAACTGTCAATTAAGGTGTCAATGAAATAATCATATAAATTATATTTATTGAAATTTCATGTTTTATGTGAATGTATATTATTGTCAACAATAATAATAAGATATAGTAATTAAAATCAATTCGAAAATAAACACTTAAATATATAATTGTGTTAACGCAGTCATTGAATTTTTTCAAAAGATTCAATCTTGCGACAAACTTTCTTGAGATTCAACCATCTGAATGGATAAACAAAATTTGAAAGTTATTAATGATTGTGCAGAGCGAATGGTCAAACTGATGACAGATTTTAGATGTAAATTTACTGAAGATGAGAATCAGCTTCAATACATTTTGCAAATTGTTAATGATCATCGTAAAAAAAACCTTAAGAATGTAAGGGAATGCTCGTAAAAACTGTGGGTACATTAAACAGTGTGCGCATTAAATAATTATTTATAAACTTAAAAGTTATAAATAAAAAATAGTTAAAAAAAAACAATTTTCACGGATATTACTTTCAAAAACTAATATAAACATTGAAATTTTAAGTATGATATTTATATGACCATTTTACACATAAAATGTCATAAAACGACACTAATATATTGTTTTTAATTTAAAATGTTTATTGATACCTGTCATTCATGTCAAAACACATGTTATTTTTTTAATGGGTTGCGGCGAGATACAAATGATGTAGAGTCGTAGACATCGACTTTAGATATCACATGTAAATATTTTTCTTAGGTGCTTTATTTTATATTTAATATGTATTTAAGTATATTTAAATATTTAATATGTATTTTTTGGCCTAATTCTAACTTAGCATCGAAACGGAGATTTATATTTAGAAGATGGACGAAATGATACACTGTCAGGATGTAATTGACAATATTAAAGTATTCAAAAAAAGATGACAGTTATCATTTAGCAAAAATGACATATAATTTTTTTATGACGAAATTATACTATATTTGTATTTCAATATAAAAAACTTTATTTGACAAAAAATGAATTTCTATTGACAGCTTTTCTGACAGCTGTCAAGAGGCCATACTCGATTTTGACATCATATTCGGATTTAACTGTTTTGAAACACTGAATTAAGACTATTTTCCGAATTGAGGAATTGAAAAGACTAAAAATTCGATTAAAAATGTCTTTTACACCTTAATTGACAATTGTTATTTAGCGAAAAACATTAATATTTTTTTTACGACGAAACTTTACTTGATTTGTGTTAAAATATAAAAAAAATCCTTAAAATTTTTGACCGCTGTCATTAGTCAGAACCGGTTCTTGACATGATATTTGGATTCAGAGATATCGAAAACCTAACGGCACCAACTTCCATTCACTTTCCATTTCCATCGGTTGAAATCAAGTGCTCAACGCTTGGTTTTAACTAGAGATGCAACGGATAGTTGTTTGGCCGGATACCGGATATCCGGAGAGCCGCGAGTCCGGATAGCCGAATATCCGGAGGCCGGATATCCATCCAACACAGGCGTTCGAGTCGCACAGGCGAGGCGCAGCGAATGCGATCGGATCGATTCGGGCGGTTTCGGGTATCAGTATCAGTTGTTTACTCGCTGCTTGCTGCATGATTTGCGTCGTAAAAACTAAGAACAATTAAAACAATAAATGTTTTAAAACATTTTAGTTTTTTAGAAGGTTCTTTTATTTTCTTTGTGACTTTTTGTAACTTTTTCTACTTTAAATAAAAGTAGTCATAACTATAAGCCATTTTATTATTATTTATCACACAAAGATTTATGTATTAAAGTTGATTTTAGGGAATTGTGTCGCAGTTTTTGAATATCCGGCATCCGGCCGGATATCGGATAGTCTCCGCATAACGGCCGCAGAAATTTTTGAGGGCTTGAGCCAAGTTTACGGAGAAGATGTTTTGAGAGACCCAACCGTCAATAACTGGTTGAAAAGGTTTCGCGAGGGCGGAGAATATTTCAAAGATGACTGTCGTTCAGGACACCCTTCCACATCTGTTTGTGATGAAAATGTGAACAGAGTTCGCGCTTGTGTGCTAAGAAACTGTCGTTTAAGTCAGGATGATAGGTGAAGAGCTTTTATTGAATAAAACAATCGTCCATCAGATTTTTACAGAACAATTTAGCTGTGTGCCAAAATCGTTCCAAAGCTATTGTCTCCCAAACAGAAACGACATAGGGTGGCATGCTGTGAGCCTGGTTTGGACGCTGCCGATGGTGGTGACTTTCTCAGCAGGGTCATCACCGGGGATGAGCCTAGGTTTTACGAATTTGAGCTGTAACTCAAATCCCAAAGCAAGGAATGGAAACAAGATCAAATCGTAACTAATCGATGTCGAATATCAAAACTATGCAGATTGTTTTTTCAATTCCCAGGGAATCATCAAAGAGAATTCGTCTCTCCAGGTCAGACTGCTAATGAAAACTTCTACATTGATGTCCTAGACGCCTGAAAGCTCGACACCATTACATTACACCATTACCCCCTCCTTATTCACCGGATTTGGCACCTCGTGACGTTTTTCTATTTACTAAATGCAAGATGCTTCGTGAGGGGCGACGACTTGTGTTATGAATTTTTATTTGTTTACTATTTGAAATCATGTAAGTTTATACATCATGTCGCCGTAAGTATTGATAGGTTCCCTGAACAAAAACTATTCCACTCCTACCGGGTGGGGAAAGAGATTAGATAACATAACCTTACTAAATATCAACATTGCTGAAAATGTTATTCTATCTGTCTTGATGGTATAATAAACATAAAGTTGGTAAAATAAACTAATCGATGTCGAATGTCAAAACAACGCCTGTTTGATTGTTTTTTTCACTTCTCAGGGAATCATCAGGGAGAATTCGTCCCTCCAGGCCAGACCGTTAATGGAAACTTCTACATTGATGTCCCTAGACGCCTGAAAGCTCGTTTGGCTCGAGTTCGACCGAATTTGTTTTTGTTGTGAGTTTTCGGCCTCTAATTCGATTACCACGACGGAACGCCCCCCTCATTCAACGGATTTGGCACCTTGTGACTTTTTTTCTATTTATTAAATGCAAGATGGTGCTCCGTGAGGGGCGACGATTTGGGTTCCGAATTTTTATTTGTTTACTATTTAAGATCATGTAATTTCATACATCATGTCGCCGTACATTGATGTCCTTAGACGCCTGAAAGTTCGTTTGGCTCGAGTTCGACCGAATTTGTTTTTGTTGTGAGTTTTCGGCCTCTAATTCGATTACCACGACGGAACGCCCCCCTCATTCAACGGATTTGGCACCTTGTGACTTTTTTCTATTTACTAAATGCAAGACGGTGCTCCGTGAGGGTCGACGATGTGGGTTCCGAATTTTTATTTGTTTACTATTTGAGATCATGTAATTTTATACATCATGTCGCCGTACATTGATGTCCTTAGACGCCTGAAAGTTCGTTTGGCTCGAGTTCGACCGAATTTGTTTTTGTTGTGAGTTTTCGGCCTCTAATTCGATTACCACGACGGAACGCCCCCCTCATTCAACGGATTTGGCACCTTGTGACTTTTTTCTATTTACTAAATGCAAGACGGTGCTCCGTGAGGGTCGACGATGTGGGTTCCGAATTTTTATTTGTTTACTATTTGAGATCATGTAATTTTATACATCATGTCGCCGTACCTTGATGTCCTTAGACGCCTGAAAGTTCGTTTGGCTCGAGTTCGGCCGAATTTGTTTTTGTTGTGAGTTTTTGGCCTCCAATTCGATTACCACGACGGAACAACCCCCTTATTCACCGGATTTGGCACCTCGTGATTTTTTTTATTTACTAAATGCAAGATGGTGCTTCGTGGGGGGCGACGATTTGGGTGACGTTGAGGCCATCAAAGCTGAAACGTTAAGGCAGCTGAACGGCCTG
Organism: Tetropium fuscum; assembly: GCA_964058915.1. NCBI lineage: Eukaryota > Metazoa > Arthropoda > Insecta > Coleoptera > Cerambycidae > Tetropium > Tetropium fuscum. Next base: position 179,803 of record CAXKVY010000505.1, on the reverse strand, counting down.
AAAGCAGAGGACTTCCAAGGTTTCCAGCGTAGTGTATTGTATCACAGCGAGATTGTTTCGAAGGGGACAAAACTGAATTACCTGATTAACTGTAAAATAAATACATACGAACATTCCGGACAACCCTCGTATATATGGAAATAATGATATAATTCACAAAGAATATAAAAACATACCAGTTGAATAATAATCCCTCGTTATATTCTGAAAAATACTGATTAGTGTCTTAATTATTTATGCTAGCATTGCACTATTTGACTTATAATTATTGACAATTGTACGTGATCAACGTGTACGACTTTATGAACGCCATCGGCTATTCCAATCATATTTTTATATAAATGTAGTGTAGACTCAGTAGTTTAATAAAACACAAAATTGAATCGCAAGCAGAAGTAGTCTATTTTTTTGCATGTTTGACTGTATCAGTGTAAAAATACGGGGAAAATGAGTGAAAAAAGCTATCACTTTTTATGTATATATCACATCCGATTCTAAAAACAATTTAGAAAAAAGTTCGGGAGATAACTAAGGGGGCTTGTCAAAAAATGCATTTCTCTATGCAAAAATGCATCAAAAACTGCATCAAATTTGCAGCCACGTTTTACTTCATGAAAAACCTTTTTTAAAAGGGTGCAAAGTTGTTCGTTTTTATTACTCGGGGGTTTTCGGGTTCGCTGATCGCGAATCCGATGTCAAAAAACATACCGGATGTACCTGGGGGTCGGTACACCCACTATAAACCTCATCTACGACAATCCTTGACAATTAGGCAATTTAAATATCTCTGACAGCACGATACTTTTCAAAAACGTTTCTGAAACGTTTTATGTGTAAACGAAAAGTAAACTAAAACGTTTCGTAGAAACGTTTTTCGTAGAACGTAGAAACTTAGAAACGTTTCGTAGAAACGTGTTTTAGATTCAAGTAACTAGAAAAAAAATTATAGATTTAATTTCTTTTAAATTGTTAAAGAAAAGGTCGCAGCGTTGTTATATATTTATATATTTCCTGATTATTTACCTCGTGGGGGTGTGCACACCCCCAGGTATACCCAGGAAGATTTTTGATGCCGGATTCGTAATCAGCGAACCCAAAAACCCCCGAGTACGTTATTTGAACTAATTTCTGTCATCGCTTGACGAGAAATTCCTGAAGACGAGGTTGATCGGGAGTGTACCGACCCCCAGATACACCCAGGATGTTTTTTGAAGTCGGATTCGTGATCAGCGAACCCAAAAACCCCTGAGTAAGGTATTTGAAGGAAGTTTTGCCATTTTTGAGGGGGAATTCCTGGAGAAGAGGTTCATAGAGGTTGTACAGACCCCCGGGTACACCCAGGATGTTTTTTAACGTCGGATTCGTGATCAGCGAACCCAAAAACCCCTGAGTAAGGTATTTGAAGGAAGTTTTGACATTTTTGAGGGGGAATTCCTGGAGACGAGGTTCATAGAGGTTGTACAGACCCCCAGGTACACCCAGGATGTTTTTTTGACATTGGATTTATGATCAGCGAACCCAAAAACTCCTGAGTAAGGTATTTGAAGGAAGTTTTGCCAATTTTGAGGGGGAATTCCTGGAGAAGAGGTTCATAGAGGTTGTACAGACCCCCAGGTACACCCAGGATGTTTTCTGAAATTGGATTTATGATCAGCGAACCCAAAAATCCCTGAGTAAGGTATTTGAAGGAAGTTTTGCCATTTTTGAGGGGGAATTCCTGGAGAAGAGGTTCATAAAGGTTGTACAGACCCCCAGGTTCACCCAGGATGTTTTTTGACATTGGATTTATGATCCGCGAACCCAAAAACCCCTGAGTAAGGTATTTGAAGGAAGTTTTGCCATTTTTGAGGGGGAATTCCTGGAGAAAAGGTTTATAGAGGTTGTACAGACCCCCAGGTACACCCAGGATGTTTTTTGAAATTGGATTTATGATCAGCGAACCCAAAAACCCCTGAGTAAGGTATTTGAAGGAAGTTTTGCCATTTTTGAGGGGGAATTCCTGGAGAAGAGGTTCATAAAGGTTGTACAGACCCCCAGGTACAGCCAGGATGTTTTTTGAAATTGGATTTATGATCAGCGAACCCAAAAATCCCTGAGTAAGGTATTTGAAGGAAGTTTTGCCATTTTTGAGGGGGAATTCCTGGAGAAGAGGTTCATAGAGGTTGTACAGGCCCCCAGGTACACCCAGGATGTTTTTTGACATTGGATTTATGATCAGCGAACCCAAAAACCCCTGAGTAAGGTATTTGAAGGAAGTTTTGCCATTTTTGAGGGGGAATTCCTGGAGAAGAGGTTCATAGAGGTTGTACAGGCCCCCAGGTACACCCAGGATGTTTTTTGACATTGGATTTATGATCAGCGAACCCAAAAACCCCTGGGTAAGGTATTTGAAGGAAGTTTTGCCATTTTTGAGGGGGAATTCCTGGAGAAGAGGTTCATAGAGGTTGTACAGGCCCCCAGGTACACCCAGGATGTTTTTTGACATTGGATTTATGATCAGCGAACCCAAAAACCCCTGAGTAAGGTATTTGAAGGAAGTTTTGCCATTTTTGAGGGGGAATTCCTGGAGAAGAGGTTCATAGAGGTTGTACAGACCCCCAGGTACACCCAGGATGTTTTTTTGACATTGGATTTATGATCAGCGAACCCAAAAACTCCTGAGTAAGGTATTTGAAGGAAGTTTTGCCAATTTTGAGGGGGAATTCCTGGAGAAGAGGTTCATAGAGGTTGTACAGACCCCCAGGTACACCCAGGATGTTTTCTGAAATTGGATTTATGATCAGCGAACCCAAAAATCCCTGAGTAAGGTATTTGAAGGAAGTTTTGCCATTTTTGAGGGGGAATTCCTGGAGAAGAGGTTCATAAAGGTTGTACAGACCCCCAGGTTCACCCAGGATGTTTTTTGACATTGGATTTATGATCAGCGAACCCAAAAACCCCTGAGTAAGGTATTTGAAGGAAGTTTTGCCATTTTTGAGGGGGAATTCCTGGAGAAAAGGTTTATAGAGGTTGTACAGACCCCCAGGTACACCCAGGATGTTTTTTGACATTGGATTTATGATCAGCGAACCCAAAAACCCCTGAGTAAGGTATTTGAAGGAAGTTTTGCCATTTTTGAGGGGGAATTCCTGGAGAAGAGGTTCATAGAGGTTGTACAGGCCCCCAGGTACACCCAGGATGTTTTTTGACATTGGATTTATGATCAGCGAACCCAAAAACCCCTGAGTAAGGTATTTGAAGGAAGTTTTGCCATTTTTGAGGGGGAATTCCTGGAGAAGAGGTTCATAGAGGTTGTACAGGCCCCCAGGTACACCCAGGATGTTTTTTGACATTGGATTTATGATCAGCGAACCCAAAAACCCCTGAGTAAGGTATTTGAAGGAAGTTTTGCCATTTTTAAGGGGGAATTCCTGGAGAAGAGGTTCATAGAGGTTGTACAGGCCCCCAGGTACACCCAGGATGTTTTTTGACATTGGAATTATGATCAGCGAACCCAAAAACCCCTGAGTAAGGTATTTGAAGGAAATTTTGCCATTTTTGAGGGGGAATTCCTGGAGACGAGGTTGATAGAGGGTGTACAGACCCCCAGGTACACTCAGCATGTTTTCCGACGTCGGATTCGTGATCAGCGTACCCGAAAACCCCCGAGTAATAAAAATGAACAACTTCGCACCCTTTTAAAAAAGGTTTTTTATGAAGTAAAATATGGCTACAAATTTGATGCATTTTGCATACAAAAATGTATTTTTTTGGCAAGCCCCCTTAGTTATCCCCCGAACTTTTTTCTAAATCATTTTTAGATTCGAATGCAAAAAACCCGAGGTCTCTACCTGCGTGTCATAAAAAGTGATAGCTTTCTTCACTCATTTTCCCCGTCTATAATTTTATACATCATGCCGCCGTAGCATTAATAAGTTCCCTGAACAAAAACTATTCCACTCCGACCAGGTGAGGAAAGAGATTAGATAACATAACCTTACTAAATATCAACATTGCTGAAAACGTTATTCTGTTCTTTAGTGTCGCATTATTAGAAATGCAAATTAGTTTTTGAGGTTATCATCTCATCAGTATTTATGTTAAAGTCCAATGAAATGAAAGAAAACTGTAAATTTTAATTTCGCCTGTCGTTAAATAAATAATTAGAACTTTGACGTGATATTTCCACATTAACTTTGATCGATAGAGCACATCCCACTTAAGAGTTACCAATTAAATTTAGTAATAATGGCAATATATAAAGAGTGTGTATATGTGTATATTATGATACACATAATCAGAGCTTTGTGAATCGTAATCGGTTTATAAAAATGTCCCGCAACATGGAATTCCGTAATACTTCGTCTTAAATGAGTTGCTCTCTGGGTGGTAATTCGTGCGTTCTGGCAAATTTCCGTGTATGTAGTCTGTAATCGCGTTTGCACAAAATCCATAACAGCAAAAATAAACTAATACATTCTCATTAAAAATTAAAATAAATAATAACCTACCATTAATTAATTAATAAATATTTTAGCTTAGACTGGTTGGACCAGCATTTCAACAAGAGTAAACAACAAAATCTTTAACACAATAAAAAAGGGGAACTCTTGAAATTAACAAAAGAAAATAGGTCAATTACCTTCTGCAGATCCAAACGACACGACGAGTATACCAGCATAGTATAGAATTAAAAAAGTGGTCCATAACGGAAACCTTTGTGCATGCGTTTAAAAAAGTCATTAGCAGCAAAGTGTCCAGCCCGGCCACTGAAGGTACTCGAGAACTAGCAGGACGATTACCCGAGCTATGATTCACACATCGCCTTATAGTAAAAGTAATAGTAAAGCCAAAATCAGTCAGCCGGCGTATCGTTAGCTATCGCAGGCGGCTCGAACTTTGGCTGCTCGAATTTCCTCGTGTCGGGATTGAAGCGCGGGTGTTTAAATTTACAATGCGTGCGGAGATTGTCACTGCGGGTGTACGTGGCTCGGCAGAGGGGGCACTCGAACCGCCCCGGAAAGTGCACGTGATAGTGATTTCGGATGTGCGTCACTATTTTCCCACATAGCTTGCAGCGGTGCAGGTTGCAGCCGCCAGGCAACTTGTCAAACGTTAGCCGCATGTGCCAGGTTTTCGAACCTGCAAAAACGAGAAAAATCACTTTAACTATGTGTGGGCAATTCAGGTCATTAATTAGTGTTAATGATTAATTGTGACAGCAAGGTAAAATAGTGACAGTATGTGCACCCCAGAGCAAAAATAATAATAGGTAAACACTCAAATCCATAAGCCATACACTTTAACCTTTCCCCTTTTACAGATCTGCTCAACTATATACACAGGAGTTGTAGGGACTTCTTCAAAAATAATGACAAGTGAGGTTACATTTCTAACCTAATTATCATAACTCAACAAATTATATAAACTAAGGCTGGCATTTCAACCAATAAGGAAACAAACTAGTGTCGTTTTAAAAATTTTAAGCTTTTAATAGTTTAGCTTATCTTTTCCGTGTAGTATCTTGAAGTAGTAATATTTTCAGGTTAATTTTTGATATTTTAAAACACTTTAATTTAATAATTTTATTAACGGAAAGTTTGAGGAACATAAAAGAAGGTTAAACCAATTATTATTACTGGAAAAACGTGATTATACATAAAGAAATAGTTAGGTTAATAGTACAAAATAGGTTATAGACCGTGAGCTGAGCGGCAAATGATATGCCTCATAGGGTACAAATGGTTTGAAATTTTTGAGTGAAAGAACTTTACATAGGTAGTAAATAACCGGCCGCGGCCGTCTGCCCGCGCCGAGTGGTCAACTTTTCGAATTACAGCCTCTCAAATTTGGGAAAAACTTTCGTACATTTACCCCACAAGATACATGCTTAAAATTGTACTGGCACATTTGTAAAAGTACTATTAAGTAGGAAATGTGCGGCAGACGTCTCCACCCGGACGCGTTCTTAGGGCAGACGCCCGAAAGTACGGCAAAAATCAGACGCAAGTTACCTCATAAGGTACATGCATGATTTTCGGCTTAAATGAAAGCTTTTTTAATGTAGATTTGACATAAATTTCGAAAACGCCGACAGACGGCCAACTAACAGCAGCAGACGCATCTGAATTTTCAAATTTGAAAAGAGTCATGTCGATTTTCCTCATGTGGTACATGTTTTCGATGTTGGTGGTGCATCTGGAGCACTAACACTAAGTTAAAAACGTATTACAGACCATTGTCATTAGACATATTTTTGTAACAGACGCCCCAAAATAAGATATAATCAGACGCAACTTACCTTATAAGGTACATGCACGATTTTCAGGCTTAGTTTAATTAAAGCTATTTTAATGTAGTCATATATAATTTTTTTTTATGGAAAGTAATCTGGGGTTTGTAGCATTTCATTACACAGAAATAAGCAAATACGAATAAGAAGGAAGATACACTTACCAGTGCTATATCTGGACATACACACGGAAACGAACCATTTAGAAGTTGTACAAGTTGTTTCACCTTTATTGAAGATCTTCAGAGCAGTGTACGATTTGTTTCATTCATCATTTATACTTGAATTTGAAATATTAATACTCCAACACTTGTAGTGACGTTTTATGACATTAGTTTTTAACGGAACCCAAATTCTTAGAATACAAAAATCTAGTCTACTATTTATATTTGTTCTATTTGAACATATTATATATAAAAGCATTAGGCATACAGTTATCCAGAAGATGTTATATCTTCTGGATATTAGTTATGAGTTATGAACATGTTTTTGTAATAATTAATAATGCCGGCTTTAAAAGTAATCTGCACCATTTTATGTTGATCTTTAATATGTGACGTGACAGAGATAACGTACCTATTTACTTTAAAAATTGAATTCATTTTGGTCATATTGAAAAATTTTTCTACTTGAAAAAATATATTTTCTTAGGGCCATAGTGGTTAGTCGAGGGAAAATAATATCTCTTACCCTTCCCTTGAGTTGAAAGGAAAACTATGCGGAATGTTAATAAAACCTAAGTTTTGTGTTTATATATCCTCGACATGTTATAACATTTTCTGGATAACTGTATGCCTAATGCTTTTATATATAATATGTTCAAATAGAACATATAGATATAGTAGATTAGGTTTGTGTATTCTAAGAATTTGAGTTCCGTCAAAAACTAATGTCATAAAACGTCACTGCAAGTGTTGGAGTATTAATATTTTAAATTCAAGTATAAATGATCAATGAAACAAATCGTACACCGCTCTGAAGATCCTCCATAAAGGTGAAAGAACTTGTACAACTTCTAAGTGGTTCGTTTCCGTATGTATGTCCAAATATAGCACTGGTAAGTATATCTTCCTTCTTATTCGTCTATTTTGCTTATTTCTCTATGTAATGAAACAAACCCAAGATTACTTTTCACAAATATATATATATATATATATATATATATATATATATATATATATATATATATATATATATATATATATATATATATATATATATATATATATATATATATATATACACACATATATATATATATATATACACACATATATATATATATACACACATATATATATATATATATATATATATATATATATATATATATATATATATATATACTGCGCAACTTATTTAACGCACAACCAAAAAGTTAACTCAAATTTGACGTTATGTATTTTCGACAATTTTTGTTCGTTTTGGTCGATTTTTTTTTCAAATTGTAGGTTTTTCTCTTAGGAATATCACTGTCTTAGTTGTTTTGGTAAAACGAATGATTTTGATTTTATACCAGGTGCTATAAAAATGTTGTTTTTTTCCGAAATTTCAAAACGCCCTGTGGGCTATACAAGGTATTGCAAGTTATTGCAATTAGAGCCAATTTAAAGCCTCATGTTTTTTCTACATTTTCTTTTTTTATTCATTTGTTTATCTCTGTTACTTCATGAAATACACCGTTTTGAAACACCATATGCTTTTATTCACATGAAATGCATTTATCGGACAACTCAAACAGCTAGCAAGCTATGGAAATCGAAGATTACACGTCATAAACTGACAACTGTGTCATTAGTTTTTTGTTGATAGTCCAGCAATAATTAGTGAATAATGGAACGCGAAACCAGAAATTTAACTCGTGATGAATGTGTTGAGGCAGCTACATTACATGGTGAAGGGTGGAGTTACAACCGCATAGCTGGAAGGTTGGGAGTGTCTCACACAACTATAGCGAGAGCAATTCAAAGGTACGCGGAAACAGGAGAACATTCCAGACGGGCCGGTCAAGGTAGATCTCGTGTTACCTCTGCTATCCAGGATCACTTTTTAAGAGTAAATGCTGTAAGACAACGATTTATAACTGCAACACATTTAAGAGCACAACTTCAAGACGCAGGTGGTCCACTCATATGCGTTCAAACTGTACGCCGACGACTGAGGGAGGCAAATTTAAGACCCAGGATTGCTGCTCGAGGACCCGCATTAACAGTAGATCATCGAAGACCCAGATTGAATTTTGCCAATGAGCATGTTAATTGGATGGAAGCAGATTGGGAACGTATTCTTTGGACTGATGAGTCAAGGTTCAGTTTGTATAATTGTGACAGACGTAATCGCGTCTACCGAAGACCCGATGAGCGATACAGTCAATGCAATTTTTTGCACATAACTTTATATGGACGTGGATCCGTCATGGTGTGGGGCGGAATATCTTTGACTGGGCGAACGGACTTGGTAACTGTGAATGGAAATCTCAATTCTGACAGATACATTCTACACAGACATTCTTGAAGCACATGTTTTGCCTTATGCCACCTATATAGGACCCAATTTTTTACTTATGCAAGACAATGCGCGTCCCCACACGAGTCTTATCGTGAGAAATTATCTTGAAGAAGTAGGAATTGATCACATAGACTGGCCAGCCCGTAGCCCTGACCTTGACCCCATTGAACATGTTTGGGATTTTATCGGTCGGCGGTTACGAAGTGAGGGACGACAACCCCAAAATTTACAAGAATTTGAAGGACGCCTAGTCGAATTATGGAATGGCCTAGATCAGAACCTAATTAGAACTTTGGTTTTAAGTATGAATCAAAGATGTCGGGAGGTCATTCGCGGAAGGGGTGGAAACACCAGATACTAATGCTCTATTTACTTTTGTTTTGTTTCCTGTTATTCGTTGTTTTATCGATTAAAGCAATCCATTTTTCTAGGCATGTTTTTTGAGTTTTTGGTCCTTTTAAGACCTTTTTCTCTTCTAACACACCTTGCATCTCTCAATAAATTATAAGATATCAAGGAAAACAGAACGCAAAATGAGGCATTGAACCAGTATAATGAGTAATAATGAGCACTTGACAAAAAAGAAAGTTAATAGCTTTAATAAAAATCACGTCAACTCAAAAATTGGATATTTTATGAAGTAACAGAGATAAACAAATGAATAAAAAAAGAAAATGTAGAAAAAACATGAGGCTTTAAATTGGCTATAATTGCAATAACTTGCAATACCGTGTATAGCCCACAGGACGTTTTGAAATTTCGGAAAAAAACATAACATTTTTATAGCACCTGATATAATATCAAAATCATTCGTTTTACCAAAACAACTAAGACAGTGATATTCCTAAGAGAAAAACCAACAATTTGAAAAAAAAATTGACCAAAACGAACAAAAATTGTCGAAAATACATAATGTCAAATTTGAGTTAACTTTTTGGTTGTGCGTTAAATAAGTTCCAGAGTGTATATATATATATATATATATATATATATATATATATATATATATATATATATATATATATATATATATATATATATATATATATATATATATATATATATATATATATATATATATATATATATATATTACATCTACCTAAAATACTAAACAAACATAATATGTAATGAGAAATATTCATTCTAAAATTCTGGGTTTACAAAAAATACCAGTTATAAATAAACTTTAATAATAACATCAACGTACATAACATTTTGTGAATTAAAATCACATATTCTTTGGAACAAAAACATTATATGAGAAAAAATAACATAATAATATTATGTATATTATATACATTACATATTACGAAATATATAATGTTAAAAACAAGAAACTAAACAATAATTTTGAAATAATACTGAAATAAAAATCGCGTGATTTTTATCGTGATAATGTGATCTTATATACGTATAAATCGTATATAAGATCACATTATGTATTTCATCAATCATCGGCTTCATATTCAGATGAAACATAAATATCTATTTCTTCACTTTCTATACCAGGTTCCACATGGGGATCTTTTAAAATGATGTCGTCTAAGGTTGGTGGACCTTCAAACCACACCGGTGAAAATTTATCGTCAATTAGAGCCCAACCATTTTCTACAGGGTTGTAGAATTTCGGTTCCTTCTCGGTTGCGTAGTTCTAGACAGCACAGATTTGATTGACTCTTTTCATCTTCGAAAGAAGTACATCACTACATGGAGGTAAACTACCGTCAAATTTTTTCAATTTATCAAATGGAGTATTACTTGCCTTCGGACTACAGTTTGAAATAAATAGATCAAATCTAGCTTCATTTACGTTTCACAGATTAGGCTTTCCATACATGGCACAAATAAAATTTTCCTTGAAGATTTTTCTTTGAAATCATTGCTTGATGATTATGAAGAATATTGTCAACAAACTGAGTTAGCAGAACATGGTGCTACTGCTAAATTTTGGATTAATTACGTTAACTTTGTAAAGCTTTACCAGGAATTTTCAAGAAATGTAAGAACGAATGATCTGAACAATGAATCACCAAAATTATTCCAGATGGGTAATAAAATACTATTACAATCTTGTAAACTTGGACATTTCTCATCTCGGACTTAAAGCAAGTCTGACACAAGTTGATCTGACACTCGAGCAAACTATTAATGCAGACGCAGCAAATAAACTCGGAGGTATAACTAATTTTACAAATTCAATATCAGCCAAAAGACGATGGGCCTTAAGTTACTCTGTTCGGACATCGTTAATAACACACCTGTTTGAAAGTCTAAATCTTACTAAGAAAGAAGATGTATCAAATAATACTAGAGCATGTGTTGTAGAGGAAGACAATACGGCTTTGGAACAACTAACTAATCAGATAGAAAACAATATAAATCCTTTCAGTCATACAATTAATAAAGAGTGCCTCTTTAATATATCCACAGGAAAATCTGCTTCAGAAAAAACTAAACAATTTCTTGCAAACATAGCGTCTATTGGAGAAACCCGAAGAAATAATTTTATTACAGAAGTTTATCTACCTTTGCTTCAGAAAATAGAAGTAAAATTAAGAAGATCGACGAAAAGTTAGGTTCGAACGTGATATGATGGGCGGAATTTTAGCGTTATCGCTAGAGAAAAAACATTGATATTATGAATGTATTATATTTCCCGTTAACACCCGTCCCATTGTCGTTGTGTCATATTGATAGAAGCATTAATAAAACAGATAAGTCGAGCCTTATTAAACTGCTGGAAAAAGAAGTCACATCAAATGTACCAAATCAAGTTGACTGCCATAATTGATGGTCTCTTTTTGTTACACATGCTAGGCGACATTTGGTAAATTAGGAGAGCAAATATTAAAAAAGGTTTGTCAACACAAAGGAAACACAATCCATCTCGTTTTTGATGTTTCTTACTCCATCAATTAAAGAATCACAGCGTGATAAACGAGCAAATATTTTTGAGAGAAGTACTGAATTTTTGAATCAAGGTTCCGAACAGCAACGGCCATCCGACGATGGTCTGATGATCCAATGGCATGAGCTGCAGCCACGAAGAGGCAGACAGTCGTATTGTTTATCACTTGTCAGGAAACAGGATGCAATAATTCGAGCCTCTGACACGGATATTTTAGTAACTGTTTTGGGAAGTATACATAAAATTTCCGAAAACGTACGTGTACGGATGGAAGTTGGAACTATTTCCAAAAATACTTGTAGAATCGTTGACGTCAATGCTATTTCGGAAGCCCTGGGACCTAATTTATGCAAGGCAATATCAGCCTTTCGTTGTTTAAAAGGGTGCGACTATCCTGCGGCGTTTTCAAGAAAGGGCAAAGTAAAAGCATTTGCACTGCTGAGGAGAGACGATAACGCTCAACAAATATTTAGTACATTCGGCGAGAGTGAAAAGCTCTCCAGTGAGCAGACAGATGCGTGGAAAATTTTATATGTACCATGTATGGAATGCCTAATCTTCGAAACGTAAATGAAGGTAGATTTGATCTATTTATTTCAAACTGTAGTCCGAAGGCAAGTAATACTCCATTTGATACATTGAAAAAATTTGACGGTAGTATGTTACCTCCATAGTGATGTACTTCTTTCGAAGATGAAAACAGTCAATTAAATTTGTGCTGTCTGGAACTACGCAACCGAGAAGGAACCGAAATTCTACAATCCTGTAGAAAATGATCACCACAAACCTTAGACGACATCATTTTAGAAGATCCCCATGTGGAACCTGATATAGAAAGTGAAGAAATAGATATTTATGTTTCATCTGAAGATGAAGCCGATGTTTGTGAAATACATAATGCGATCTTATATACGTATAAATGCGACTTTTATTTCAGTATTATTTCAGAATTATTGTTTAGTTTCTTAAAAACAAGAAACTAAACAATAATTCTATTCAACATTATACATTTCATAATATGTAATGTATATAATATACATAATATTATTATGTTATTTTTTCTCACATAATGTGATTTTTGTTCCAAAGAATATGTGATTTTAATTTACAAAATGTTATGTACGTTGATGTTATTATTAAAGTTTATTTATAACTGGTGTTTTTGTAAACCCTGAATTTTAGAATGAATATTTCTCAGTACATATTATGTTTGTTTAGTATTTTAGGTAGGTGCAAGTATATGTTTTTCGAAATTTATTATGACTACATTAAAAAAGCTTTAATTTGACCTGAAAATCATGCATGTACCTTATAAGGTAAGTTGCGTCTGATTTTGTCTTATTTTGGGGGTCTGTCCCAAAAATATGTCTAATGACAATGGTCTGTAATACGTTTTTAAGTTAGTGTTAGTGCTCCAGATGCACCACGAACATCGAAAACATGTACCACATGAGGAAAATAGACATGACTTTTTTCAAGTTTGAAAATTCGGATGCGTCTGCTGCTGTTAGCTGGCCGTCTGTCGGCGTTTTTGAAATTTATCTCAAATCTACATTAAAAAAGCTTTAGCTATTTGACCTGAAAATCATGCATGTACCTTATGGGGTCATATGTACCTTAGGGCGTCTGCCCTAAGAACGCGTCCAGGTGGAGACGTCTGCCGCACATTTCCTACTTAATAGTACTTTTACAAATGTGCCAGTACAATTTTAAGCATGTATCTTGTGGGGTAAATGTACGAAAGTTTTTCCCAAATTTGAGAGGCTGTAATTCGAAAAGTTGACCACTCGGCGCGGGCAGACGGCCGCGGCCGGTTATTTACTACCTATGTAAAGTTCTTTCACTCAAAAATTTCAAACCTTTTGTACCCTATGAGGCATATCATTTGCCGCTCAGCTCACGGTCTATTACGCTTGCAAATGAAACTCTTGTATTCATGTTTATATACATCGCCACTGTCCATTTTCCAGCAATGCTCGATTGAACCTTGCTTTTTGTATTAACTAGACTAAAGAAGATCGTGACAAAACCCAAATTAGTATGTAGAAATGACAAACTACATTAGCAGCGTCACTGTCTCCCCTAAATCATTCCTTGTAGCAAGTCATTTTGTTTCACAAATGTGCTAGTAAGAGCCTTACTAGTTTTTCCACCAACAGAAATAGTAACGCAAGAGTGTGATTAGCGCGTGTATTTGGTATTCGGCATTTCTACTGAATTAATAAAATTTATGTAGTAGCGATGTGAGCAAGCCCATTTTACACAGCTAAGAGCTAAGCCAACAGGACACTCAGAGCAAACTTTCACATTTATTTTATGATTTTGGGACAATATTTTGTGGAATTTAGGTTTTTTTTTAGGACATATTAATGAAAATTAAGATTTAGTATATGGATCCATATCAAAAAATATCGTGAAAAATTAATTTATATTTTACATGGTAAGTATTTTATGAAAAATACTGGGAGAATATTCTTATTTCCTTCTTTAAAAGATAAATTCATCTGGATATTCTTGTAATATTTTCTACATATTATGTTCTATTAATATGTAGGTATATTAAATCGAATATTCTGTAAATCATCCGTTAGAAGAAACATATTCTTGTGATATTTTATGGATATCTAAAGAAGATTATTCCTTCCGGGAGATTCAGGTAATATTCCCATATAAAAAGAGCAGCCGCACCAGCCGTAGCCCGTCGTGCCAAATACCCAACTTGCCACGATGTGGGCATAGGACTATATATATACACTGACGCACATAAAAAGTGGCGCACCTAGATTTTGTCCCAAATTTGATGTTCAATAACTTTGAAACCAGCCTATCGATGTTGATAATTTTTTTTTGTTTGAAAGGCCGATTCTTGCGGATGACTATTTTGTAATTGGCTTTCCATAAAAAAATGTATTCTTTAATATGTACAGCCTTTAAAAACCGATTATGATTTTGACACGAAATTTGAATGTCGCTGTGGAGTGAAATTTTATTTGTATTGAATTCTTAGGTTGGTCACGGTGTTCACCATTCTTCTTTCAATATTCTTTTTTCTTGGATCACCTCTCTAGCCCCTTCAGCAACGAAGATGCGACATTTTAGATGAAACGGTGTTATTAAGTTTGATATTTAACAAGGAGGCTATGGTAACGGTTAACACTGAAACGTCAAAAGATTCAGTTGAAATTCTCGTGAAAAAAAATTCAGTTAACGTTCTAAAAGAAAATGCCAGTGCAAATTAGTCCAATTCAAGTAGCTAGAGTTATGGCTTTCATAGAAGATGGAAGGAGTCAAAAATATGGAGATATGCTCGTATTGTTGGTCTACCAGAAACAACTGTCCGAAGAGCGATCCAGCGCTACCGAGAAACGGGCCAATACAGCAGACGTCCAGGTTCGGGTAGTTCCAGGATTATGCAAAATATTGACGATCGATTTATTGGTCTGCAAATATCGAGGAATCCCTATCAAACAGCTGTGATCACAAACCGAAATTTAAGAAACGCACGAGGAACAGTTGTGTCAGATCGAACAATTTGTCGGAGATTCAGGAGTCTCGGTTTTATCGCAAGAAGACCTGCGATTATTGGAATGCGATTACTTCCACGACATCGAGTAGCTCGTTTGGATTTTGCTCGAATTCATCTTGTTTGGAATGAGTTGCAATGGTATCAAGTTTTATTAACTGACGATTCAAGATTCTTGTTGAGATCAGTAGACGGGCGTCGGAGGGTTTGGAGAAGGCGTGGGGGAAAGATACGAGGATGGTATGTTCAGTGAAAGGGAGAGTTTTGGCGGTGGTTCGCTAATGGTATGGGGTGGAATTATCAGCGATGTCCGTACAGAATTATTTGTGTTTCCACCACGGCAATCTCTAAATGCAGTTAGATACATAGAGATCTTGAATGAACATGTTTTCCCATTTGCACCTTACATTGTCGAAGAATTCCTCTTAATGCAAGATAATGCACGACCGCATACAGCATTGATGTTAGCACAATTTTTAAACGATGTCGGAATTAATCGTATGCCGTGGCCCGCTAAAAGCCCTGAAATGAATCCCATTGAGCATTATGGGATGAATTGGGACAAGCTGTTAGTAGACGCAACGCCTCGGAATCTGAATGAATTGAGGATTGCTCTTACAGAAGAATGGGACAATATCCCTCAAATCACTATCACAATTTGATTGAAACATGCCTAGGCGTATGGAAGCATAGCAGCCAGAGGAGGAAATACTCATTATTAGTTAGTTTGTTGTTCAGTTACTTTTTAAGTTTATTATTGTAATCATTAATAATTAGTCGTTCTACTAAAATGTCGAATAATTCTTTGTTTGTTATTTCTTTTTGATATTGTTTGTACTTGTAAGTAGTGATCAACCGATATGAAAATTTTGACCGATACCGATAATCGGCCGTAGTCGTTGATAATCGGATTATTATGTTCATTCATTACAATTAGTAATACTAGAATCCTTGAACGCACAGCGAGCTCCTGTTGATGTCATTGGTAAATGTAAAAGGATTGTATCACATCTCAATCATTCACAAGTTGCTTGTGATAAATTGAGAAAAATACAAGAAGAACTAAATATGGCCCCAAAGAAATTGATTCAAGATATCCAAACGCGGTGGAATTCGCTGGTTTGAACAAAAAAAAGTTGTTAATCTATATGCGATTGAACATCCTGACCTCGCAGATCTCACCTTTCATCAATGGGAGCTTCTTCAAAATATTTTGAATTTCTTACAACCATTCGAAAACGTAACAAAAATGGCCAGTCGAACTTATAGCTGCATATCAGAAACGATTCCGTTTGTTTCTACACTTTTAGTAAACATGTAGAAACTCTATCATCTAAGTGTAAATACTTAGATGATAGATATGTAGAAAAAATTTAAGTTGTTTTTATACCGAAACTATTTCTTATTTTTGTAGATATTAGATAGGTAGTACCTATCTAATATCGTATCGTGTTCTGTGAGCACTTGCTACTAAAATTATTATACGCTATATAAAACGCTAAACATTTCATAAACGATGAACTTTTTAGACATTTTCAGCTCCACGGCCTCGTTGAATATCAAACTTAATAACACCGTTTCATCTAAAATGTCGCATCTTCGTTGCTGAATGGGCTAGAGAGGTGATTCAAAAAAGAGAATATTGAAAAAAGAATAGTAAACACCGTGAGCAACCTAAGAATTCAATACAAATAAAATTTCCCTCCACAGCGACATTCGATTTTCGTGTCAAAATCATAATCAGTTTTTAAAGGCTGTACATATTAAAAAATACATTTTTTATGGAAAGCCAGTTACAAAATAGTCAACCGCAAGAATCGCCCTTTCAAACAAAAAAAAAATTATCAAAATCTATAGGCTGGTTTAAAAGTTATTGAACATCAAATTTGGGACAAAACCTAGGTGCGCCACTTTTTATGTCTGTCAGTGTATATGAAATGATATTTTTCGTTAAAAACATTACTTAAAAATTTAATTTTGTTCTTTTCATTTAGTTAGAAAGTATTCAGTGTAAATGATTCGAATAAAAAAATAATTAAAGTATTTCCCTTAATGACTTCATGATTACACGAGTAGGTAAGTGTTTTTAAATGAATAAATACTGAATTATTAAAAAAATATATTAATTATAACGTAATAATTGAAAAAAAATGCAAATTATTTAGAATTATATATTTATCAATAATTTATAAACTTTATACAGCATGTTTTTAATCGGGATTACAGGTTGACCTCGAATGATACTCTAAATAGTTAAACACTGTGCGCGCTCTGCTCTCTATCATGAAAATGGTTCAAGATATAAAAAAAATGTTTAAACAAAAACTGTAGAGAATTTAATCCTCTACAATATTTATAATAAATATAAATAGCATAAAACCCATAGGAAACGAGATATTTGCAATAAAAGTGTAAAAAAAATCGATTCTTTGACCTTTGACCTTGGGATATCTGCGGACACCCTACGATAGGTAGGTTTTGAGACAAGTTTTAGGGTACCAAAGTAAAGGTTTATACAAATTTATAGCCGACTATCTCTCATTCCGAGGTGAAATCCTTATATGCCTGGACTAATTATTTTTTAAAAATTTACGTAACTCCAATGATGAAACATAGTGGTGTGTGATAACTTACATCCTGCTGTTTATTTGATATTAAAAATAACAACAAAATAGGGCAGTTACACTAACAATAACGCAGTTTTTTCAGATTTCATAACAGAAAAAAACCTGCTAATACTACTGTTGGTAGAAATGTGAAAAATATGACTTGCCTACAAAGAAGTATATAACTCCACTGTGCAGGAACATGAGAGGAAAACAATGATTACAGTACTTTAGCTTATGGACCTGATGGTGTTGTCAGGGCCAGACTTGTGGCCTGGCCCTTAAGAAGGTAAGGTAAGCTGCCGAGCCATTTTATTTTAGTATTCGAGATTATTTGCAGAAAATTGAAAACTTTACTACATGCAATGCGAAGAAGTATATATTAATTTAGAGAAATGTGTAAGAGATACCCTGCACCAGTCTCTCAAAGAGATACAATAAAATTATATATAAGTCGTACGTTTTTTTATAATACATAATGTACAGTGTATAAACGAGAGCGCGGTGGTTAAGTTACGTTATTCCCGTCGCTTTATATTCAATCTCTTACAATAAACAAAATATCCATTCAGACAATGTGAGAATTTTCGTTTATGTGAGAATTTTTCATAATTATTATAGAGCTAGTCGTTTCTTTTTTATTGGAGATTGACAATTAGAAAACTATGCGGCAGAACAACATTCGTTACAACGTATTGCCATCGACACTAATATCTCCGACCCGACTTGGTACACAAAGCGACACTATTATTACTGACTATGGTGTTCCCACTTCTTCACATATAGATAAATTAGCTTCAGAATCATAAATTGGCTTCAGAATTAACCGGTATACATATAAGGTTTAAGAATTGTTGGGGACATAATTAAGGGTGAAGTGAATATATATCAAGAATACTTTATGACCTTTCTAAGTCCTTTCGCTATGTTTCTTATAAATTTCTGTAATTCTTATAAATTTAAATAACCGTCGACAATGTGTTTTTATCATTAATCAAGTTTATAACATTTAGGTAGGTACCCATTAACCATGGAGTTCCACAAGGCTCCGTTTTGGGGATAATCCTTTTGACTATATATAAATGGCCTTTTCAAGTGTGGAAAATACATTATCTTTTACTTCCCTACGGGTAAAAAATTACAGTTGATTCTTTTTATATACACTTGAGTGCAAAACAATCGACTCACTATTTGCACACGCATTTCCGTCTCCTGCTTCAGTTTAAAAAAAAGGAAAATAAAAACATAAGACATGCGTGTACTACCTTTGTCATTGAGCTTTAAAAAACTGTTACTCTTGCATTAATTGGATGAGGCGTTCACAAAATATGTAACACCAACGGTTTGTTACGATTATTGCAAATTCCAACAACGCTTCCAATTCGGTAATTCGTCTCGGTCGCTTATGCAAATTTGAAGTGAAGATAGCACCGGACAATCGAATCGAAAATTTAGTTGTTAAAGAAACAGGGTCAACAAGTAAAGAACAAATAATGATGAAAGATAATACTTCCCCTGGTGAAGAAACTCCACCAGCCATTAAACTACGCGATCTTAAAAAAGATGCCTTTGTAATTGTTCAATACGACAACAGTTTTTTTCCAGGAAAAGTAACCCAAGTTGAAGCAAATAGATACAAGGTGTCGGTAATGTTGAAAAGTGGTGCTTATTGGAAATGGCCATACAAAAAAGATGAAATATTTTACGATTATCAAGACATAAAAGAGACTATTAGCACCCCTGTTCAGCAAAATACCCGAGGAGCGTATGCTGTGCCAGAAATTGAAAAATATTTTAATTAATTAATTTTTTTTGTTTAGGTATATAACGTAAGGATATCAATATATTATTATTTTCTGTTGTTGCTATAGAATGTTGTCTACGTTTTTATCGTATTTTTATACTTAAGAGCAGTTAAATATGTACCTAAAGGATAAGAATATATTTTCTGTTATTTTTAGCATTTTACAAATAGTGGAGGCATTGAAGCGTTTTGGGTCCGTTTTTTTTATACTGTGCACCGAATTGCATGAAATTTTGGAATTAGGCTCATCTTACCCTGAACTTCAAAAGTGAAAATGTCCCGAACTGAGCCGGCACCCTGGGGAGGGTTGCCACCCCTTCTCGGTGGTGTACATTTTTTTTTTCAAAAAAACCTCAGATATTGATAGAAGGCCTCATTTTAAGCAAAAAATGTTCTATAAAGTTTTTCAAAAAACTCAATACTTTTCAAGTTATTGGAAATTGAAAATTCGAAATTTTTTCACGTTTTTCATTGGTTTTTTGCAAATATCTCCAAAAATATGCATTTTAACAAAAATTTTATGAACAATGAATAAAATGAACAAATTGTTTTTTTATAAACTGTGCTAAGTGCAAAATTAAGCGAGATATTGAAGGTCAAAGCCTTTTTTTTATTTTGCCTGAAATTTTATCGATGTGTTCAATGCCATCTAGCGGCGAGCAGATATATTTTATGCATTCTATTGAAATAGGATTTTGTAGTGCTTGAAATAAGCTTTAAAATGAGCACTGTTAAAAGTCTTTTGCACCTAAAATGAGTGAGCTGTAATGAAAAAAAGGAATATCTAATGATTTTTTTTTAAAATCGATGGGTTTCATAAGTGCCATTTCCACCAAAATTAAAATTAATCGTATTCCGTCTAGAATTAACTTTAGTATAAAGAGTTTGATGAATTCTAGCAGTTTGACTGCTTTAAAATACGTATTTTTCAAAAAAATTACGATTTTAGAAAAAAATAATTTTTCGAATTTTTCAAAAAATCACCTTTTTTTCATAATATCTCAAAAATGATGAAAGATACGTGAAAAAGTGTGGTGATAAAAATGTAGGTCTTTTTCTGACAAAAAATTTGGTTTTTTTTAATTTCTGCCACACAAAAATTGACGGAGATATGATTGTTTAAAGAGCGCGCGGTAGCGCAATCACAGCCCCTCTCAAGCCCTTTGACCCTTCACCGTTTCAAAATAAAAGGTTTTTCACTATACATTGTAATGAAAAGTTGTAGCTCTTTAAATTACCTTTAAAATGCTTTTTTAGAAGTTGTGATAGGATCAAAATTGAAGGAGTTATGGTCCAAAAACTAATCGTATTTTTTTCTACCTATTAAACTGAAAATTTCGGAGTGTGAATTTTTGGAGCAAAGTGAAAGTACACAGTAATAGAGACCCAAAACTGTTGTCTTATGTATATATATATATATATATTATGGCACATATTTTCACCTCAAGAATTACTGAAAATGATTTTTTGCAACCGCAAAAAAGATTGTGGAGCCTCTTGCGGATGCCGAAGAGTTGGTCTGTTTTGCAATACTACTTGTGGAACGTGCAGTGGAGATAGCTGCCAGAATAGCTCTGCAATTCAGCCAGAAGAAGATATCGATTCTGACAGCGACTCCGAAATTGAATCATAAAGGATAATGTTTTTTTTTTATAAATTATATGAAAATTATGACTATGGAATTTTTACGTATCGTCATGCTTTTATTGTAAAATATTTTAAAATGTATTACTAATTCAATCTGGTACAGTTTCAGACCACTTGTAAGTTTATGTTTTATTCAATAAATGGTGATCTTTTACTCTATAATTAAATTTTTTTTAAATGTGTAATTCAATGTTTTAATTTAGGGTCGTTTTAAGGTACTGGATAGGGGTGGAACCTTTGATGTAACTGTAACACTCGGAGTAGTTTCCACAAACACCAAAACACTTTCACTTCGCTCGATGCGCGTTTCGCCAACCAAGTTGGCATCATCCGGAGACGATTAAAACTAATCTTAAATTACAAAATCTACCATATTTATACTATTTTTCCGGTGACGTCACTAATGATATCACCGTGAAATTTACGCGTGACTAATCACGCTTCAATGATCGGTTGCTAAGCAACGCGTAAAGCGAGCTATATGGGATAGGTCCCTTGTCGCTATTCATACTACTATTACACTTTACAATTTCTATGCTCTCAAATGCATCCAACTGTCTATTATTGGTCACATTTCTAACTAATCTTAAATTACTAATATCTATTCTATGATTGTTGTCAAAAGCATGTTGTGCAACACTAGACTTATCTGTTCTTCCATATTTTAGATGAGCCATATGTTCTTTAAATCTGGTGTTAATTGACCGTCTCGTTTGTCCAATATATTTTCGATCACAATCATTACAACTAATTTCGTAAATCCCAGACCTTTCATTTGGAACAATTTTATCCTTTGGATTGTGTAAAAGTTGTTGTAATTTGTTGCTCGACGAATGAATCGCTGTTATACCCACGTTTTTGAAAACCTTACTCAAACCATGAGTACTTTACAATTTCTATGTAAAGTGTAATAGTAGTATGAATAGCGACAAGGGACCTATACCGTATAGCCCGCTTTACGCGTTGCTTAGCAACCGATGATTGAAGCGTGATTAGTCACGCGTAAATTTCACGGTGATATCATTAGTGACGTCACCGGAAAAATAGTATAAATATGGTAGATTTTGTAATTTAAGATTAGTTTTAATCGTCTCCGGATGATGACAACTTGGTTGGCGAGACGCGCATCGAGCGAAGTGAAAGTGTTTTGGTGTTTGTGGAAACTACTCCGAGTGTTTTCGTTTTAAGGGTTGAAAAGATTGAGAATATGATAGTCATTTTCGAGAACGTGGAATAACATTTAATTCCTTTTTATTTCATCAAAAGTAATTTTTTTAAACAATTTTTTATCAAGGGGTTGATTTGAAGGGTCGAAAGGGGGTTGACAATTCGATAATTAAAATAGAGAACATAAAATCTCATTTACTCTATACTTAATCTTTTTATGTCATACCAAATTAATTTTTTGTGATTTTTTCCATTTAGGGGTTGTTCGCAAGGGTAGTAAGGTGTTCAAGGGGTTGGAAATGATTTTAATATGAAGTGATTGTGTTAGAAAATACTTTACAATTTCACCCCTTAATATTAGATGCGTTTTCTAGCGATAAAATGGCTCAATGTGAATTTTTCCATTAAGGGGTCGTTTTTACCCCTTAAAAATCATAGGCGCAGGTCGGGTCATTTTCACTTTTGAAGTTAAGGGTAAGACGAGCTTAATTCCAAAATTTCATGCGAATCGGTGCACAGTAAAAAAATTCGGAGGTAAGACCCTATTTTACGCTTCAATGCCTCCACTAAAAGTTTTTAATGTATTTCTTATACTTCTTAAATAAAAAATGTAGAAAATAGTTACTTACCTAGGTTTTATTTAAATTATTTATTTAAATTAGTTTTATTTAAATGTCCTTACCTAGTTATCTATCTAATAATTATTCGGTTTATCAAGTGGCCAAAAGTCAATACCGGTTTGGCCAAAACTACTGTAACCCTGGCCAATACCGGCGAAATTTTCTATTTCACATTTAACTGCGATTTTACTGTAGAACCATATATTTTATCCTTTTCATAATGTTACTAAGTTGATCTTTGGCCATATAAGAGATAGTTATATTAATTTACTTAGCGAATAGACGAGAAGCGACAGAAATCGAAAATAGGTAAGTATAAATTTGTCTTAAAGTGGCCAAAATTGGTGCTTTGACCCTAGTCACCCGCAAGAATCGTCCTTTCAAACAAAAACAAAATTATCAAAATCGATACGCTGCAGGCTTGTTTAAAAGTTATTGAACATTGGGACAAAATCTAGGTGCGCCACTTTTTATGTCAGATAGTTTATTTAAGTACTCTTGACCTGGCGTCCAAGTATTTTTATACAAAATATTAAGTAGTAGTAGATCAAGCCGGTCATTGTCAAGCTGTGATTTTTCCGGTGATATATCTAAAGGTATCTAAGTGCAAGCCTGTAGCAAATCCACTTATCCACGACCTCCGTATTTAACTGAGCAGCCGATGGGCAACAACAAAAAATTCATTACGTCACATCTCCTGGACGAGAGGCCCTTTGATTAAGGTAATGTAATTAAATAGGAGAGGTGTTGCAGGGTTTATCCAATTCTTGCATGTCGAAATCGGTAAAATTGCGCACTGCTTCTGTCTTCAACAGTTACCCAATAGGTGGCCACAGGAAATACTTGTAACAAAATGGTAAAGTGCAGTCATAATTCTGTTCGGAAAGGGAATAGCAACCCAAGAAGTCCTTTGTTTATTATTTAGAGAATTCTAAGGTCCACATTAAATGAGTAATTCATCTTGTATAGTGTGTTTTCTTTAAGTACGGTCTTAGCAAAATTTCATAGCTTCGTAAATGCATAACTTCGTAATCGCAAACAGATGTGTAACTACCAAAAAGTAAAATATCTCAAATCAATTGTAAAATTAACAGGATCCATAAAAGCGTCACGAAAAGATTCGACCATAAATAATAGTTGTCCGTTAGAAGCGTCACTTAATTTATGGTTTCCGGGTATGGGAAAAATGACCAAACAGCTAACTAATTGATGCAGAAAGAGTAATCTCAGAAATGTCATGTAAAATGTTTAGTTTCTATTTTGCGTGATCATGTAAGGGGTAAAGTAGGTCCCGTAGGATTGGTGGAGATTTCACCCCCAGTAAGTGGTATTACTTAAAGGGGATGAAAGATCGACTTTGGTCCCGCCCAGCGAGGACTGGAGCAACAATCTTAGCCAAAATTATGCAGTTTCCGGCAGGTTTTCAGATAGTAAATTCGGGTTTAAAGTCAAATAGTTTAATAAGCGGAAAGGCACTCAAAATTGTTCTATTAGAATCAGGTCCACTTAACCCTAGCGGTTAGCTTTGTTTTCATATGAATAGATTCATTATTTGCGCGACGCATCTGGTTGTGTTCAAATTTATAGTTTGTTTAGTGTAAATGTTTTATTGTCAGCGTAATTTATTCTGTTAAATATTAAATATATATCTTGGTTTGAAGTTATTTGAATTAATCTCTTGACCAACGAAATTCAATATTATCCGACAAAGTTAGTTCGTGAATCTTAGTGATGATGTGAGGTTTTAGCCATACAGGATTAACACCGACATCATGAGAGCATATGAGGTAAGCTAAATCTCCATGTATCAACATTAAGATTTCCCCTTCTAACTTTAAAGCATACGCGACGAACCCAGGACTATGAGATCTTGTGTGTATATATTTATGTATGTATACATATTTTTGCAAACCCCGACGCTCCCTTTCATTTCAACATCGGTCAATCTGGTAAAAACCCCAGTGGTTACATACTTGACCTTCACTATAAACTAACTTTCGCTGGAATTCGACGTTGTGAATGATCAACACAGGTTAATTTTCACCCTTTCATGTCATGAATGTAGCTTTAGACTTTAAAAAAAAATAGATTTGAAACCAAGGCAGAATGAAACCGAGTTATTTTTTTCTTTACTTTACTTTACCGTACTGTATACTTTCTTTTGGTACCGATATCTACCTATCGATAGAAACTTCTGCTTAAATTCAATAGTCTTTATTAACATCGTTATCTACACTTCTATTATCACCGAAGAGATCGAACTGGAAGATAGGCCCGCCGTGCTTTAACCTAAAGTGCGCCTTCATATTGTCCTTCCTAGTGAAGCACTGGTGGCACTGCGGACACCTGTTAACCTGGGGCCGGTGTATCGCCGAATGGTGCCATCGGTTAGTCACTTTTTTACCACAAATTCTGCACGAGTACCGGGCGGGCGTGTCCGTTAACTTGTCGAACATTCCGCAGTAGTCCGCCGAGGGGGAGCGCGCCTCCAAGTCTTTCATTCGCCCTTGCGCCACCGTCAGTTCTGGGCGATGGTACAGCTGGCCCATCGCTACCTGTTCCTGCCACTTAGCTGGAACAGAGAGAGGACCATCATGACCATCTACCAGGACAACAAACATTTCGGCGTGACAGACAGAGAGGAAGATTTTACGGATTCAGCCACCGTGCAACGTGGAATATCTTCGGCAATATTCCTCTTTGACATGAAACTACGCATTTCTAAACTAAGGATTGTCAATTTGTTGGTATTGTTTGAGTAGTGTAACGGAATCTTGGAAAATTATAGCCCGAGGTCACCGAGGCGATATAAATGTTAAAAGACGAGCAATTTACATATTATTTTGGTATTTGGGAATGTACATTAATTACCTATATTTAGAGAATGTCAACGTTTGTATGAGAATAATTGTTATATCTCAATGAGATTGCAGAGGAATATGTATCTGCTTTTGTCTTTGTGGCGCGTAATTAAATGTTAAAGTTGCAAATAAGCCTCTTGTGCGTTTTTTTGACGGTTATGCGCAAGGTCACGCATCGGTCATGATGACAAACGGATTGCGGCGTAATGGTCAAGGCAAGCAGTGATGTTAGATCGTGGGATTTTTCCCATATCATGGGAGTTTTCGGTCAAAATTTTCCGAGTGGGAAAAATGGGAATTTTTGCGAAAAAATGGTAAAAATAAGCAGGCAAGCACACTATGCCTCTATCAATATTCTATAGTTTGATTACCCCATTCATTCACCGCGACCTAACGATTATATTTACCGATTTACTGTAGCGTGTCAATCGTGGGATTTGATACCGATAAAGTAGGAAATCGGTAGCCGGATTTGCAATATTTGCAAAACGCCTACGATCCCTATAGAGGGAACCGTAATAGCGCCTATATCTGTCACTTTTCATTCTCACTTGATGTTATGTGTGGTTATGTTATGTAAATGTAGGTCAAATGTAATCTACTAACGTTAAATAAAAAAACGGTTTTGGGTTTTGTCACTTGGCCAGAGTTTATTCATTATGGATAGTGGTAGTGAAGCCAGTGGGAGTGAAAATGAGGCAAGGTCTTCAACCCCAATGACGAAACGTAAAATAAGACAAGAATTGATTTCTTCTAAGCGCCACCAATCTAACGACAAACGGTTTCAAACACAATGGTTAGAAGATGAAGCATTCAAGAGCTGGTTGCAAGAAGTAAAAGATGACCCAACAAAAGCTAGGTTAGGGTAAACTATTTTGATTAATTTTAAGTAAATACTAACCGATTTAAATATTTTTAGGTGTAAAATATGTAATTGTTCCCTGGTATGTGAAAGAAGTGAGCTTGTGAAACATGCAAATTCACAGAAACACAAAAAAAAGTTTGAAGCATTTAAATCAACAGCCAATATTGAAAAATTTATTTCAAAACAGCCTAGTGAAAATTTCATTCACCTGGAAAAAGTTAAAAAGGCAGAAATAAAACCAGCGGCTTTCTTTGGAGAACATAATGTGGCATTTATAGTAATTGAGCATCTTATTCCTTTACTGAAGGAAGTTTTCAATGATTCGAAAATCATGAAAGATATTGAAATGAAAAGAATGAAGTGTACGAAAGTTATCAATAATGTCATAGCTAAAGTTGAAGTAGAAGAAACTATTGAAGACTTGAAAACTAACAAGTTTTCAATACTTGTTGATGAAAGTACGGACATTAGTGAAAATAAGTCAATGGCCATACTAACCAGATATGTAAGTCCTAATGGAGGAATGGTGCAGACCAAATTACTGGAATTACTATTACTTGACAGCACAGGCTGTTCAGCAAAAAATTTATATAAGCAATTTAAGGATTGTATGAATTCAAAAAACATTCCCATGGAGAATATTCTTGGCGTAGCATCAGATGGTGCTTCTATAATGGTAGGAGCTCAGAATTCTTTCTTTTCACATCTTAAGAGAGATGTTCCAAATGCAACACTTTTACAATGCATTTGTCATTCTGCAGCCTTAGTCGCTTCAAAGGCTTGTTCTGAATTACCCAGATCCCCTGAAGACTTATTACGTAATATTGGCACTTATGTTTCAGGTAATATTTTTATATGTATGTGTTACTATTTAACTAAGTTTAATCCTTTATAGGAAGTTCTAAGAGATCAGCAATTCTTTCCGAAATTCAGGAGTATTTTGAAGTCCAGAAACTTAAAATGCTTAAACTTTCAGACACAAGGTGGTTGTCTATGCAGCAATGTGTTCATAGAATAATTGTTAATTGGGTAGTATTGGAAAATTATTTTCAACTGAACCATTTTGAAGATAAATTAAAATCTGCTGAATTGATTCTTCAGTCTTTGAGAAATCCTTATGTCAAGTGTTATCTTTTATTTCTGGATTATGTGCTTGAATTTTTCAACAAATTCAATGCATTATTTCAGTCAAGGACTGTGTTAGTTCATACTTTGACAGCAGCCTCTACTCAGCTCTTAAAACAGGTGGCACAGAATTTTATGAAACCTAAATATTTTGACAGACCTGATTTCTATAAAATCAATTTTAATCATCCAGAATATTACCTAGATTTAAAAGATATTTATTTGGGACCTGACTGCTTCAATTTATTAGAAACTTTAGTAGAATCAAACACTGAAAATGATCAATTTAGAATTAACTGTTTGATTTGAATTTTTACAAAAGAGCAGCAAGTGAAATGCAAAAACGTTTTCCCTTGGGTGACATTTTCAAAAATTTTACTTTCTTGTCCCAAAAAAATGCGCTATCGCAAGACTTCAGGATTAAAAATGCTGGTGCCGTAAGTAATAGTCTGAAACAGTTTGATGGCTATAACGTTTATGATAAGAAACAGGCTGAAATAGAGTGTCGGTTGTTCTGTACCGATTGATCTGTTTTGGTATGAAATATCATTAATTAAAAATGGAGAAGGTAGCATGTTATTTCCCAACATATCCGCATTAGCCAAAGTAGTTTTATCGCTGCCTCATAGTAATGCAGAGGCAGGACGAATTTTTTCAATAGTCACAGATGTGAAGACAAAGAAACGGAATCGCATCAGTCATAAAGCGTTAAATGCTGTGTGCATAATTAGATCTTCTTTTCAATCAAAGGGTATCGATTGTAATAGTTTTGAAGTAAAGACTTCTCACCTAAAATTACTGAATAGTAATAATTTATATAATTAATTTATGTATATTTTTTGTTTGCAAATTTTATTTTTGTTATTGTTAGAGAATTATTGTTTATTTTATGTAAAAATGAAATGTTAATTTGTGTTTTCCACTGAAATAAAATAATATAAATACTTTAGTGTCTCAGTTAAAAATATGGGAATTTTTTTTACATCAAAATGGGAATTTTATTTAAATTTCGCGGGATTTTTGGTCAGCGACATCTAACATCACTGAAGGCAAGCAGTCTCGGCTGCCACACGTGTACTGGGTAAGTCTCTTAAGATTGACACCCCCCTTATCTCACTTATCCTTTGCCGATTTAACTCATTCAAAAAAGGAGTGGACGCGGTTTTTGATGAATTTTTATAATCTGAGCACGGATATTCAAAATCTCGTAAGATATACAGGGTGGAAAATAAAACATGATTTTTTTAAATGGGACACCCCGTATATTTTTATACCAAAATAATGTCCTTAATTTTCTGAATAAAAAAATATCTAATTGTTATATCTATAATCACTCCACCTGTTCGTGAGATATTACTAAAAACTTATCACATTACGGGTGTCAATTTTAAAACAAAAAACATATCAAGATACCTCTGGAAACAATGTCATTTATTGAGATAATAAATAAATAATATATAGGCGACAATAACAGTAACGAGTAATAACAATAAACAACATGAGCGTAATAAAAACAAATAAAAGTCAATATTAATACAGTAACACAATAGAGTAACACAATTGTATTTATTTACACGTAACGTAATTAAATATTTTCCACGTAACCACCACCATTCTGAATACACATTTGGCATCGCTTTATAAAATAGCTTCTCACCCTTTGAAATATATCACCATTTTGGTTTAATTCCTCAATTTTTACACGTATGCATTGTGACAGTCATAATTTCAGCACCCTGTATGCACTTACCTATACAGTGAGCTCGTAAAGTTTGGAATAAATTCAATTAATCGTTATTGAAGGATTTTAACAGGAAATCCTCGGACACGTCAACTTTATTTTATAAAATGTCACTTTTTTCAGCCATCGATTTTTTTTTTGTTTTGTTCGTTTTTGAGCTATGACTTCATCGACAATTTTTTTAAATGACAACCCATATTTCTTTTCACGGATTTCGATAGAGCACATTTTTCTGAGTGCGAATATGTCAAAAACATAGTACCTTTAACATTAATGTGTTCGAGATATTCGGTTGCAAAGTTTTAAGAATGAATTATACAAGCGATGACCAAATGTTAATCATTTATCAAGAAAGCGCAGGAAAAACAACAGTTTTGACAGTTGTCACAATTTTGAAGTTTTTCCTCGCAAGTTTGTGTTTTAATCAGTTGAATAATATCATTAAGTAAGTTGATTAATCATTATTCCATCATAATTCATTTTATTTAAAAATGGTCCGTCGTTTGAGTGAAAGGGGAAGAATCGAAATTTTGATGATGATCGGTTACGGGGACAGAGCTCGCACACAAGTAGAAGTTTGCCGTTTATTTAACAACAAATATCCAAACAGAGAATCAATTACACGGTCCACCGTTAGCAAAATAGAACAAAAGTTTTTAGAAGTGGGTCATACGAGAGATCGCCCTAGAACGGGTCGTCCACCAGTGCAACAAGATGTTAAATTGAATGTTCTACTAGAGCTTCAAGAAAATCCCCATTTACCCACCCGCCAAGTGGCGGCAAACAACGGAATAGTTCAAAGCTCCGTCTTGAAATATTTGAAATTGAACAAATGGCATCCGTATAAAGTGGTTTTGGTCCAAGAGTTAAACGAAGATGATCCTGACCGTAGGTTACAGTTTTGCCAAACCATGTTGCAACGCCTGATTGATGACGACGGATTTTTACGCAATATTGTTTTTTCTGATGAGGCTACCTTTTATCTCGACGGCACAGTTAACCGGCAAAACTGTAGATATTGGTCTCCTGAAAATCCACACTGGAAAATGGAAACTCGTAGTCAGTTTCCACAAAAAGTTAACGTTTGGGCTGGTATTTGTAGGTAATCGTATTTTGGGCCCATTTTTCTTTGAAGGCGTATTAACAGGTGAAATATATTTAGAATTTTTAAGAGACGACTTAGTCCCTGCACTTGCGGTACTTTACCCAAATGACGTAGATCCAGATCTGCCCCATCACACGATATGGTACCAACAAGACGGTGCACCACCCCATTTTGCAGTGATCGTTCGCGATTATTTAAACCATGTATTTCCTAACCATTGGATTGGTCGCAGGGGAACTATCGAATGGCCCCCTAGATCTCCAGATCTCACTCCCCTAGACTACTTTTTATGGGGCTATTTAAAGAGCAAAGTCTATTTCAATAGACCAAATACCATCGAAGAATTAAAGGACAGAATTCGCAATGAAATTCGAACCATTCAACCCGATACTGTTGGTAAGGTTCTGCAGGAGTTTCAGTGGCGGATGGGATATTGCCAGGAAGTGAATGGAGGTCCCTTTGAAAATTTACTCTGATTTTATTTTTTACTTTAATTATTTATCATTTATTTGTTAAAATATTTTTTTATTTGTTTAAATTGTTGTTAAAAAATTAAACAGATTACTCCCAAATCTTTCAAAATGTTCGATAAGCTACCAAAATAAATAATATTACTCCTTAATCTTTTAAAATGTAATAAGCTATAAGCTATTAGAATCAATAAGCTATTAAAAATCTTGACCCGCCCGATAGCTTATGCATGGTGCCATGGTACATTTTATAAACTTTGCAACCGAATATCTCGAAAACTTTAATGTTAAAGGTACTATGTTTTTGACATATTCGCACTCAGAAAAATGTGCTCTATCGAAATCCGTGAAAAAAAATATGGGTTGTCATTTAAAAAAATTGTCGATGACGTCATAGCTCAAAAACGAAGAAAACAAAAAAAAAATCGATGGCTGAAAAAAGTGACATTTTATAAAATAAGGTTGACGTGTCCGAGGATTTCCTGTGAAATTCCTTCAATAACGATTAATTGAATTTATTCCAAACTTTACGAGCTTACTGTATATATTAATTGCCTTTGTCACGCCGGTAAATACCCTCAAGGCCACTGTATTTGGTTTTAGCATATTTTACAGCTATTAATTTAAGGAGTGGTATTTATTCACACAGACAGACTAAGTACACAAATTATAACAATAAATAAGAGAGAGGGTTGTTTGAGAATTTACTTTATTAACAACTGCTTGAAGTAAGAAATAACATTTTATAGCCATGACAGGATAGTGAATTTTAACAGCTATTTTCTACATTATCCTGGCTCAAAGTGTAAGGAGGCCTAATAAGAGCTAAGGTATGTCACAACTAATATCTCTTTGTTTTGATATACACATTTTCAGGCCTCTCGTCTCTTACTGTTTGTCCTTACTTTCTTCACGCCAAAATTGACTCTAGTAACACTTGACAAAAGCAGCTTTCATCTATTTTTGCTATTTCGAGCAGCTTGTTATAAAGTTTGAGTTCCATGAGGCGCAGCCTTTAGTTAGACCTGAAGAGAGCTGCGGTGGGTCAGAGAAGTCTGTAAGCCACCCTTACCCTTCGCAGAGTGTATCGGAGCCCCTCAAAGTTGGACATTGGTTCGCTGGCAGTATTCTCTGGAGTGATATCCGAGAGCGGTCAAAGACGGTTTGTGTACTTAGTCCCAACTGTGAGTAACACTTTCTTTATTTATGATAGCGTTGTGGAGGACACCTTTGTCTCACGTTATGGTCACGACGCTTCCATGACAAAGTGGTGATAAAATCCTTGTAACTTTAGTCATAACTCTTACCGTAAGCTTTGCGTTTGTGATTGTTTCATAATTTTTTGATTTTGTAAACTTAGGGACAGCTGTTCGTAAGGGCATTATACCTGTAAAAACTACAATTTAGATGGTGTGCCTTTACCTTCTTTATTTGGTCATTTGTTGATCGGTGGCCTGATCACTACCTACTTTCCTAGGTAGTATATTGTATTAGTATTGTAGGTTTCATTATTACAAGTAAGATCACCATTTATATTAGATTTCAACTTGTCTCTGTTGAACATTGCAAAAGAGCGCGACTTGTAGGCATTTGTAGGTTAATATTAGTGCCAAACTCATCTGTCACCACAGGTCTTCACACACTGTCTTGGTTGTTCCAAATTGTGATTTCGCTGTCATACAGTGCTGTGACACATTATTTGTCCGTGTTGTATTTACCTTTATTTGTGTTTATACATATTTATATTTACAAATACCTTTATTCATATATCTCTATACCCATTTACATATTTTTACATTTATATGTTATTATACTTGAATTCGGATACAGTGTGTTTTATTTGCACCTGCCACATATCTTGCCAGCTGTGTATTAATTTATCAATTTGATTTGCCGATTTCATTAAAATCGGATGGCGCCTGGGCTGGTTTACTTATGCGCAGAGAAGAATTAAATTGTCTGGAGTTTACTTTAAATACGAATTCCGAACTCACGACCGACCGGTTCCGTAAAGACGAGCAGCCGGCCTCTGTGACATTGCCTGCAACACCTATTTAGTGTCACAGCATTCTTTTAACTCATTCATATTATTAAAAACCCCACTTTCGTATGTATCTTGTTTTATCGTACCCCAGAGAAAAAAATCCATAGGTGTTAAGTCCGGACTTTTAGCGGGCCAATGTATAACACCGTGTCTTCCTATCCAAATAGGATATTTTCTGTTTAGGTATTCGGTGACGTTCCTTGCAGAGTGTGGTGGTGCTCCATCCTGCTGTCAAATAACAGATCTGTTGTCCACTAAATTAATATTATCTAAATAATTTTCAACTGGATGTTCAAGAATATCCAGATAACGTTGTGCATTTAAGGGCCCATTTACAAATACAGGACCTACAATAGCATCCTTGTGGATGCCACACCACACGTTTACAGGTTGGTATCCTTGTTTTTTTATATTTTTTTTACAATATGTGGATTTTCCGCTGCCCAGTAATGTGCATTTTTTCTGTTAAAAATTCCCGCAGTAGAAAAACTGCTTTCGTCAGTCCAAAAGACATGACTTAGAAACTCATCATCTTCCTCTATTCTATCAAGTATGTCTCTGCAAAAGGTTAACCTGTCTTGAAGGTTGTTGTCGTCTAAATATTGAACAGGCAAAATACTATTTGGTTTAAAATTATGGCGATGTGATATTTTTATCACATCATTCTTTGTGATATATCCAATTCTATTGCTGCGGCATAGGATGATTTGGATGGATTTTCAGCAAAATATAATAACGCGTTGAGTTCTGTGTCTTCTCCTGTTTTTGTTCTTCGGCTTTCCCTTTTCTTGTCTCTCAGAGATTCGGTATTCCAAAACTTTGCATAAATGTTTTTAAAACTATTTTTGGAAGGAGGTAGCCTTTCTCGAAATAACCTAACATACTACCTCCGAGCAAGAGACTTATTCTTGTTGCACTGAATATAAATTTCAAGTAACTCTTTTCGCTCTTCCAATGAATATACCATTTTCAAAATAACTTGCTTCTTTACGAACACTACGTATTTTTTACGCTAATATCTAAGAGAGTGAACTACTATCTCACAAAAAACTGGATGACATCTGTCAACAAATAAACAATGCAAATATGCATTGTTTCCAGAGGTATCTTGATGTTCTTATTTTATACTTGAAACCCGTAATGTGTAAGTTTTTAGTAATATATCACGAACAGGTGGAGTGATAATATAACAATTACATATTTTTTGATACAGAAAATTAAGGACATTATTTTGGTCTAAAAATATACGGGGTGTTTCATTTAAAAAAATGATGTTTTATTTTCCACCCTGTACATTTTACGAGATTTTTAATATCTGTTCTCAGATTATAAAAATTCATCAAAAACCGTGTCTAATCCTTTTTTGAATGAGTTAAATCGGCAAAGGATAAGTGAGATCTAGGATAAGTGAGACCTATCAGATGCCGAAATTGCGCATATTGCGATTGTCGAGGCGCTTCGGTAAGACTTTTAAAGGCGAAACAGTCTGCGTTTGTATTTTTTATGCTTGCATGTCTGATACAATTTTATTTTATCACATATAGTTGAGGCATTGAAGCGTAAAATAAAGTCTTACCTCCGAATTTTTTTACTGTGCACCGATTTGCATGAAATTTTGGAATTAAGCTCATCTTACCCTTAACTTCAAAAGTGAAAATGACCCGAACTGCGCCTATGATTTTTAAGCGGTAAAAACAACCCCTTAATGGAAAAATTCACATTGAGCCATTTTATCGCTAGAAAACGCATCTAATATAAAGGGGTGAAATTGTAAAGTATTTTCTAACACAATCACTTCATATTAAAATCATTTCCAACCCCTTGAAAACCTTACTACCCTTGCGAACAACCCCTAAATTGAAAAAATCACAAAAAATTAATTTGGTATGACATAAAAAGATTAAGTATAGAGTAAATGATATTTTATGTTCTCTATTTTAATTATCGAATTGTCAACCCCCTTATAATATAATTTATGTACGGCAAAACTAAATATTAATAAATATATATGTAAAAAATACCCAGAAAAAACTAATCTAATTTAGAAAAAACAGTTTTTTTCATGTACTCACATTTTTTATTAAATAAAATGTTAATATTGGGGGTCTATATAGTTAAAATTATTGTTACACTAAACACGTGCTCATTCCTTTGCAGGCGGAAACATACTGGCCAGATTCTAAAGCATATATTAGGAAATTCCAAACGAATAAACGGAGCACGCACAGCAGATCACCTGGCTTTTTCGTCGTTGGCCCTTCCGAGTAATACACACAGTTACCTTCATTTAACACGTTCAACGCCACCGTCGATATGACTAGCGAGCGCCAGTGGCCGCCATCGATTTGACATGCGGACATTTTACATGATAAAAGACAATGGGAACATGAATGGCCGACACAAATTTCATGTGTGTACGGCAATAGCCGTCTTGATAACAGCAAATGTAAAACAGGTTACCGCATGTCAACCACGGGTTGACACCGGCCATGGGCGCCTGTTTACTGATGTCAACCACTGGTTGACGGCCGCGTTGAACGTGTTAAATGTGTTATATATACATATATGAACGTTGGTATGTATTCATGCCTACGTTCCCAAAATATGTGCCATAATATGTATATATATACAGGGTGAGTCAGTTTTTTGTAGACAAACTTTAACAGGGGATAGAACGCACGTTTTTAAAAAGAAAAGTGCCTATAAAGATATGGCCGATCTAGCTTCCTAAGGAAGATACAGGGTGTTAAAATTTTATTTTTTTTTTACATTAATGTGTAATATTTTCTGAACGGAATGATATATTCACTAAATATTTTACACATATCTTAACCTGCATAGGATCAACATGTTGTATTGTTCCTGTCGAAAATACTATAGTGGATGTTACTTTTTTCGGGTACTTCGACTATTCTGCATAATGGAACTTTTTTTTTCGTACGCCACTGACATTATCTGATACATATTTCTAAAATAACGGCCCCTTAGTAACAATTTTGATCTCCTGTAATTTTGCTCTAACTATGACAGTTTTCGAGATATTGGCCGTTGTTTCTCTGACAGTGTAATGTCGTTATTATAATTTTTTTTTCTCGAATTTTCTTTATGACTTATAAACGAACGCT
Source organism: Tetropium fuscum (assembly GCA_964058915.1). Classification (NCBI taxonomy): domain Eukaryota; kingdom Metazoa; phylum Arthropoda; class Insecta; order Coleoptera; family Cerambycidae; genus Tetropium; species Tetropium fuscum. The sequence goes on along the minus strand of CAXKVY010000505.1, from coordinate 143,410 downwards.
TAGATTTTTTCATGTTTGGGGGATAATGCCTATTAATTAAGGCGCATAAAACAAGCGGTAAGAATGTTCAAAAACTTGCACAGTGGCGGGGTGGAAGGGGTGCTCTACCCCTTTCGTAAACAGAACTTCTACGCCAAAGACTATTTAAAAAAAACTGTTATTTTCATTATCTACATACAGTTTAACAAAAATAATGCCCCTTCTTCTGTTTCGAAATTCCTGTGCGTTTCCTAGTTATTTTGATTTTTAGTGTTTGATGTGGTACTAAATTAAGTAATTTATTTATTAGCAACAATAATTATCGGCTAAATATTTAATTCTTTCAACGAAACCTACCTAAATATGGTGTGTTAAGGATTCTAAAAAGCCGAAATCTCTTATTCTTTATCTTTTTCCAATGTAGTCAAAATAAATATTTGTTATATCAAGCCTTACTCAAATACTTTTATATGTTGAAATCTGTTAAATTACAAATGTACTTACAATACAATAGATTATTGTGCAGTTGCCAAAAGTCTTAAAAATTTCCTTTAAGTTTTATTAAACTTGTGCATGTACCAATTTCTGTTTCAATTTTTGTTGTTGCTTGCTAAATAATTTCCATTTAAAACTAGCGTATTTGTAACTGTACGTAATAATTGCAACAAAATATTATACTCCTTGGAAAACAAGTAAGCATTATGTCATATTTTGAAATGACAGTTTGACGTATTACAAGTTTATCTACAAACAATTTTGCTTCATCTTGAATATTTTCACTGTTATTAATTATTATTTTTAAGATTAAAAAGTTATTTTATGTGATTTGCCAGATTTTAATTAGTGTAACATGCCGTTTACATTTACAAATAGCGAACAAGCCGACATTCATTTTATTTATGGGTTCGCAAATGGGAATTCAAGATACGCAGCTAGGGAGTATCGAAGAAGATTTCAAAATAGACGACAACCTCATCATTCCGCTTTTGTGAGTATCCACCGTCGATTTGTTAACCAGGGTTTGAAAAATGTACCCGGGGGCCGACAGAACAACCGTGGACGAGATAGAGACCGTATATTGCGGGAATTTAATAGGAACCCAACGACAAGTACTCGACGTGCTGCTATTGCTCTTGGTATTTCCCAAAGTAAAATTTCCCGGGTTTTAAAACGGGATCACAGACGCCCATATCATTTTCAACCTATTCAAGGTTTATGTCCAGGTGACGCTGAACGAAGACTTACTTATTGTAGGTGGGTTCTTAACTCCATTCAAAATAATAGGGATTTCTTATCCAATATACTGTGGACTGATGAATCTTGTTTTACTCGTCGTGGTATAGTAAATTTTCACAATCTGCATGTATGGGCACATGAAAACCCACATGCCATTCGACCACGAAGTTTTCAACATGAATTTAGTACAAATGTCTGGATTGGAATTTACGGCAACCACGTGTTTGGACCTTATTTCTTGCCACAACGTGTAAATTCAGAAAATTTCCTACAATTTTTAGAAGAACACCATGGTAATATATGGGAAGTCATTCCTTTGAATTTAAGAAGACAGTCTTGGATTCAACTTGATGGGTGCCCGGCCCATTATGGCAGAAATGTAAGAAATTGGCTAAACAATAACTATCCAGGGAGGTGGATAGGTCGTGGAGGTCCAGTGGCGTGGCCTCCCAGATCCCCCGATTTAACACCACTTGACTTTTTGTGTGGGGATTCATTAAGGAAATAGTGTATACCACTCCGGTTAATACACTTGAGGAACTTCAAAATCGCATTAGAGATGCTTGCAATGAAATAAGGGTGCATCATTTAGTTAACTTAAGACGTTCTTAAGACGTCGCAGTGAAATGTGTATTGAGAAGAACGGTTTACATTTTGAACAAAGTATCTAATTTTATGTATGTAGGTACTAGTGTTATTGTTATTAATTCTTGTAATTGTTATTTATAAATCATTATTGCTAACAATTGTTATTTATTCCACAATTATTATTGTTAATTAAATATTGCTATAAATTCAAAAATGTTTATATCTCCATAAACATTAACATCAATGCTCATCTAATGTTTTTTTTTGTAATTGTAATTACTTGGAAAGAGATAAAGAGATTTCGGCTTTTTAGAATCCTTAACAAACCATATTTAGGTAGGTTTCGTTGAAAGAATTAAATATTTAGCCGATAATTATTATTGCTAATAAATAAATTACTTAATTTAGTACCACATCAAACACTAAAAATCAAAATAACTAGGAAACGCACAGGAATTTCGAAACAGAAGAAGGGACATTATTTTTGTTAAACTGTATGTAGATAATGAAAATAACAGTTTTTTTTAAATAGTCTTTGGCGTAGAAGTTCTGTTTACGAAAGGGGTGGAGCACCCCTTCCACCCCGCCACTGTGCAAGTTTTTGAACATTCTTACCGCTTGTTTTATGCGCCTTAATTAATAGGCATTATCCCCCAAACATGAAAAAATCTAAGCGTTCGTTTATAAGTCATAAAGAAAATTCGAGAAAAAAAAATTATAATAACGACATTACACTGTCAGAGAAACAACGGCCAATATCTCGAAAACTGTCATAGTTAGAGCAAAATTACAAGAGATCAAAATTGTTACTAAGGGGCCGTGATTTTAGAAATATGTATCAGATAATGTCAGTGGCGTACGAAAAAAAGTTCTATTATGCAGAATAGTCGAAGTACCCGAAAAAAGTAACATCCACTATAGTATTTTCGACAGAAACAATACAACATGTTGATCCTATGCAGGTTAAGATATGTATAAAATATTTAGTGAATATATCATTCCGTTCAGAAAATATTACACATTAATGTAAAAAAAAATAAAATTTTAACACCCTGTATCTTCCTTAGGAAGCTAGATCGGTCATATCTTTATAGGCACTTTTCTTTTTAAAAACGTGCGTTCTATCCCCTGTTAAAGTTTGTCTACAAAAAACTGACTCACCCTGTATATATATATATATATATATATATATACATATATATATATATATATATATATATATATATATATATATATATATATATATATATATATATATATATATATATATATATATATATATATATATATATATATATATATATATATATATATATATATATATATATATATATATATATATATATATATATATATATATATATATATATATATATATATATATATATATATATATATATATATATATATATATATATATATATATATATATATATATATATATATATATATATATATATATATATATATATATATATATATATATATATATATATATATATATAAGTAGCACAGAGGTAAACTGTCGTATCTCCACATTTAGGCAAAATTGAGTCAACTACAATTTATCGCATAAAAAGAGCAAAAAATTTCAGTGGTAAAATATCGTAGCCGTCAACACATCAGTTTAGCATATACACGCTTTACAAACTGTAGTATCTCCTGTACCTAGGGAAGTAAACAGTCGTATCTTCACCAAGCGGTACAGCGCATGATTGTGTAGCCACATTTTAGTAGTAGTAAATAGTTGTATCTCCAATTTATCTGCCTAGTTGTATCTCCAATTTATCTGCCTAATTATTGAAACTAATCAAGATTAATGTCTAACAGAAGCAGAAAGCTTATGAATATCGCTTTGAAAAATGCAACAATAGGTAATGAGAGATACGGTGAGTAAAATGTTCATAAGAAGCTTACGATAAACATGTAAAATGATATGGTAAATTTTATCGTTAAACTGTACTAAATTACATCTGTTGGCCGTTTTATACATTATAGAAATGCACATTTTGTTATTTTATTTGCTATTACCAAAAAAAAGGGCATTTCTTTGTCTAATTTGGAGATACGACTGTTGACCTCTGCAAATTTAATTTCAGAAATCGCAGCATATAAATCTGCCCCTGTTGCAGAAGACGTTGTTCATAATCTAATGAAGGACGATATCGGTTACGAAAGGACAGCTGAGTCTCTTGTGGAAAATGTTACAAGAATTACTGCAGAAAAAATGTTGGATAATGAATTTGAACCCAGGAATGATGATTGTGTGTTTAGTTCTCGACTTGAACCGCAACCGGAATTTGTTCAGTTAGAACAAACGCAAAATACAGAGCTAATCATGGAAGTCCACTGGGAACCAGGGGGATGCCAAGATTTTAAAATTTTAAGGAATCTTGAAGCAGTGGATTGCGAAGTTATAGATACCAATACGAGAGCGTGATCCAGAAGATATGTCTGTGTGTGAAATCGAATGATTCCCATGAGTTTGAAGATATTTATGCTGGCGATGCCAGCGACGCGGATCCTCACTATGTACCAAGTGGGAAAAGTTCAGAATCTGACTCAGAAGGGCAAAGTTTAGAACCTGAACCACGACAAGCTGCAGACCAGGTTCCAAGGAAAGAGATTAGGAAATAATTAAGAAAGGTCGAACAATGCAAAAAGGTCGAAAAGCATCCGTGAGAAAAATGAAGACGTTATCTGGAAAAGAGCATACTTCTAAAATGGGCAAGTTAATACCTGAAAAATCCATGAAACAGGCTGCCGGCCCTGCAGAAAAAAATGTGCAGAAAAAATTAATGAAGACGTACGAAATGAGATATTTAAAAATTACTGGGACGTTTCAAAACTTTTTGGAAATGCAAAGTTCAGTTCAAAACTGGACGTTTCAATTTCGTACTGCTTTGATGTGAATGGAACATCAACTGAACTCTGTAAACTATTTTTGTTGCTTCGGCGCTCTTAAAATGGACAAAAATATTCTTTCTGAAAGTGGAATAGAAACTTTAATAATTTGGTCTGATAATTGCCCTAGTCAGAACAGAAATATTACGATGCTAACAAGTTACTTTTGGCTTTTAAAAGTATGCCCTTGAGCAGCTCATACGAGGTTCTGATGCGACAGTTTTTAGTATGGAGGTAGAAGATTTTAAGAATATTGAAGTATTGTATAACTCCCGTGAAGCACCCTTTACAAACCGGAAGCAAAATACTGGCAAAGAATTTTTTTTCATATCTACAGTCGTTTGGATTGAAGCACGGGCTGAGACTTCGTCCATTATCTACTATAAAACGAAGTAGAAGACTTTCAAAACCGTTAATCTTTCCAGATCTGTCAGACAGACTTTGAAACTACCGGCCAACTTACCTGCTATACGAAATAGTCGAAAAGGGGTCAGCAAAGAAAAAAGATCACTTTATTACATTTCTTCAGTGGGTGCCGGCAATCTTTCATGACTATTACAAAAATATACCGGTAGCATTAAAGGATGGGCGAGATGATGAATAGACTTTTTTTTTTTTACTTTTATTTTATTAATCTTCAGTATATTTTGAATCTTCTCTGGGTTTCAATAAAATTTGAGTTCAAAATAAGATATTTTTTATAAATTCATAGTAGTAAGTACTTTTCCACCTGTTATTTTGGTATAGGGTAAACAGTCGTAAGTCCACCAAATCATGTGCAGGTATGAATTACGAAAAAAATATTCACTACACTTTGTCCTTCAAATCGCAGCTATACAGAGTTAAAGACTAGAAATTGCTGCTATTTTTCACGTTTGTTTTATCAACTTTTAAAGATGATTATATGTATATATATATATGATGATTATATATATATATATATATATATATATATATATATATATATATATATATATATATATATATATATATATATATATATATACATATATATATATATATATATATATATATATATATATATATATATATATATATATATATATATATATATATATATATATATATATATATATATATATATATATATATATATATATATATAGATATTATTGTCTCCGATCCAGCTGGCTGAAATGACACTCGGGCGTAAATGGACCCGAGAAATTCTTGGCATAATAAATTAATCTTTGCACGGTTGGGGACCTTCCCTTGGATCTTGTATGGTAGTGGATAGATAATAAGAAAGTGTAGTGTCATAACGGCCTCACGTGCTCTCAATATCTTATTTGTTATTCAAAATCATATTTATTATTTGCTATTATTCTAAAGTAAACTAGTTCACGCGTTGTAAGCATATTTAGTAAAGTGCCGACTAAGACATTCATTAGATCAAGGCCGACTTAATGCAACTATTGTGGATGTATACGTACTGACCTAGACAACGTTATATAATGCGGTAATTAGGTCGTCCGCATACATCCTGCAACAGTCAGTTAATATAAAATAAACGTTGTTGATTGTTCCTGGTGTTTTCATTAAAATGTCATATATCTAACTACTCTTGACCCGATACACCCCCGTACCTGCCGACCCGACGAGGGCAGCTTTACAAAATAAATAAATTGAACAAGTTTTTGCTAGTAGTTTTGGGTGTGATAATAGGGCTGGCATTAGAACCTGAAGGGTGCTACACCTACTCAGAAAAATACCCGCTACAGATATTAAAAGAATAAATCAATGAAAATATTCAATAATACGAGTGCTTATTATAGTATAGTGCTTAAAAAAAATACTTTTGAACTAATTAAGGATCAAGGAAATTTGTGGATGTTATAAAGGTTTTTTTCACACTCAATTGAGTGAATTGTCTCAAATGTACCCGACAACTTTATTCAATTCTATACAACACTTTTTTGAAACAGTATTAAACGTTTCCATTGCATTTTTCTTCCCTAGCGTTTCCCACACATGAAAGCAGCCAGTTGATCCTGGAATTAGTACTATTGCTCTGCATCTTTTCATTGCTTTGCTCTGCTTACGTAACCTGAATATCTTCTTTTTAAATGTTCAACAATTATCTGCCCATTTTGCCTATATTTCAGTTAATTTTCTAGAACAACACCTATAATAACATGTGCATTTCAAACATTAATCTTCGATTTAAATCTAATATTTCAACCTTTCAATTTATATAAACAAATTAATTTCCACTAGTGAAGCGGATCTAAGTTTGCAAACGGAAGTGACTTTTTTGAAAAAAAAAATTTTCCAACTTGTTAATAATGTTCCCCCCTACCCCCTAACCTTTTCCGGTAATTGTTGTCCACCAGAGGGCGCGCGCGGGCCTCAAATATTGTAAATACTGTTTTTTTTTAGATTACGCGTAATCGAGGAGACGGATAGAAAAATGTTTTGAACAAGAAAAATAGGTCTCGATACGCGTAAGCTGGTTTTAGACCCGTCAAAATCGGTCCATTAGAACCGGAGATACAGCGGTTTTAAGGTTTTGTTTTTTAGGGGGGACAAGAAAAAGGGAGTGAGCAATGGGGGTGTTGCGGGAAAGGGGGTGGGACTGGGAAGCTGATTTTTTTTTCTCTTGTAGATAATGGTTATCGGAAGCCCAGGCCGAAGGCCCAGATTTTTTTAAGATTTCTCAATTATGGAAGGGTTGGGAGGGGAGAGGGTGGAAAAGGGTTAAACGGGTGTATCTTCGGCCCTGATGAACCGATTAAAAAAAATAAAAATGGATACCAACACGGAGGTCAAGGTGGGTAACCCTCTAAACACCAGGGATAGTACTACTAAAGTACTGATAGTTGAGAGAAGCAAAGATGGCCTTACTGGAGGATCTCCTGCTGGAGATAGTGCTATACAAAGGCTCTTCGGGGAAAGGTACCCCGAACTAACCAATATCACCGAAGACTTTGGGGTACTGGAGCAAACCAGTCACATTAGGACCAAAAACCCAGGCGTAACAGCGGCGTCGCGGAAGGTGGTCAGGATGGAGGTTGAGGACGAAGAGGACCTCTTTGGAAAGCTCCTGGAGCTCAAGAAAGAAATCAGCACGACGGACTGCATTGCGACCCACGAGATGGAAAGTGTGCCAATAGAGAGGCTTAGGAAGATGATCGAACCCGCACGGGGCAGCTTCTTTAACTGTATGGGGAGTAACGCCCCCACGGCCCGAGTCGCAACGTCCTGCAAGCGTCTGTACCCCAGAGGGGCGGCTTGCAGATCGGCGTCTGTCTCCAAAGGAGCGGCCGCGCTCCAAACCTGACGGGACGTATAAAACGGACGGAAGGATACCGGCCAAACCACAACATGGACACGACTAACGTTGAAATGTTTACCGTCCAAGGGGGGGATACCCTAGGGCCGGTCGATGAGGAGGTTGCTGGCCTTCCTCGACCGTCATCCAGCGACAGCATGCTTCTGGAATGTGCGCGAAGCTTCTGGAATGTGCGGGATGGACACGAGCCTGACGGCTGGTGAGCGATTGCTCATGGAGTCGCACCAGTCAAGCCGGAGGACCTATTTTTTTTATAAGGAATCGAGGACAGCTTGAAAAAAAAAACAAAACTCAAAAACACGGGCGTGAGGGGTGAAAATAAAAACGTTGTTTTTTTGTTTATTTTTTTGTTATGGGAAGGAGGTGGGAGGGCGCCTATCATATTGAAAAAGTTGGGCAATTGTATAAACTTTACTGAAAAAAAAATTACCGATTTCGTTCATTAGGGACGTCAGGGCGTCGAATCTAGGTTAAAGCCCTGTAGAAGGGCGAGAAGACGTCCTACGCCCTTAAGCCAGGTCTCATTCTCAAGGTGAAGGTTTCCCCTATTAATTAAAAAAAAATAATTCCCGATCGCACCAATTGTTTTCATATGCGCTCGAGTTAGGACGCTGGAAAATTTTATTTTCTCTCGCCAGTATCTCCAGCGGCAGAAGAGTGGGCGTGGACTCTACCCTTTCTTCTCGCGCGGGGGATGGCGGCTAGGTGAGGAGGGGAATGAAATCGGAGCTCAGGAAGGAGCTCTCAACTTTTCCGACGGGTGCAGTGCAGCAAGAAGGTTATCTCTCCAGACTACATTATTCTGTTTGAGTGGAAAATAAATACAAAAAAAATCCCGTTATCGCCTGTACATTATATTACTGAAGCTGCTGTAAATACTGCCTGTTTATTCTTGATCTATACAATAAATAGTACTTTTTTCCTTCTACTGAACAATCTTAATCTAATTTCATCGACCAGAGATTACTCTCTCTGGTGTGGTCCTTACCTACCACCAGACTGTGAAATATCTAGGTGTTCACCTTGATGCTAAACTGTCTTAGCATGATCACATATCATGCAAAATCAGGAAAGCAACGTGTGCACTGTGGACGTGTAGGAGGACCTTTGGTGGAAGCTGGGGTCTTAATCCCAAGGTTCTCCACTGGCTCTACTGCACTATTGTTAGCCTTGTGTTGAAAGGAACTCAACTAACAGGCAACTGGACAGGGTCCAGAGACTTGCGTGTTTAGGGATGACTGGAGCATTGAGCGTGCCATGCGTGGGGTATGTAGACTGCGCACGCTAGACCAGTTACAGGTGTGCTCATTCGGGCACTCTCGCATGTGGAACTGGGCCACCGAACGACGATGCACGGTTCTACTCATGAGTAGTGATCATATTCCCACTAAACTATATCCCTCGAACATCCTGGAGGTCGTACGCCCTGACCGCGAGGAGTGAGGGATAGAGAACACCCCGATGGTAATCAGCAACGGAACCAACTGGTATACGAATGGATCCAGGGCGGATGGATTGTCGGGTGCCGGAGTCTGACTCGGAACAAATAAGTAAATACTTTGCTCTGAGTGCACATGCTACTGTCTTCCAGGCCGAGGTATTTGCGATTCTATCCTGTGGGCTGGAGCTGCTAGCTAGCCCACAAAGAACTGGTTGAATCAATATATGCTCCGACAGTAGAGCTGCCATCTTGGCACTTAGTGCCGTTGAAGTGCGCTCAAAACTGGTTCTGGAATGCACGACCGCCCTCGAGAGGCTCTCTCAGAGGAATAATTTACGCCTTGTCTGGGTCCCAGGACATGCTGGTGTACCGGGAAACGAGAAGGCCGATCAACTAGCCAACGTAGGCACTTTAGAGACACCTACTGGGCCTGAACCCTTCGTAGGGATCTCCAGAAGCACAGCGGTTCTCTCAATGAAGACTTTAGCCCAACAAATGTTTCAACATTGCTGGACAACTGCTCCAGGCATGAGACAGGCTAAAGAACTCATATCTGGTCCCGACGCTGGGAGGACCAGACAGCTGCTGAAATTAAGCAGATGTAACTTAAGAACAGTGACAGGCCTACTGACCGGTCACTGCCACCTAAGACGACACCTTTACATAATGGGTCTTGTGGAAGACCCTGAGTGTAGGGGATGTTTGGAAGATGAGGAGACAGCAGTGTTCTGATGAATTGCCCCGCTTTCCTGCATACACGTATGCAATACCTGGGACAACTGATGCTGATGCCCGGGGACTTTAAAGAGCTATGTCCCAGCCGCCCCGTTGGCTTTATTAAGGCAACTGGACTGGTATAGCTCTCGAAAGGCGGGACGTGACGGGCCCATACTGAGGCCTATACGTCAAATGGCAGAGCCCCCGCCAATCTCAAGTCAATCAATCAATCAATCTAATTTCATCAATTTTTAATAAACGCAGATCGGGGGTGCATGACGATGCTTGCAGCAATTGTTTGTATGCAAACTTGTATGAAAATTTGGAAAATAATGACCCAGATTCATATTGGGAATACGAAAGCGAGGACGAATCAAGTGGTAGCGACGCAGAAATAGAGACCCCAACTAAAAAAGCACGCCTCGATTAGATTTAGGCGCTGCGGTTATCAGACTCGAGTCGTGATATTATGTATAAGTATATGGCCTGTTAAGTAAAAACTGTTTATTTGTGATCTTGTATATAAATACATTATGAGAAATGTTAATTATAAATTGTGATTTATTTTTCTTTATTTTATAACCCCTCCTCCTCTTCCTTCCTGCTCTCGCTGTTACCTAAAAATTCGTCATTGCCCAATTAAGCATTAAAAATTAAATCCGCTTCGAAAATTTATCGTGAAGAAAAAAAAACGTTAAAATGGACAACGAAATGAGAGAGTAAAGGAAGGAAGGAATCGCAAGGAATCTCTCTGTGTGTGAGTCGGGATAGCGCGCGGGAAGAGAGGGTAGAGCCCACGCCCACTCTTCTACCGCTGGAGATACTGGCGAGAGAAAATTAAATTTCCCAGCATCCCAACTCGCGCGCGTATGAAAACTATTGGTGCGATCGGGATTTTTTTTTAATTAATAGGGGAAACCTTCACCTTGAGAATGAGCCCTGGCTTAAGGGCGTAGGACGTCTTCTCGCCCTTCTACATGGCTTTAACCTAGATTCGACGCCCTGACATCCCTAATGAACGAAATCGGTAAATTTTTTTTTCAGCAAAGTTTATACAATTGCCCAACTTTTTCAATATGACAGGCGCCCCTCCCCCCTCCTTCCCACAACAAAAAAAAAATAAACAAAAAAATAACGTTTTTATTTTCACCCGCCACGCCCGTGTTTTTGAGTTTTTTTTTTCAAGCTGTCCTAGATTTCTTATAAAAAACAAAAAAAATCCATTTTTATTTTTTTAAATCGGTTCATCAGGACCGGAGATACACCCGGTTAACCCTTTTTCACCCTCTCCCCTCCCAACCCTTCCCTAATTGAGCAATCTCAAAAAAATTTCGGGCGGGGCTTCCGATAACCATTACCTACACGAGCCTCCCAATACCACCCCCTTTTCCGAAACACCCCCATTTTCACTCCCTTTTTCTTTTCCCCCCTAAAAAACAAGAATCTTAAAACCGCTGTATCTTCGGTTCTAATGGACCGATTTTGACGGGTCCAAAACCGGATTACGCGTATCGAGGAGACCTATTTCTCTTGTTCAAGACATTTTTCTATCCGTCTCCTCGATTAAGCGTGATCTAAAAAAAAACTGTTTTTGCAATATTTGAAGGGCTGCGCGCGCCCCCTGGTGGATAACAATTACCGGAAAAGGTTACCAGGGGGTAGGGGGGAACATTATGAACAAGTTGGAAAAATTTTTTTTTTAAAAAAGGCACTTCCGTTTGGACCCCTATTTTTCGTAGATCCGCTCCACTACACGGGCATGTTTAAATATAATACATTTATATATCTTATACTTACATCAATGTGCTTCATTCCTCACTGCATATCAATTCACAAACACACTGAACTTTGTATGATTTTGTCAAATATTTTTTAAGTAAATGTAACATTAGAGTAATTTGTTGTTAAATAGATGGAAATAGGATAAAGACAGCATTACTAGATAAATATTTACAAAAAAAAGCGTTAATACCCAAAAAAATCATGCAGCAAAATTATTGTACATAAAAGAAAACCATGACACGAAAAGGGGTAATATAATTTTATATATAACATTTTCTACAGAATGTAGTGTTTGAATTCAATTATTGCATTCCATAAACCTAACAAAACAGTAGTAGAGACGCATAATGCCGAAAGCTATTCTAGAAAAGAATTTCGTTCGACATTGAAGGTGAAAATGTACTGAATGCGTCATTTAGTGTTAATTGATATCTGATTCACCTCAAAATTCGTCTGGCGATATCGAATTCGTCTGGAAAAATTCGCTAAAAAAGATCTTTTCGCCTCATATATCTACTAATTTTTGAAAATTCAAAATCCGATTGAAAATAAAAAAATTCCAAGCGTTAATCGAATGGAAATTTACATTGATTAATGCGGATATAAATTTACAAATGTACTTGTATCTCGTAAACGCGTGATATTTTAATTTGTATTAAAATGGAAATTGTTTTACGCTGCGATTGTATTTAAACGACTTAAAATATCGAAAAAACACCAAGAATAAAAGTTTTAGCCCGGAATATCTATATAACGTAGGTGTGTTTATTTTTTAAAAATACTTAATAAATAAGGACGTTATTAATTAATTAGTGCGGCCGCGTCTTCTATCGATGCTCAGGGCATCTCACTTTACCCTCGTTTCCCGTCGCACTCGCACTTACAGCACTCGCAGCTACAGCAGAAACTTGCATAATATGATACTTACGGAATACTTTATGGTTGTTTATGGGGCTTTTGTGCGTTGACATATCAACAAATTTATTTAGTGTTAGGCGTGCTTAGTTTAAGAACAAATTTGGTGGTGTGTTTGATATACATTTTAACAAAATACTTTTCTGTGTAGCAAAGAGTTAGATTCAGTATTCGCGTGGTAAGTAATACGGCGAAAAAACGCGGGAGATGAGCGTCAGTTTCTAGATTTTACAAATGGAGTCTTCGTCGAGCGGTCAGGAAGATGAATTGAATTCTAAATTCAGATTGAAAATTAAAAGAAGGAAACTGTCCGTCGTTAAATGTGCGTTTTGTAATAAAATTGGCAAATTAGAAGACAGTGGTGAGAAGACATTGCTAACTTTCAAACGCTCACTAAAATTAAGAAGTTTGGTTTCAGACAATGACGAATTCGCAAGACTAAACGTTATAGCCAATACATCCTTGCAGACTAAGTAGCATAAAATTTGTTATTCTTCTTTTACAAGCAAGAAAAATATTTCATCTTCAAATGTACAGCCACCACAATCTGAGCCAGCGTGATGCCAGGATGAAACTCGCCAGGAACAATTAACAACGTTGATTTGGTATTGACATCGTATTTGGTAGTAACACAGCACAGAATGTATAATGTGCAGAATGTCTTAGAATGTATGTGTGCGGGTGACCTAGTTACCGCCTTATATAACGTTGACTAGGTCAGTATGTATACATCTACAATAGTTGCATTAAGTCGGCCTGGACCTAAAGAATGTCTTAGTAGGCAATTTTACTGAATATGTTTACAACGCGTGAACTAGTTTTACTTTAGAATAATAACAAATAATAAATATGATTTTGAATAACAAATAAGATATCGAGAGCACGCGTGGCCGTTATGGCACTACACCGGTTCATTCGATAAAACCGGGTAATGATTTGAGATGTAGCAAACCCAACTTTAACATAGATCTATGCGTTTTTTGTCAAAAAAAAAAATGAAAAAGGTAGAACCCTATCCCAAATAATGACATTGAATTTCAGCAAAAAACTACATTTAATAGCTGGGTCAAACAACAACCTATTGCGAAAAATTGATACCCTACATTTGATTGCCGCAGAGATAAAATATCATTCAAGTTGTTTTGCAATTAATTGGAAAATATATGACAAAAACGGGCTGCAATATAAACTATCGGAAATAAAATGTGGCGCACCTAGATTTTGTCCTAAATTTGATGTTCAATAACTTTTAAACCAGCCGATCGATTTTGATATTTTTTTTTTATTTGAAAGGGCGATTCTTGCGGATGACTATTTTGTAATTGGCTTTCCATAAAAAATATATTCTTAATATGTACAGCCTTTAAAAACCGATTATGATTTTGACACGAAATTTGATTGTCGCTGTGGAGTGAAATTTTATTTGTATTGAATTCTTAGGTTGGTCACGGTGTTTATCATTCTTTTTTCAATATTCTCTTTTTTGAATCACCTCTCTAGCCCCTTCAGCAACGAAGATGCGACATTTTAGATGAAACGGTGTTATTAAGTTTGATATTAACACTGAAACGTCAAAAGGGTCGGTTGAAATTCTCGTGAAAAAAAAAAATCAGTTAACGTTCTAAAAGAAAATGCCTTAGTCCAATTCAAGTAGCTAGAGTTGTGGCTTTGGTAGAAGATGGAAGGAGTCAAAGATATGCAGATATGCTCGTATTGTTGGTCTACCAGAAACAACTGTCCGAAGAGCGATCCAATGCTGCCGAGAAACGGACCAATACAGCAGACGTCCAGGTTCGGGTAGTTCCAGGATTATGCAAAATATTGACGATCGATTTATTGGTCTGAAAATATCGAGGAATCCCTATCAAACAGCTGTGATCACAAACCGGAAAATTTAAGGAACGCACGAGGAACAGTTGTGTCAGATCGAACAATTTGTCGGAGATTCAGGAGTCTCGGTTTTATCGCAAGAAGACCTGCTATTGGAATGCGATTACTTCGACGACATCGAGTAGCTCGTTTGGATTTTGCTCGAATTCATCTCGTGTTTGGAATGAGTTGCAATGGTCTCAAGTTTTATTCACTGACGAATCAAGATTCATGTTGAGATCAGTAGACGGGCGTCGGAGGATTTGGAGAAGGCATGGGGAAAGATACGAGGATGGTATGTTCAGTGAAAGGGAGAGTTTTGGCGGTGGTTCACTAATGGTATGGGGTGGAATTACCAGCGATGCCCGTACAGAATTATTTGTGTTTCCACCACGGCAATCTCTAAATGCAGTTTGATACATAGAGATCTTGAATGAACATGTTGTCCCATTTGCACCTTACATTGGCGAAGAATTCCTCTTAATGCAAGATAATGCACGACCGCATACGGCAGTGATGATAACACAATTTTTAAACGATGTCGGAATTAATCGTATGCTGTGGCCCGCTAAAAGCCCTGATATGAATCCCATTGAGCATTTATGGGATGAATTGGAACAACGTGTTAGTAGACGCAACCCAGAGAATCTGAATGAATTGAGGATTGCTCTTACAGAAGAATGGGACAATATCCCTCAAATCACTATCACAAATTTGATTGGAAGCATGCCTAGGCGTATGGAAGCTGTTATAGCAGCGAGAGGAGGAAATACTCGGTATAAGTTAGTTTGTTGTTCAGTTATTTTTTAAGTTTATTGTTTTAATCATTAATAATTACAGTCGTTTTACTAAAATGTCGAATAATTCTTTGTTTGTTATTTCTTTTTGATGTTGTTTGTACTTGTAAGTAACAATTATTTCAGCGTCCGTAATCGAAAATGCTAAACATTTCTTAAACGATGAATTTTTTAGACATTTTCAGCTCCATGGCCTCCTTGTTAAATATCAAACTTAATAACACCGTTTCATCTAAAATGTCGCATCTTCGTTGCCGAAGGGGCTAGAGAGGTGATTCAAAAAAGAGAATATTGAAAAAAGAATGGTAAACACCGTCCTAAGAACCTAAGAACCACCAACCTAAGAATTCAATACAAATAAAATTTCACTCCACAGCTGCTACATTCAAATTTCGTGTCAAAATCAGAATCGGTTTTTAAAGGCTGTACCGGGTAAGTCTCTTAAGATTGACACCCAAGGGGGGTCTCACTTATCCTTTGCCGATTTAACTCATTCAAAAAAGGAGTAGACACGGTTTTTGATGAATTTTTATAATCTGAGAACAGATATTAAAAATCTCGTAAAATATACAGGGTGGAAAATAAAACATGATTTTTTTTAAATGGAACACCCCGTATATTTTTAGACCAAAATAATGTCCTTAATTTTCTGAATCCAAAAATGTGTAATTGTTATATAATCACTCCACCTGTTCGTGAGATATTACTAAAAACTTATCACATTACGGGTGTCAATTATAAAATAAGAACATATCAAGATACCTCTCTCTGGAAACAATGCATATTTGCATTGTTTATTCGTTGACAGATGTCATCCAGTTTTTTGTGAGATAGTAGTTCACTCTCTTAGATATTAGCGTAAAAAATACGTAGTGTTCGTAAAGAAGCAAGTTATTTTGAAAATGGTATATTCATTGGAAGAGCGAAAAGAGTTACTTGAAATTTATATTCAGTGCAACAAGAATAAGTCTCTTGCTCGGAGGGAGTATGTTAGGTTATTTCGAGAAAGGCTACCTCCTTCCAAAAATAGTTTCAAAAACATTTATGCAAAGTTTAGGAATACCGAATCTCTGAGAGACAAGAAAAGGGAAAGGCGAAGAACAAAAACAGGAGAAGACACAGAACTCAACGCGTTATTATTTTTTGCTGAAAATCCATCCAAATCATCCTATGCCGCAGCAATAGAATTGGATATATCACAAAGAAGTGTGTTAAAAATATTACATCGCCATAATTTTAAACCATATAGTATTTTGCCCGTTCAATATTTAGACGACAACAACCTTCAAGACAGGTTAACCTTCTGCAGAGACATACCTGATGGAATAGAGGAAGATGATGAGTTTCTAAGTCATGTCTTTTGGACTGACGAAAGCAGTTTTTCTACTGGGGGAATTTTTAACAGAAAAAATGCACATTACTGAGCGGCGAAAAATCCACATATTGTAAAAAAATAAAAAAACAAGGATACCAAACTGTAAACGTGTGGTGTGGCATCCACAAGGATGCTACTGTAGGTCCTGTATTTATACATGGGCCCTTAGATGCACAACGTTATGTGGATAGCCCACGCTATTTCAACTTTCACTGAGTGAACGTATTTCATACACAGGAATATCAACAAGCAAAAACTGACATTTGCTTCTTCTATAGACTTACTCCAAACCAATTTGTCTTGACCTTTCCCTTTTTTTCTCGCCCATTACTTTGTCGTATATCGGTGGTGCCAAATATACTTATATGTTTTCTGATTGTAGGTAGATCGTTTTTTCCACCTCATCCTCTGATTGCGACTTGTTCTATTGGATACCTTATAGTAAACAAATAAATATCTTCGTTAGAGCTTAGTAGATCGTGTCTTTCTGTTGATTCATTAGTTTTTGTTGCCTGTTATGTTTTCCCTCTTCTTCTTTTTGCTGTGATATTACTAATTATTTAGCGAGTTCCCTTTCATCTATATATAATTAATAATGTTTTTTGTTACTCTTAATGTTACTTTTGCTTTGTCCGCACGTTTATTCTTCCTTTATTTTTTTCTGTTAATAAATAAAATTTATTCCATTCCTAAAATTTTATTACTAGATTTGCTTATGGTAATATCAATTATACCTACTCTAGCACCCCAATGTATGTACACTGATATATTAATTATAACAATAATTATGATTTATATCCATTATAAGTTCGATTTGGTTACTTTTATTTATAAAACCAATTATACAATATACATCGTTTATATAACCATTAATACATGAGTATTATTAGTATTAACCTCAACCTTCATGTTATTGACTGAGGATTGGATATCAGCTTGCGGCGGTCAGCTCAACAACGAACGACCCCCTAATAATGCGACGTCACGCGCCCGATTCACGAACTGTTAGCGACAATTTACCTTAACGAGCTTTGTTTACTGCCAGCAATTACTGCTAAATATATAGTTAAGGTTAATGCTTGTGTACATACAGGAACGAGACCATTTATGATGCACGCCGTACAGCACTATCTTCGCGAAATATAATTGGTAATTGTTGATGGTTTTTCGCATCTATGAAATAAACTGTGGACGTAGACAGCTTGCAATTATATGCGAACAGATCGGTCGTGTTTGCCATTAAATGATTGAATCCTACTAGTGTAAGGTATTAAACGAACGCCTGGGTAATTTCCTGCTGGGGATTGCAGGAAATCAAATAAAGATGAAGATAGATAGCTGGACGTAATTAAATGCAGAGTGACTGGAACCTATGCAGAAAAATATTAGCCTCATGAACATTATTAGCGATATGCATTTAGTAGTATAAATGATCTATAGTGAGGTTTTTTCTTGCCAATTTAATTCAAATTTCGATTTCAGTTTCCCTTTCCGTTTCCGTTTAAGTTTCAATTTCAGATTCAGTTAGCAATTTTTTTAGCAAAATTGTCCAACCAGAACAAGAAATATCCTTCAACATTCCTTAGTCTTCAACATCCAGTTGAAAATTATTTAGATAATATTAATTTAGTGGACAACAGATCTGTTATTTGGCAGCAGGATGGAGCACCACCACACTCTGCAAGGAACGTCACCGAATACCTAAACAGAAAATATCCTATTTGGATAGGAAGGCACGGTGTTATACATTGGCCCGCTAAAACTCCGGACTTAACACCTATGGATTTTTTTCTCTGGGGTACGATAAAACAAGATATATACGAAACTGGGGTTTTTAATAATATGAATGAGTTAAAAGAATGCATACGTGTAAAAATTGAGGAATTAAACCAAAATGGTGATATATTTCAAAGGGTGAGACGCAATTTTATAAAGCGATGCCAACTGTGTATTCAGAATGGTGGTGGTTACGTGTAAATAAATAAAAATGTGTTACTCTATTGTGTCACTGTATTAATATTGACTTTTATTTGTTTTTATTAGGCTTATGTTGTTTATTGTTATTACTCGTTACTGTTATTGTCACCTATATATTATTTATTTATTATCTTAATAAATGGCATTGTTTCCAGAGGTATCTTGATATATTTTTTGTTTTATAATTGACACCCATAATGTGATGAGTTTTTAGTAATATCTCACGAATAAGTGGAGTGATTATAGATATAACAATTAGATATATTTTATTTAGAAAATTAAGGACATTATTTTGGTATAAAAATATACAGGGTGTTCCATTTAAAAAAATTATGATAAATAAAAAAAAAATTCATCAAAGACCGCGTCCACTCCTTTTTTGAATGAGTTAAGTCGGCAAAGGATAAGTGAGAACCCCCCTTATCTCACTTATCCTTTGCCGATTTAACTCATTCAAAAAAGGAGGTCAATCTTAAGAGACTTACTTACCCTGTACATATTAAAAAAATAATTTTTTTATGGAAAGCCAATTACAAAATAGTCATCAAGAATCGTCCTTTCAAACAAAAAAAAAATATCAAACTGGATAGGCTGGTTTAAAAGTTATTGAACATCAAATTTGGGACAAAATCTAGGTGCGCCACTTTTTATGCCCGTCAGTGTAGAAGACGATACCCCAAAGAGCTCTTTAAATGTATCTAACGAAGATGCTTGGTCAAAAATTACTTTTGAAATATATGAAGGTGCAATAAAGGTTAAAGTGTATGATTCTGCGATGATTTATCGCGGATTTGTCTCAATATGAGGGGAATATT
The DNA here is from genome assembly GCA_964058915.1 of Tetropium fuscum. NCBI lineage: Eukaryota > Metazoa > Arthropoda > Insecta > Coleoptera > Cerambycidae > Tetropium > Tetropium fuscum. Next base: position 123,702 of record CAXKVY010000505.1, on the reverse strand, counting down.
ATCAAGACTACTTTCTAAAAAAAATTAAAAGTCACTTCAAGGATCAAAAAATAAGGTTTGTCAACTCCTACAGGAAAAATGAACCAATTGTTAATGTTTCCCATTGTCGAAAACACTATCTACAATGAAGTAGAAGTTCTTAGGGAATCAGGTGCACACAGCTATGAACCAGGACTACAATAATTAATTTAATATGTAATAATTTAATATTTAATATAAAAATTGATAATAATTTAATAATTTAATATGTAATAATAATTCATTTAGTAATCACTTAACTAATGCACTTCTTCACGATTATATTCATTCATTATTTCATTATAATTTTCACCATTTCTTTTGTTGCAAATGTTATATGTATGTCACTAGAAAGAAAATATCTTCTGTTAGATATCTATACTGGAAAATTTACAGTGCTTGTTGACAAAATGTATTACCGTAACATGGGGATACTTTAAATTCTGGGTATACATTGATCAAAACATCGCAATTTCTTCGAACCGTACCAACGTCGCCATCTGTTGAGTACGAACGAACGTTCTGGCTTAGGTAGCAACATCCATAGCCGTGCTACTCAGTCGAGCCGTTATAAGCGCTTGGTCGAGACACATAACCTCATAAAAATTTGGTTTTGGTGTACACGTGTTTTATCTTATTTATTTGGGTTGAGAAACTTCACATCCACATCGGTAAGTTTTTGAATTTCAATTATGGCTTTACCTGTATCGTGTCAGACATGTATTAGAGAGTGTCATCCATAAATACCCACTTTAAATTATAGTAAACAAATGTTGTGAGATTGATTTTAATTCTAGGGGTAACTTTGATCAAGACCTGGGGTAACTTTGATCGGGTGATCAATGTTACCCCATCACATAGATCTTGTCAAATAAATAGGAAAATATTTATATTTTCATTGTTTTTTTACTTAGAAATGCCTCGTAGCCATAAACGAGTACTCGGCAGTCGAAAATATCAAGATTATGCCCCAGAGAAGATAGATGAAGCACTGCAAGCAGTGGTTGAAGGTGTGTTGTCCATTCGCGAGGCTTCGAGGCGGTATGGAATACCTTTTGGGACACTCTACAATAAATATAAAGGGAAACATGGAAGAGCGCCAAGCCACCCAACAGTTTTTAGTAAACAAGAGGAAGTAGCCATCCTTCAATCAGCAGCCAAGTGTTCAGATTGGGGTTTTCCGTTGAATCTTATAGATATAAGGATGATGGCCAAGTATTATTTGGACAGGAAGGGTAAAACTGTCGGCACGTTTAAGAACAATGTTCCTGGAATTGATTGGACATACAGCCTTCTTAATAGGCACAAAAATTCGTTTGGGCAAAGACTGGCCACCAATATAAAACGAGCGAGAGCAGCAGTATCAAGAGAAACTCTAGGAACGTTTTTTGATAACTTGGAAAACACAATAAGAAACCTACCAAGTTCCAACATATTTAATTACGATGAGTCAAACTTATCTGATGACCCTGGGGAAAAAAAAAGAGTGTACAGACGTGGTGTAAAATACCCGGAAAAGGTTATGAATCATTCGAAGAGCTGTACAACAGTCATGATATGTGGTTCAGCAGACGGCACATTATTACCTCCCTATGTTGTGTTTAAGAGCCTCCACCTTTATGACTCGTGGAAGGAGAATGGGCCACGAGGTTTGCCTTGTTGTGACAAGCCATGTTGCAACTTAGGCACCAGGTTTAATCGAACGCCAAGCGGATGGATGGATGGATCAACATTCCGTGATTGGTTCAAAACCACTTTTTTTCACACGCCAATCGTTTAGAGGGCAGAAAAGCTATAATCGGTGATAACCTGTCACCTCATATGGACGATGACGTATTAAACATGTGTGTTGCAAATGATATTGATTTCATCTGTTTAGTCCCAAACTCTACACATCTGTGTCAGCCGCTAGATGTTGGTTTCTTCAGGCCAATGAAAGAAGCTTGGCGCGCTACACTGTCGGAATGGAAACTACAAAATATACGACTGTCCACAGTTCCCAAAGATACATTTGCTAGTCTACTCAAGAAAACTTTAAATAACATGGATGCAAAACCTGCACGTAGGGTGAATCAGCCAGAGAATGAACACCAACCAATAAATGAACAGAGGTGTGTTTTTTTGCGAATAATAAGCAAATGATGCATTCCAGAATATTCTCTTAACGCAACAAATCGTTCATTCATAGGAATGTTTCTAACCTAAATCAGTTGTCGTAGAGAAGCCTTCGATATAGTTTCAACTTGTACCTGATACGAGTGCGAGCCATTTTGTTTAAGGTAAGGCAACTTGTTGCTATCATAAAACGGTATTTTAACGCTTATAACGAAATAAAGTTATCAAAACCGGAAATTATAGTTATAAAAAAACAATTAATTATAACGTTTTTCCATGAAACTTTTATTTAGTTCTGTACGTTTCAGAATATATTGTGTGTTCAACTATTGGACGTGAAAAGTTACGAAATCTAGTTAATGAACACGGTGTTCATTCACTGGTGTTTTTAAGGTTAACTTAAAATCAGACAAGATTGATCCTTAAAGTACAAGGGATATACTGGAATCGTTAAGTTACATCGTCTCATTATATAAACCGCCAAAACCACTGAATGAACACGGTGTTCAATAACTGGATGTATAGCTGTTCATTTATTGGCTAATGGAATCCCATAAAATACCCCCGTTTTTTTCGTTTCGTAGCACTAAATTAATGTCTTATGAACCTATATGTAGGTAGACCTTCAAGTTTTACCTACATATCTCTAAGTATAACATTAAATAATTATTCTCTTACAGACAGACTGCAAAGTACCTATCCATATTTTGTTAAATATGAATCGAAAACCATACTGTAGATTTAAATATTCCGAAGACGCTCTAAATCAGGCTCTTACGGACATAAGACTTGGAACAGAAAGTTTAATATATAGATGCCTTATATAAGATGCCTTATATAAGATATAAGGCATCGAAAAAATATAATATTCCAAAGTCAACTTTACACAATAAACTTCATGAGAAAGTACCTCTTAGTCGAAAAATGGGCCCACAAGAGACATCCCAATGTTGCGAAAAGAAACACAGAAATAATTTCAAAGACACGAGCATCAGTCACCGAAAATGATATACGGCAATGGTTTTTGCAGTTACAGGACTTTTTGAAAGACGAAAAACTATTGGATACAATGATGAAAGACCCTTCAAGAATATTCAATGCCGACGAGACAGGCGTGAGAACATGTACTAAAACGGGACTAGTTTTGGGGCCAGTACATAAAACTTTTAAGAATTTATATGATATTTCGTCTGGCAATGAAAAAGAATCTATCACTGTACTGTGTACCTACAATGCTTCAGGTACAGCGGCGCCACCGATGGTCATATTTCCCTACAAGCGGATTCCTAAAGAACTGGCACTAACAGTACTGGCACTAACAGTACTAACAGGACGTTCAGACAAGGGATGGATGACAGCAGCTACTTTTTATGAATATGTGGCTAATATATTCTACAAGTGGCTGGTTGCAACAGGAACGCCATTTCCTGTTATTTTGTTCATTGATGGTCACAAATCACATTACAGCATTGAGTTGTATAACTTTTGTATAAGGGTAAAAATTATTTTGTATTGTTTACACCCCAATTCAACGCACATTCTTCAACCATGTGATGTAGCCATTTTTCGTCCCCTAAAAGTAGAATGGAGAAAAGTTTGCCAGATGCACAAGCAACGTAGTAGTTCTTCAATAACGAAGTATAATTTTTGCCCTTTATTCAAAGAAGCATTCGAAAAGTCCTCACAAACTGGAACAATTACTAATGGATTTAAAACCTGCGGCCTGTTTCCCCTAGATCCGGAAAAAGTAGATTACTCCAAATGTATATCATCCAGGCGGAATGAAATTTTCTCAAAGAGAGTAGAGAACGACGTCATAACTGCTGGGGACTATGCAGCATGTCTAAAAGTTGTAAACCACTTTCTGGGAAAGGAGCAAGTAGTCACATTTAATGAACGATTTAATAATAAACTTGAATCGGAAGACAATAACTTGCCTACAATCGAAAATCTCCTTTCTGCAGAAACTATTACTACTAATGAAGTTAACATAAACCTAACTGAACAGCTACTGGATACCTTACCTGTAGAAATCGACGGAGTTTTATATCAACCTTTAAACAATACCTCCTTTGAACTTGAAAACGAGAAATTAGATACTAATCAGCCAATAGTCTCTGAATACGATGCAATTGAAAGTGATTTCCCCACATTATCGAATGAAGATACCATTCGGGTAGATGAGCTAACGGAGATAGCATTAGACAAATTGCATGGAGAAGAGAATAACAACAATATCAAACTTCAATGTATCGAAATACTTAAATCTATACTCGATCGACTCAGTTTTTAACACAATTGCAAAAAAACATGAAAAGTCAAATGATGACACACCAAATACCGCATCGAATATAAATATAATCTCCAATATTGTTATTACGGTAGCAGAGGATAAAAAAAATTTGAGAGATGAAGAGATTTGGCGCAAGCATTTACATTGGCCACAACAGCAGAGTGAAGTAAATCGATAACGTAAAAGAAATACCCAAAAAATGCCATACGCCATTACTTCCAAAGGGTGGTTGGAATATTATCAAAATCAGGCCAATGATAAAAAAGAATAGGAAGAACAAAAAATAAGGAAAAAACTGGAGAGAGAAGAAAAAAAAATTTCTACTCAACAAAAGAAGGTGAAGACTAGAAAACGGAAAGTAAATATAGAAGCATTATCAAATGAAAATCAAAACACGGCAGAAAATAATGTCACCAATGAAACTAAAAGACAAAAACCAACTAATTTGGTTTCATCAGATGTAATAGACGTTGAAAAAATGAAAAGTGTTTCAGGCAAAATTTTACTAGTGGAGAATGCAAAAACCGAAATAACTTTAGTTGACACTTTCAATATAGGAGATTATGTTGTATGTTTATATGAAAATCAACAATATCCAGGACTAATAACAGCAACTGGTTATCAAGAATATGAAGTCTCTGTTATGGAACAAGTTTCAAATACCGAATGGAAGTGGCCAAAACGTATCGATAAAATATGGTACAAACGAGAACAAATATTAAAAAAAATTTCTGAACCTCAACCTTCCAAAAATCGTGGAGTTTATGTAGTAGAAATGTAGACAAACTTAGCTATAAGTAAATTGCAATTTTGTCTGTTTTCATTTCTGATTAGCTATAAGTATTTTGTATTATTTTTATAATAAAACCATTACTGTTCATTTACTGGTTCCTTAGTGTTCATTAACTAATTTTTTTTGTTCATTTACTGGATTTTAAGTTTCTTTTGGGGAAAAGTTTTTCTATTGTTGGATAATGTTTTTAGTATGCAATATGAAATACATTAGGAATATTTTAACATATTGAAGTTCCTGAAAAAAAATAATTGACAATAATGCGATAAAAAATCAGCCGATGCCTGTAGTTTGAAGTGCAGAAATATCTTAATTGTTCATTTACTGGCTCATTCACCCTACTAGTAATCAACCCAGAGAAGAAACAGATAATATACCATCAGCAATTAAACGAAACTTAATAAACTCATTCCGTTCTTCTGGTATATATCCATTGGATCGTCAACAAGTGTTTAAAAGATTGCCACATGAAGTCGAAGAAGAAGATCCTATAAATCAGATCGAAAGTGCACTAACTACTTTGCTAAAAGAGAAAAGGTTTGGAGAAACAAGTCGGCCACAGAGAAAAAAGAAACGACTTGATGTCGCACCTGGTTGTAGTATATCTACGGTTACGGTGACAGTGAATAATGAGATGGATGATAGTTATGACGACGACGATGTCAATCTCCAGACGCTGAGCCAGAACTTGATGAGGAACAAACATCTGCAAGAACATTTAAAGTCGGTCAATACGTTTTGGCACAGTTTTCTTCATACCGTGGAAAGAAAACATACAAATATATGTGTAAGATACTGGAAGTCGGTCCAGAAATTGTCGTCATGGGTATGAAATCCATTAGAAAAAATAACAGACAATTTAAACTTATCGCAGATGATGTGTCTGTGATCAAAAGTGAAGATATAATCGACATCCAGATCGATCCTTCGGAGGAATTGGACTCTGATATGAATGTGTACTATAAATTTGAAACTGACATTCCAATTCTCGAAGTTTAACTTGTCATTATCTTTTCTTGTATTTTTAATGTAACCAAAGAATGGTTCTTTTTTAAGACTGAAAACTATTTTATGTTCCTGTGCTTTATTCATGGTCTAATTAATGTAAGACTATACCTTGTTACCCACATTTAAAGCTTCTAATTCCTAAAATATAAACCCTAATTTTTTAAAAAAAACTTTATTATTCGTTTTAATGGGGTTACTTTAGTATTTCGTAGAAAACACAAGGTCGATCAAAGTATCCCCAATAACAGTATATCTTTGATCACATCCTTATAATTTTTTTTCTCAGGAAATACTCGTTTTTTAGATATCAAATTTTTAGGATATGCTTGTAAGGTAAAACCGATACATCATTTTTTTTAGTAGATCTGTATACTGAAAGAAAAAGAAGTTATTCAGATTTGAAAATAAAAAATGATCAAAGTATCCCCATGTTACGGTACGTACTTTGTTTACTTATGACCCATTAATCAATAATGGAGATTTACTTTTGCCCCGTCTCCAGAATCATAAATAAATTAGCTAATCAATTATGTAATTACTATTATTATTAAAAAAGTTAAATTTAGAAATAAGTGGGCACCACCAGCGGAAAATCTTAGGCCGCTGGCCCTAACTAGCTCAGAATACGTAGAGCGTGCCTTCGGAGGCCTTACGATTCAGACAAATTGAAATACAGATAATTTTTAATTCTTACCAACGGTGATTCTTTACCTAAGGTTAGGGCTAATGGTCAAGGCACGTGGCAAGCACAAGTTTAATTAATAACTTCAGGTGAACTAAACGCAAATTATTATTTTCAATAAAATCACTGATTAGAACAATAAAAATGCATGAAAAATTCAATGACAATTCGATCTCTCCAAAAGTAATGTCAAAGTCAAAAATTAAATTATCCTTCAAAAGGAAATATACGCAAGCTGTGCAAAGTTAATCACCACAGCGAACTAATGCAAGTAGTAATAAAAAAAATATATAAAGGATTGCCTGCGAAGTCGCGGTGCCTTGGAAACAAAAGTACTTATATCGCGTTTCGCTGCTTATAATCTTGTAGGTATATGACAACTTACATTATAATATATTATATCATATCATTATTGTTATCATCATAGAAGCAAGATTCTGATTTTATATACTCTCAAGACCGTACTATGCGTATGAGAGCGAGTGCGACAGGAAACGAGCGAAAAGTGAGATGCCCTGAGCATCGATACAAGACGCGGCCGCGCGAATTAATTAATAACTTCCTCATTTATTAAGTAATTTTGAAAATAAACACACCTACCTTATGTAGATATTCCGGGCTAAAACTTTTATTCTTGGTGTTTTTTCGATATTTTAAGTCGTTTAAATACAATCGCAGCGTAAAACAATTTCCATTTTAATACAAATTAAAATATCACGCGTTTACGAGATACAAGTACATTTGTAAATGTATATCCGGTTTAATCAATGTAAATTCCCATTCGATTAACACTTGTAATTTTTTTATTTTCAATCGGATTTTGAAAAATTAGTAGACTAGAGGCGAAAAGATCTTTTTTCGGGAATTTTTTGGACCCCGATATCGCCAGACGAATTTTGGGGGTGAATACAGATATCAATTAACACTGAATAATGCACTCAGTACATTTTTACCTTCAATGTCGGACGGAAGTCAAAATAAATCGTGCTTGCGACTCTACTACAGGGGAATATACCGATAATTATGTAAGTCGAAAGAACATTTTGTGATGGTATATGATAAGTAAAAGTCAGCCTTAATTCTGATCGTTGCCATGGTGTTCTTTGCCTTTCTATCTACTAAATGTACATAAAAAAAAACTATAAAACAAGGTGTGAGTAAATGAAGGAAGCATGTCGTGCAAGCATTACCTATGGTAACTCACCGTCAATAGCTTCGGTAATTTCAGGAGGAGGTATCGATGGCGTCTCGTCGGGTAGCTCAGCTAACTGATGAGGACCCAGCATCTTCTGATCGTCCTGATGTACACTCACACTCCCACCCTGAGAAAGAGAGATATTAACATTGCGTTTCCCAAGAACTATAAACTAGACAGGATAGTCACATCAAGCAAATCTGTCAGTCAGCATTACCGCAACCCTCTGTACACCGTGACGTAAGCGCGGGTACAATATAGAGAACTCAGACTTGTGGAAGCATTGAACAGTATCTTTTTCACATATTTTACGTATTTTTAAATAAATCACCAGTTTTTTTAAAAGTTAGCTTTCTTTATTGTGGTCTAGTAGTCTAGTACGTATTTTCTGATGATTGAAAATATTGTTACATTTATATTATTATCGGTGTAGGTACTAATTAGTAAAAAGAAATTGTAGGCATACAACTGTAATGTAGAATATAAATATGGAGGAAACAATGTTGTATTCCTTTTTTAATGATTTTAAATAAATTTTAAACGATTTTTAGACTTTTATTTAATTAATTTATTGGCACTCGGAGTAGTTTCCACAAACACTTTCACTTCGCTCGACGCGCGTTTCGCCAACCAAGTTGGCATCATCCGGAGACGATTAATACAAAATCTACCATATTTATACTATTTTCATGGTGACGTCACTAATGATATCACCTTGAAATTTACGCGTGACTAATCACGCTTCAACGATCGGTTGCTAAGCAACGCGTAAAGCGGGCTACGGTATGATATCACCGTGAAATTTACGCGTGACTAATCACGGTTCAATCATCGGTTGCTAAGCAACGCGTAAAGCGGGCTATACGGTATAGGTCCCTTGTCGCTATTCATACTACTTTTACATTTTACGATTTCTATGCTCTCAAATGCATCCAACTGTCTATTATTGGTCACATTTCTAACTAATCTTAAATTACTAATATCTATTCTATGATTGTTGTCAAAAGCATGTTGTGCAACACTAGACTTATCTGTTCTTCCATATTTTAGATGAGCCATATGCTCTTTAAATCTGGTGTTAATTGAGACGATCAATTTACGCGTTGCTTAGCAACCGATCATTGAAGCGTGATAAGTCACGCGTAAATTTCACGGTGATATCATTAGTGACGTCATCATGAAAATAGTATAAATATGGTAGATTTTGTAGTTTTAATCGTCTCCGGATGATGCCAACTTGGTTGGCGAAACGCGCATCGAGCGAAGTGAAAGTGTTTTGGCGTTTGTGGAAACTACTCCGAGTGTTACAGTTACATCAAAGGTTCCAGCCTTATCCAGTATTAATTTATTGGATTGAATTAATTCCTTAGGGATTTTTCTGAATTATATAAGTAAAAGGTTGCATAGGTAAAAAATAAAATAATACTAGAATACAGAAGTCTTAACAAACAAATATTGGCAACACAAAAACTCCCCACGTCTAGCTGAAGCTTTCTCAGAAACGTCTAATTTTGACGACATGATATCAAAAAACAGTTCATTTCCATTTACTATCTTCCCCCACAAAATAAGTCTTTAAACCCAATATAGTGGTTCCGAAATATGACCAACACCAAAACTGAACATATAACACAAACATTCTAAATTATGTCATATGTAGATTGCAAAACCCCTACAAAATATTTACTGACGGATCCAAACAAAAGGATGGGGTAGGACCTGCTTTTTTTTATCGAAAACAGTAACTCATTTTCTATGTTTAAATTATGTAATATGCACTCGATCTTCACAGCAGAATCCATAGCCATTAAACAAGCCCTAAAATGGGCCAAGGAAAACAAGGAGTTATCATAATATCCTACTCACTTTATGTACTTACATCACTACAACATTCAACCGAGAACATATTATATAAAAATAAATTTGTCGCTGAAATCATATACATCATAATGGAATTGGCAGGAATGGGGTGTAATGTCATACTTCCATGGGTCAACGGGAATCATGGGTAATGGAATCGCTGACAAATATGCTCACAGAGCTGCACTGGAAGGCAACATCATAAAGAAAATACCAACAACGGACATTACATAGGGATAATGTCAGTTGATGGTATTGTCTTTATGATATATAAAGAATGCCGAGAACTATTGGAAGATAACCATAATAACATCGCTGCTAACAACAATTACTGGGATAGGTTGTGCATTTTTTGATCCTACACACAACCACAGTTGTAAATATACCTTAGATCAGGACACAACAATATATACTGCGGAAGCAATAGGAGTGGTAAAGGCTTTAGAATGATTACCGAAACGCTGTTATACTGACCGATGCATTATCAGTTTTAAAAAGTGCAGAAAATCCAGAGATAAATTCAATTTTTGGCAACCCATATATTATCCAAATTATACAAGTAATTAGTGTCATGTCACAAAGCAATTTCGTTTTAAAATTTGTTTGGGTAAAGGCGCATGTAGGGCTAATACATAACGAAAAAGTGGACTTATTAGCCAAAGAGCGTATAGCCACGGGACAGAAAATGGAAGTTATTATGCCTTTAGAAGATTCTATAGGCAGGTCCAAAGAAAGACTTAGAAAACAGTGGGAACGCCGCTGGAAAGAAATTTGTTTCACCAATACGACCCGATATACATTAATACACCCAGAGCTACCCAGAGACCATTGGTACAATAATTGCATTAACTACACTCGAAAAGATGTGTCTACTATAAGTCGACTTAAGTTCGGTCACGGCTGCTACCCTTTCCAGTTACATAAAATCGAAATTTTAGAATCAAACTTATGCGAGCAATGCGACGAAATGGCAGACTCAGATCATATATTTCTAGGCTGCAAAAAATATATTGAAGAATCAGCGCAAATGTACAACAGTTTAATAAATTTGAAAATATCAACACCCTTCAATATATTAGGTCTATTGGCAATAAATAAAAAATCCGTAACAGATTGCCTGTTACGTTTTGTACATGAAACTAAAATAAACATTTAGGTCAGGTTAACTTCGCATCCCTCAATGGTTTCACCTCTGTTGTTTATACAGGGTGAGTCAGTTTTTTGTAGACAAACTTTAACAGGGGATAGAACGCACGTTTTTAAAAAGAAAAGTGCCTATAAAGATATGGCCGATCTAGCTTCCTAAGGAAGATACAGAGTGTTAAAATTTAATTTTTTTTTACATTAATGTGTAATATTTTCTGAACGGAATGATATATTCACTAAATATTTTACACATATCTTAACCTGCATAGGATCAACATGTTGTATTGTTCCTGTCGAAAATACTATAGTGGATGTTACTTTTTTCGGGTACTTCGACTATTCTGCATAATAGAACTTTTTTTTCGTACGCCACTGACATTATCTGATACATATTTCTAAAATAACGGCCCCTTAGTAACAATTTTGATCTCTTGTAATTTTGCTCTAACTATGACAGTTTTCGAGATATTGGCCGTTGTTTCTCTGACAGTGTAATGTCGTTATTATAATTTTTTTTCTCGAATTTTCTTTATGACTTATAAACGAACGCTTAGATTTTTTCATGTTTGGGGGATAATGCCTATTAATTAAGGCGCATTAAACAAGAGGTAAGAATGTTCAAAAACTTGCACAGTGGCGGGGTGGAAGGGGTGCTCCACCCCTTTCGTAAACAGAACTTCTACGCCAGACTATTTAAAAAAAACTGTTATTTTCATTATCTACATACAGTTTAACAAAAATAATGTCCCTTCTTCTGTTTCGAAATTCCTGTGCGTTTCCTAGTTATTTTGATTTTTAGTGTTTGATGTGGTACTAAATTAAGTAATTTATTTATTAGCAATAATAATTATCGGCTAAATATTTAATTCTTTCAACGAAACCTACCTAAATATGGTTTGTTAAGGATTCTAAAAAGCCGAAATCTCTTTATCTCTTTCCAAGTAATTACAATTACAAAAAAAAACATTAGATGAACATTGATGTTAATGTTTATGGAGATATAAACATTTTTGAATTTATAGCAATGTTTAATTAACAATAATAATTGTGGAATAAATAACAATTGTTAGCAATAATGATTTATAAATAACAATTACAAGAATTAATAACAATAACACTAGTACCTACATACATAAAATTAGATACTTTGTTCAAAATGTAAACCGTTCTTCTCAATACACATTTCACTGCGACGTATCATAGAACGTCTTAAGTTAACTAAATGATGCACCCTTATTTCATTGCAAGCATCTCTAATGCGATTTTGAAGTTCCTCAAGTGTATTAACCGGAGTGGTATACACTATTTCCTTAATGAATCCCCACACAAAAAAGTCAAGTGGTGTTAAATCGGGGGATCTGGGAGGCCACGCCACTGGACCTCCACGACCTATCCACCTCCCTGGATAGTTATTGTTTAGCCAATTTCTTACATTTCTGCCATAATGGGCCGGGCACCCATCAAGTTGAATCCAAGACTGTCTTCTTAAATTCAAAGGAATGACTTCCCACATATTACCATGGTGTTCTTCTAAAAATTGTAGGAAATTTTCTGAATTTACACGTTGTGGCAAGAAATAAGGTCCAAACACGTGGTTGCCGTAAATTCCAATCCAGACATTTGTACTAAATTCATGTTGAAAACTTCGTGGTCGAATGGCATGTGGGTTTTCATGTGCCCATACATGCAGATTGTGAAAATTTACTATACCACGACGAGTAAAACAAGATTCATCAGTCCACAGTATATTGGATAAGAAATCCCTATTATTTTGAATGGAGTTAAGAACCCACCTACAATAAGTAAGTCTTCGTTCAGCGTCACCTGAACATAAACCTTGAACAGGTTGAAAATGATATGGGCGTCTGTGATCCCGATCCCGGGAAATACCAAGAGCAATAGCAGCACGTCGAGTACTTGTCGTTGGGTTCCTATTAAATTCCCGCAATATACGGTCTCTATCTCGTCCACGGTTGTTCTGTCGGCCCCCGGGTACATTTTTCAAACCCTGGTTAACAAATCGACGGTGGATACTCACAAAAACGGAATGATGAGGTTGTCGTCTATTTTGAAATCTTCTTCGATACTCCCTAGCTGCGTATCTTGAATTCCCATTTGCGAACCCACAAATAAAATGAATGTCGGCTTGTTCGCTATTTGTAAATGTAAACGGCATGTTACACTAATTAAAATCTGGCAAATCACATAAAATAACTTTTTAATCTTAAAAATAATAATTAATAACAGTGAAAATTATCAAGATGAAGCAAAATTGTTTGTAGATAAACTTGTAATACGTCAAACTGTCGTTTCAAAATATGACATAATGCTTACTTGTTTTCCAAGGAGTATAATATTTTGTTGCAATTATTACGTACAGTTACAAATACGCTAGTTTTAAATGGAAATTATTTAGCAAACAACAACAAAAATTGAAACAGAAATTGGTACATGCACAAGTTTAATAAAACTTAAAGGAAATTTTTAAGACTTTTGGCAACTGCACAATAATCTATTGTATTGTAAGTACATTTGTAATTTAACAGATTTCAACATATAAAAGTATTGTATTTGAGTAAGGCTTGATATAACAAATATTTATTTTGACTACATTGGAAAAAGATAAAGAATAAGAGATTTCGGCTTTTTAGAATCCCTAACACACCATATTTAGGTAGGTTTCGTTGAAAGAATTAAATATTTAGCCGATAATTATTATTGCTAATAAATAAATTACTTAATTTAGTACCACATCAAACACTAAAAATCAAAATAACTAGGAACCGCACAGGAATTTCGAAACAGAAGAAGGGACATTATTTTTGTTAAACTGTATGTAGATAATGAAAATAACAGTTTTTTTTTTAATAGTCTTTGGCGTAGATGTTCTGTTTACGAAAGGGGTGGAGCACCCCTTCCACCCCGCCACTGTGCAAGTTTTTGAACATTCTTACCGTTCTTTACTTGTTTTATGCGCCTTAATTAATAGGCATTATCCCCCAAACATGAAAAAATCTAAGCGTTCGTTTATAAGTCATAAAGAAAATTCGAGAAAAAAAATATAATAACGACATTACACTGTCAGAGAAACAACGGCCAATATCTCTAAAACTGTCGTAGTTAGAGCAAAATTACAAGAGATCAAAATTGTTACTAAGGGGCCGTTATTTTAGAAATATGTATCAGATAATGTCAGTGGCGTACGAAAAAAAAGTTCCATTATGCAGAATATCCGAAGTACCCGAAAAAAGTAACATCCACTATAGTATTTTCGACAGGAACAATACAACATGTTGATCCTATGCAGGTTAAGATATGTGTAAAATATTTAGTGAATATATCATTCCGTTCAGAAAATATTACACATTAATGTAAAAAAAAATGAAACTTTAACACCTTGTATCTTCCTTAGGAAGCTAGATCGGCCATATATTTATAGGCACTTTTCTTTTTAAAAACGTGCGTTCTATCCCCTGTTAAAGTTTGTCTACAAAAAACTGACTCACCCTGTATATCCTTTTTACCGTGGTCTATACCTGTTATTTGTCTAAATTTAAAATGCCCTGACAGACCCCTGGGCAAGAAGCGTGTCTCCCAGTGAATCATTTCGTCCATCTTCTAAATATAAATCTCCGTTTATTCGATGCTAGGTTAGAATTAGGCCAAAAAAATACGTATTAAATATTTAAATATACTTAAATAAATACGTATTAAATATAATAAAATAAAGCACCTAATAAAAATAGTTAGATATCTAAAGTCGAATATCTACGACTCTACATCATTTGTACAGGGTAAGTCTCTTAAGATTGACACCCCCCTTATCTCACTTAGACTTTGCCGATTTAACTCATTCCAAAAAGGAGTGGGCGCGGTTTTTGATGATGGTTTTTATAATCTGAGCACGGATATTAAAAATCTCGTAAGATATACAGGGTGGAAAATAAAACATGATTTTTTTAAATGGAACACCCCGTATATTTTTAGACCAAAATAATGTCCTTAATTTTCTGAATCCAAAAATGTGTAATTGTTATATAATCACTCCACCTGTTCGTGAGATATTACTAAAAACTTATCACATTACGGGTGTCAATTATAAAACAAAAAACATATCAAGATACCTCTGGAAACAATGCCATTTATTGAGATAATAAATAAATAATATATAGGTGACAATAACAGTAACGAGTAATAACAATAAACAATATATGCATAATAAAAACAAATAAAAGTCAATATTAATACAGTAACACAATAGAGTAACACATTTTTATTTATTTACACGTAACGTAATTAAATATTTTCCACGTAACCACCACCATTCTGAATACACATTTGGCATCGCTTTATAAAATTGCTTCTCACCCTTTGAAATATATCACCATTTTGGTTTAATTCCTCAATTTTTACACGTATGCATTCTTTTAACTCATTCATATTATTAAAAACCCCACTTTCGTATATATCTTGTTTTATCGTACCCCAGAGAAAAAAAATCCATAGGTGTTAAGTCCGGACTTTTAGCGGGCCAATGTATAACACCGTGCCTTCCTATCCAAATAGGATATTTTCTGTTTAGGTATTCGGTGACGTTCCTTGCAGAGTGTGGTGGTGCTCCATCCTGCTGCCAAATAACAGATCTGTTGTCCACTAAATTAATATTATCTAAATAATTTTCAACTGGATGTTGAAGAATATTCACATAACGTGCATTTAAGGGCCCATTTACAAATACAGGACCTACAATAGCATCCTTGTGGATGCCACACCACACGTTTACAGTTTGGTATCCTTGTTTTTTTATTTTCTGTACAATATGTGGATTTTCCGCTGCCCAGTAATGTGCATTTTTTTTGTTAAAAATTCCCACAGTAGAAAAACTGCTTTCGTCAGTCCAAAAGACATGACTTAGAAACTCATCATCTTCCTCTATTCTATCAAGTATGTCTCTGCAGAAGGTTAACCTGTCTTGAAGGTTGTTGTCGTCTAAATATTGAACGGGCAAAATACACTGCGCAACTTAATTAACGCACAACCAAAAAGTTAACTCAAATTTGACGTTATGTATTTTCGACAATTTTTGTTCGTTTTGGTCGATTTTTTTTCAAATTGTAGGTTTTCTCTTAGGAATATCACTGCTGTTTTGGTAAAACGAATGATTTTGTTATTATACCAGGTGCTATAAAAATGTTGTTTTTTTCCGAAATTTCAAAACGTCCTGTGGGCTATACAAGGTATTTCAAGTTATTGCAATTATAGCCAATTTAAAGCCTCATGTTTTTTCTACATTTTATTTTTTTATTCATTTGTTTATCTCTGTTACTTCATGAAATACACCGTTTTGAAACACCATATGCTTTTATTCACATGAAATGCATTTATCGGACAACTCAAACAGCTAGCAAGCTATGGAAATCGAAGATTATACATCATAAACTGACAACTGTGTCATTAGTTTTTTGTTGACAGTCCAGCAATAATTAGTGAATAATGGAACGCCAAACCAGAAATTTAACTCGTGATGAATGTGTTGAGGCAGCTACATTACATGGTGAAGGGTGGAGTTACAACCGCATAGCTGGAAGGTTGGGAGTGTCTCACACAACTATAGCGAGAGCAATTCAAAGGTACGCGGAAACAGGAGAACATTCCAGACGGGCCGGTCAAGGTAGATCTCGTGCTACCTCTGCTATCCAGGATCGCTTTTTAAGAGTAAATGCTGTAAGACAACGATTTATAACTGCAACACATTTAAGAGCACAACTTCAAGACGCAGGTGGTCCACTCATATGCGTTCAAACTGTACGCCGACGACTGAGGGAGGCAAATTTAAGACCCAGGATTGCTGCTCGAGGACCCGCATTAACAGTAGATCATCGAAGAGCCAGATTGAATTTTGCCAATGAGCATGTTAATTGGATGGAAGCAGATTGGGAACGTATTCTTTGGACTGATGAGTCGAGGTTCAGTTTGTATAATGGGCGAGGTGCAAGGTACTGAATCAAGGTATAATTCTGTCATTGGCAGATGCATTATGATAACTAATATGTATATATACATTTATTGGCTTTATATTGTTTTTGAATGGCCTGTAATATTTTTTTATTATTTCCACCCCTTTTAAAAATGGCCAAATTTACCGCCGGGGATTTTTGACGTCACACATCCAAAACAAGTTAGCTGTAAGTAAAGATTATGTTGGCCACAGTGGGAAATCGGTCGGCGCCGCCGTGCCCTCTATAGTTCGACGAACGACGGCTTTGACGTTAGTGCGAGTCTAAGAGTGTGGTTATGTTATTGTGTTTGTAATCTAATCGTGTATTTATATTTCGCCGTGGTTTTGTTTGTTTTTGTTAAAAATGGAAGCAAATTACGTTCAGACAACTTCTGACAACTTGCCAGTGGTCAACGTCGCGATGCTGCATGAGTTTTATATAAACAATTTAGACTTTTTTAGTGCAGAAATTCTAAATAAAAAAGCTGAGAGGTAATTATTAGAAATACTTTTGTCACACTGTGAATTTATAACACTTCATTTATAGATCAACCAGAGAAGAGTATGGGGATGATGCAGTGGGATATGTTCAGTTAAAGCGAGAAAACCAATTATGTAGGGTTAAAGCAAATATTACGCCTGAACACAGAGTTCGCAACAGTGCTTATTCTGTTCAAGTTTCAATAAACGAAGAAGAGCAAAAGATACTAACTGCTGAGTGTCAAGACTGTGCTGCTTCAGAAGGTATTTTTATATTTTATAAAAAGTGTTTTATAGTCGACTATTTTGTTTATTTGTTGGCTGCGTTGACATATGGCATACCTATTCAAAAAAAATATATTTATATTATGTACCTATTATATAATACATTACTATATTATATTACATTATTATCATTTTTAGGGGGCTGTAAGCACTCGATAGCATTCCTATATTGGTTACATAGAAGAAGCGAAGAACCTAGCGTTACATCAACACAGTGCTACTGGAAAAAAGCAACACTAGCTAAAGTAGGCACTACAATAAAATTCTTTAATTGCTCCGAGTTCAGAAAGGGTGCTCCACATACATTTCAAGAACGAAAAGACTTTTTAAAGGACATCGTGCACGAAGGAAAGAAGCAAAGTTGTACATCTCAATTGTTAAAATATTTTACAGTTGATGAATGTTTTTTGAAACTTTCTCTTCATAATTTATCTAATATGTATAAAGAAAGTAGTGGTGATATTAAAGATGTAAGAATGTTTTTAGAATTTTGCAAAGAAAACATGACGGACAGTGATTGCAAACAAGCACAACTGTTTACAATGCAACAATCAAAATGTTCACAGTGGTATGAATTACGTTTCGGAAGAATCACAGCCTCAAAATTTTATGAAGCTGCTCAGTGTACTACTTATGGTGGCACGTTGTATGAGAGTCTATTAGGTGCGACTCCCCTACTAGAAAAAGAACCTATCAAACGGGGTAAACGATTAGAAGATGAAGTGCTTATAATTGTTTCCGGTAAAATTCAGAAGCGCATTGAAAAAGTTGGCCTGTTTTTGAATAAAACATATCCTATTTTTGGAGCTTCACCTGATGGATTATGTGAAGAATTATGTATAGAAATAAAATGCCCATTTAAAGAGTCGTCTATAAAAAACTATATTAATGCTAGTGGAGAATTAACCGCAAAAGTAAATGCTCAAATTCAGTTGCAAATGCTCTTTACTAATAAGAAAAAGGGGTTATTATGTATTGCTGCACCAAATTTTGAGATTACTAAAAATGTTCAAATTATCGAAGTTGATTATGATGATCAACTTGTTACAAATTTAATAGAAAAAAGTACACTATTTTGGACAAGTGCAATCTTCCCAACTTTAATGAGTTAATGATTTATTATTATGGTTCTCATTTCAGTTGTTTTTACCACTGTGGTGTATACTATTTTTATTTATTAAACATCTCTAGCACTGGTAAGTGAGATAGAATGCCACTAACAACATTCTACCACCGCCTATCTCGCTTACTCATTTGTCTGAACACTGGGATCAGGGTTCACATTTAAAATATGGGTATACTTACCACCGTTATTGTAAATTTATTAAAGAAAGTAGTCCTATTATATCAGCAAATTATTAAATATCAATCAATACCATGTCTGTATTTTCTCATTCAATAAAAACATTTTTATTTGCAGATCTATATTTTATTTAATAAAAAAGTAAGTCTTACAAAACAAGTAAACATATCAAGTATCTAAAATATGAAACCTTTGATACATATACCTAATTATTAATTTGTGACACATTGATAATAAATAATGTTTATTCATTCAGAAAAGATAATGAGGACAGTACAATATGTTTAAGAAATGTCGATGTAAAAAATTTAATGTTGGAAAAATCGAAAGAAATATCACATAAATACACTGCGCAACTTATTTAACGCACAACCAAAAAGTTAACTCAAATTTGACGTTATGTATTTTCGACAATTTTTGTTCGTTTTGGTCGATTTTTTTTTCAAATTGTAGGTTTTTCTCTTAGGAATATCACTGTCTTAGTTGTTTTGGTAAAACGAATGATTTTGATATTATACCAGGTGCTATAAAAATGTTATGTTTTTTCCGAAATATCAAAACGTCCTGTGGGCTATACAAGGTGTTGCAAGTTATTGCAATTATAGCCAATTTAAAGCCTCATGTTTTTTCTACATTTTATTTTTTTATTCATTTGTTTATCTCTGTTACTTCATGAAATACACCGTTTTGAAACACCATATACTTTTATTCACATGAAATGCATTTATCGGACAACTCAAACAGCTAGCAAGCTATGGAAATCGAAGATTACACGTCAAAAACTGACAACTGTGTCATTAGTTTTTTGTTGACAGTCCAGCAATAATAACAGCCAGTTCCATAAATATGAACAAAAGCGCTCTTTTCGAAAAGTGAACTTTTAGGAAAAGTAGACTTTTAATTCTCTGTAAAGTCGATTCTGTTCCATAAAGTGAAATGCATCTCCCGTTAGGAAAAGCTTCAATTTGTGAATATTTATAGTGTTTGCGGGCCTGAAAGTTACGTGTGAAGTTAGTCAAGAGGCAAAACGAGTGACAATTATGACACTTTTATTTAATAATAACCTAACATTTTCGAAGTTGTTTTGTGATGGAAATTTGTGTTTGAAAACATTGTGATTAATTACTTTATTGTATATTTTTATCCTGTTATTAAAGTGTTCATATATATGATAAATAATGAATCTATATTTGCAGAGAAAAGTTATCGAAAATAAAGTGACCAATAAAGTAACAAATGCGGAGAAGGGATTCCTATCAATTATGTGAGAGTATGATTAAAGTTTTATTTTTATTTGAAGACAAGGCTGTGGGGAGGGTGAGGTTTTCTCTTCTTAACACCGTTGTGTCTTCTTCCTCACTTCCTGAGGAAGAACGAACTAGAATTCAGTGAATAATAAATTGTATTTCAAACACACCAAGCCCCGAACAACCACTATTTCCCAGACCATGACAGTAAAAAATAAATTTGTAGGTTAAGTTTACAATAAAGTCGACTTTTGCCACTCAAAAGGGCCAAAATCGAGACTTTACCAAAAAGGAAGCTTTTTAGTAAAAGTGCCTTTAAAATTCGATTATGGAACACGCTTTAGAACTTAAAGGAGACTTATTACAGGAAGCTTTACGTCGATTATGGAACTGGCTGTAAACTACTAAATGCAGAGAAAAGTTATCGAAAATAATGATATCCATAAAGTAACAAATAGGGAGTAGGTAATATTCTTGTGATTCTTATGAATATGAAGTTTTATTTTTATTCGAAATCGGAAATGCTAGAAAAATTGGAGTCGTTGCCTATATATTTTTTCTCTTCTCAGACTGGCTGTCTATGCTCACAGTAAAAAAATAATTTGTAGGTTAGGTTTACAGTAAAGTCGACGTTTTCTTCTCAAAAGGGCCAAAATCGAGACTTTACCAAAAAGGAAGCTTTTTAGTAAAAGTGCCTTTAAAATTCGATTATGGAATACGCTTATTAGAACTTAAAGGAGACTTTTGATATTAAAGGAAACTTTATGTCGATTATGGAACTGGCTGTTAGTGAATAATGGAACGCCAAACCAGAAATTTAACTCGTGATGAATGTGTTAAGGCAGCTACATTACATGGAAAGGTTGGGAGTGTCTCACACAACTATAGCGAGAACAATTCAAAGGTACACGGGAACAGGAGAACATTCCCGACGGGCCGGTCAAGGTAGATCTCGTGTTACCTCTGCTATCCAGGATCGCTTTTTAAGAGTAAATGCTATAAGACAACGATTTATAACTGCAACACATTTAAGAGCACAACTTCAAGACGCAGGTGGTCCACTCATATGCGTTCAAACTGTACGCCGACGACTGAGGGAGGCAAATTTAAGACCCAGGATTGCTGCTCGAGGATCCGCATTAACAGTAGATCATCGAAGAGCCAGATTGAATTTTGCCAATGAGCATGTTAATTGGATGGAAGCAGATTGGGAACGTATTCCTTGGACTGATGAGTCAAGGTTCAGTTTGTATAATTGTGACAGACGTAATCGCGTCTACCGAAGACCCGATGAGCGATACAGTCAATGCAATTTTTTGCACACAACTTTATATAGAGGTGGATCCGTCATGGTGTGGGGCGGAATATCTTTGACTGGGCGAACGGACTTGTAAATGTGAATGGAAATCTCAATTCTGACAGATACATCACAGACATTTTTGAAGCACATGTTTTGCCTTATGCCCCCTATATAGGACCCAATTTTTTACTTATGCAAGACAATGCGCGTCCCCACACGAGTATTATCGTGAGAAATTATCTTGAAGAAGTAGGAATTGATCACATAGACTGGCCAGCCCGTAGCCCCGACCATAACCCCATTGAACATGTTTGGGATTTTATCGGTCGGCGGTTACGAAGTGAGGGACGACAACCCCAAAATTTACAAGAATTGGAAGGACGCCTAGTCGAATTATGAAATGGCCTAGATCAGAACCTAATCAGAACTTTGGTTTTAAGTATGAACCAAATATGTCGGGAGGTCATTCGCGGAAGAGGTGGAAAGACCAGATACTAATTCTCTATTTACTTTTGTTTTGTTTCCTGTTATTCGTTGTTTTATTGATTAAAGCAATCCATTTTTCTAGGTATGTTTTTTGAGTTTTTGTCCTTTTAAGACCTTTTTCTCTTCTAAAACACCTTGCATCTCTCAATAAATTATAAGATATCAAGGAAAACAGAACGCAAAATGAGGCATTGAACCAGTAGGTATAATGAGTAATAAATAATGAGCACTTGACAAAAAAGAAAGTTAATAAATTTAATAAAAATCACGTCAACTCAAAAATTGGATATTTTATGAAGTAACAGAGATAAACAAATGAATAAAAAAAGAAAATGTAGAAAAAACATGAGGCTTTAAATTGGCTATAATTGCAATAACTTGCAATACCTTGTATAGCCCACAGGACGTTTTGAAATTTCGGAAAAAAACATAACATTTTTATACCACCTGGTATAATATCAAAATCATTCGTTTTACCAAAACAACTAAGACAGTGATATTCCTAAGAGAAAAACCTACAATTTGAAAAAAAAATCGACCAAAACGAACAAAAATTGTCGAAAATACATAACGTCAAATTTGAGTTAACTTTTTGGTTGTGCGTTAAATAAGTTGCGCAGTGTATAAACAGTAAGTAAATAAAATAATAAATGGTACAGTTAAAACTATAATATAATATATGTATTGTAAATATGAGTAAGTACATATGACACTCGAAGTAAACTTCACACAAACACCAAAACACTTTCACTTCGCTCGAGACATCATCCGGAGACGATTAAAACTAAACTGAGAACTAAACAGTTTAGTTTTAATCGTCTCCGGATGATGCCAACTTGGTTGGCGAAACGCGCGTCGAGCGAAGTGAAAGTGTTTTGGTGTTTGTGGAAACTACTCCGAGTGTTACAGTTACATCAAAGGTTCCAGCCCTATCCAGAAGTACATATGACGAGTATATAAACTTCTATATTCACTATTTCTTAATTAATGCACCTTGCATATTTATTATTCCACATGCAATAACAATGGCATAATCTAGTGTCCATATTAACTTATGATTCACACATGCATGAGATGAAAGCATATAAAACTCCCTAAGTCTTCTAATTACACGTTCTATATGTATACGTAAACTTGCAATTCTTTTCGCAACCTGAACTTCATCTTTCGTACTTTTACTACCTGACGCAACACTTGGGGGCCTAACAAGAGTGCAATCTTTTTTTTTCAGTAATGGCTCTATATGCTTAAACCCTCGGTCAGCCATGACACAACAACTGTTTGGCAGAGCATCTAAATATTTACAATTCTCTGTTATTATTTTATCAGTTGTTCTTCCTCCGAACCCAGCTGAAATAAAGTGTACAATACCATCTGGGGTAGCGGAAATTAAGTATTTTATGGTATTAGCTTTCTTATAGTCTGACCAAGTTAACGCTTGTTGTAAAGCTGCAGATGGTTTTTCTATCTCTATTTCAAGACAGTCTATTATGGACTGTACATGCTTATATCTAGCCCTAAATGCTATAGGCAACTGCCTCTCTATGAGGTTTCTCTCTATGAGAAGATTTAAAATATTCAGCTATTTTTTCTATGTTTGTGAGAAAAACCCTCGCAACAGTACTTTTATCTAGTTTAGATTTTTTATAGACTAGGATTTTGATTATAAAATACGTGTCTTCTGGAATTCCCAAATAAAACCGTGAACTACTTTCAATCCAAGTAATTGTTGAATTTCGACGGGCTTCTTTCTTGACATTTATGGGGATATATTGATTTTCATCTGATGAGTGTGTTGTCACAGATACTGTCCACTCACTACTTGCTGCTGCTTCAGGTAACGAAGATGACGATGGTGGCGATGTTGATGCTACTTGTGGTTTAAATTTGATTGGCGAGGTGCCTATGCTGCTTAAGTGGGGTGTCTTTGTTGTGACAGCAACACTTCGATGATAAGGCAATCTTGTTTGTATTGCAACATTTTTCTTATTCACACTAACCAAAAATCTCCCAGATGGTGCGTCGACTATCTTTTCTTTCGCTATTACCATATGTGTACTAGATTTATTTTCAGTTATATTACCTAGTATTTCATGAGGCATAATTATCGTTTCAGGTTCTGGTACTCTGCTGGTGCTAGGAATAGGTTCTTCATAAGTAGTACATTTTTGTTTCTTATGTGTAGGCTCATCATACATTAACTGCCGAACAACAGATTTCGGAATACGTGGTGTAGGTTCAGCTATACCAGTAGAATACAATGAGGCTTTTCTTTTCTTTGCTGAATCGCTTAGCTGGGATACTTCAGGGTCCATAGTTATAAATAAATTTTTATGAGGAACCACACCCTCTTTGAGCTGAATCTTTTTAGCATTGTAACGGTAGGCTAACCAATTATCAGCGTCTTCTTTAAACTAAAAAAATGTACGTCACATTTTAGGAATAAGGTCGTTTTATGTATAAGTATATAGGTATTACCTCAAAATGATCTTCACAGCAATAAACAGATGATTTAGAAAACACCCGGCCAACAGCCTTAAACCATGCTATCCGTACATCTGTCTTCTTTGGAACTGTTATAAATACTTTTTGAGAATTCGCTGAAGTGTTTTTACAAGCAGGTATAAAGCATTTTTTTATGTATGTTGCCATTCTAAACAAAAATTTAAAGATATAAATAATAATGAAAGAATAGAGTGAAATACTAACCTCACTAAACAGATGTTCCAACAAACGCACTATAAGTAAACTTGCACTAAGATTTTCACAATAAAGTCAGTATTATATTGGAATTATAATGTTCTCAAAGGACAATCACCACACCAAACAAAAATTAAACAAGCCAAGCTCAAACCAAATGTAAAGATGTTCTGTCATGTAAACAAACACACAACGACTAAATTCCAGCACCACTGCTACCAACATAATACCCGATTTACTTCGAGGATTTATGACGTCGCACTTTAGTTCAGTAGTTGGCCACTTTTAATGAGGGCATCCTAAATTTAAATCTTTAATTTTTTATTTCTCGTAAATTAGGCACAATTTTGAAATAACAAAAAACAGGCAATAAGTTATTTAATGTGCTCTTTCATTTTAAGGGTTTTAAAAAAATAATGCACCTCGCCCATTGACTAATAATTGTAATTATTACAGTCGTACTTATAAAGTTAAGTTCAATTACCCAATGATGAAGAAATTATTAAAAAAAATATTTTTTTCTCAGATCATCTATAACTTCTTCTGCACTCCAAAATGGACCAAGGTAAGTTGCATAAAATAACCTTATTTTTGTCTAAGGAAGCTACTCTTGAAATTTGGCTCATTCTTTACTGAACACGCTGTATTTTACTAAAATATGGCGTTATATAATGATCATTTTGACGTGGTAAGTACATGCTAGATGACGTCCGGTTTAGGTCGTAAAATGACGTCGTAATCTGTGATATAATATGACGTTATATAATATATCTGTGGCTTGCTGCAAGAAGGGCCAATGTCAAAAATGTCAATTTGTGGGTAGAAGGGAGCAACCGATTCTATAAAACTTTGAGTAGCTCTTATTAAAAGGTGATAGAAGCAAGCTAATTGAATCGTTGACACCGGTTTGGTTTGAAATTTATGTGTTCACTGATTTTCTCCGAATTTGGATTTTTGTGTCATGGTAAAAAAAAATAGTGACATTGGCCCTTTATATTTAGTATAATCTATGAGAATTCAGGAACATTGGCCCCCATGGAAGGAGTGAAAGTAAAATAAGTATACAGCTAGTAGGTGACTCATTTTATTAATTAAGTTAATAAAAAGTTATTGTACCACAATAACATAAAAATACAATATATTGTTAACCAAAAAATCTAAAATCCACTATATTTTCATCTGACAGAATTTTTTTTATGTAATCTGCATAATACTGACGACTACTTTTGTCAATAAAACTCATTAATGATTTCAAATTCTTCAGCTTTTCAGTACTTACAGGCAATGGTTCATTGTTAGTTGGTGGGATAGTATTCACAAAAACTGTGTGGCGTGTTTTTTTGTTGAAGTCTATCACTTTGAGGTCCTCTTGATCGAAATGTTCTTTATAAAAAACTTTTCCAAGACGCTTTGACTCATACTGCATCCACTTAATTTTGAGCCAGCAGATTGGTTCTCCCAATGTATTCTTTTCCACATGTAGGTATTGTTGCCCCAATAAGGACTTAAAATTTAGAAAGTCTTGTTGTAATAGTTCCTCCACTTGTATGGGTGTTTTCAAAGGAACCATTCTTATTAGATTGGCCCAGTCACGAGGCACACATATTTTGGCAGTGGTCTTCTTTTTAGTCTTCTCAATAGCAGCATGGATAGTGTCTGCCTCCACGTGGGTGTGCCCTGGCTCTAAAAATTTTTGATTTATTGCAATATCCCGCCCTCGTCGTTTAACTGAGTGAACCGTATATAACAGAATAATGGTCATGTAGATATTTCGATTTTGCCCAGGACATGAATCTCTATATAAATTAACAGTTGTTATGTTTTCTGATAAATGAGTTACATAATGAAATATACATGCTCCTATTTCCTGACCACCTCTAGCTGCCATGGTCTCATTCCACAAATAACACAATGGTGGTAATGACGACTCACGTCCAGTTTGATGGATTGTTAAATTGTAAGTCCATAGCTCTTGCCTGCAAAGGCAAAACAGTATATATGTGAAGAAAGTAAGTTTTGAGAAAAATCACTTTTTACATTTTTTCAGTGCTGTTTTGTCATTCTAAAAGATAAATAAACGAAATTTGGCATTTAAAATGACTGGCATGTTATCATACATCTTGTAAAAAAAACTTATTGTTTTTCAAAATGTACTTGTAAAGTAGCATATAATGTTTTACATTGTATTATGTAAGATGTTTTATGTTTCATTACTCGAGAAAAATAATATAAACAATTGATAAACAGTTTTACCATAGAAATAAATCAGCAATATCTTTAACAAAACGATGTATTTATGGAATCTAAATGTAAAAAAACAAAATATATTCACTCTTAACTAAATACAAATGCATTATCCCTTAACTAAAGACAGGCTAAAGACCTTCGTCAATTATATCATCTGAAGTTTCATTTTCGGGAAACTCGACCCAGATTTGCTTCCTACTTGCAGGCATTTTAGGCACAAGGTCCGTAACAATTCTTACTTTTTTACTTACAGATATATTGGTCAACTAAACAACATAGAAACAGTCTGAAAGTTGCACGAGAAAGAGCACCAAAAATTACATAGTATCGGCGGGAAATTCAAAAATCAAATTTTTCCACATATACTGTTTTGCCTTAGCAGGCAAGAGCTGACGTTTGTAAAAAGATACACCGCTGGATAAAAAAGGTGTTGGTAAACATTTTTGCAAATCGAATGAAGCAGTTATTGTTTTGCTATTATTTCTGCTGCATTCTTTGTCAATTCGTTTCTCTGCATATGAGGATTCTGCTAGATGTAAATGACTGTCCCTTTCTTTTTGTATTTCAGTTTTCTTGTCTTCATTATTTGCATATTTAAGTTGTACCATATACTTGTCACATTTTCCACAAGTGTCTAAACAAGGTTTGTAGAATGCCAAATTAAATTCTTCCACAAATATTTTTCTATAAAGAGACTCATTTCTCACTATCAAGTTTTTGGATTTACAGTAGTCTGTGTAAAGTTTAAACATTTTGGATATGGACAAATCACTAGCTAAGTAGCATTTATCTGTGTGTTTCCGCGAGTAGTGACTTTTGTAAGCAGGAAACATTTTTATATGTTGCCTTATAATATCTTTAACAGCTTTTGGTATCTTGAAGCGACTGTCACGCTTACACCTTTGATCATTTAAACAGATGCCAGTACCAGACCGCCTTCTTTTCTCTACAAGCACACGCACCTTTTTTAAAGTAAGATCTAATGTATTGAGAAACATTGTTTGGCAACTTTAATTTTGTCGCCATATTTTTGTAAAAAATATTCTCTCGTAAAGTTTCTTCTACTTTCTATTGTATCACCACTGTGCCTTAACCTTTCTGTTCGTTTTTTGGCCTCACGTACATTTCCTGCTATAAACTGGTTTTGTCCTTCTTGTGATAACTTATAAAAATGATCAAAAAGCATTTGCCTTTCTTCTTCAGTAAATTTTCTATTACATTCTTGACGACAATTACAGGCTTTTTTTAATAGCTTCGAAGGGATGGTCTTATTTGCCGTAGTTACGTATTCTTTGCCTTCAATTTTTAACTTTTTTCTTGCATTTCTTATCCACTTTGAGGGGTTACTTTTTCTTTTACGAGTATTTTCTTCCTCCGTTCTCTTTCTGCGTCCTCGTTTTTTAGGTACTAATCGACTTAGTGGGATTAAATCATCATCTGACCAGGTTTCTTGATACTGATTTTCGGCAGTATCGTCATTGAGAGTATTTTGAACAAGAGATATTTTCTTGGTTTTCCTCAAGGCAAACGCTTTGACCCTCCAAAGGTGTCACTGGGGGGAAACAATCAGTTATTTCTATGTTGACATTCTCAACAACTCTTACATTATTATCGGTCTTAGAATCAGATATGGGCGACTGATTATTGTGCATTTCAGATGTGTAAAAATCATATTGTTCATGATCTTTATTTAGGTTCCGCAAAAATTGTACACTTTCCTCTGTATTATTATCTAGTTCATCTATCTCTACTGGTATAATTGCATTGCAACTAGTGTACGAATTATTATAGGTGGAGTATGAATGAGTAAAGTTGTTTTCTTCTATAACCTTACATGTGCTTTTATGCCCATTGTCACTGTTAGAAGATAATACGGAATGGTTATTGCCAGTTTTACATATAAAAATACCATTATCTGGGATATTCTCTTTCTCTATAGCCGTCAAAATATTTGTATTAATATTAGCACTGTCGTTATGACTATTATACAAAATAGTTTCATCTAGAAACAAATTAATTATTACTACTAAACATTAACAACATAAAAAAGGCAACTTACCTTTAATAATGGACATTGCCAGTATTTTTAAACCTCGTGAAGACATTTTTTCAGAAATGCACTCACTTTTCTCTTAAAAACAGCAATAGAAACACATCTGACACTTGTAGGAAAAGTGAGGTTAAATACTCTAATGCTATAAGTACAGAGGGACCAATGTCAAAATGTAAATGACACAAAAGGGCCAATTTACACTTTGGCGCAAGAACTTGTATATATATATATATATATATATATATATATATATATATATATATATATATATATATATATATATATATATATATATATATATATATATATATATATATATATATATATACAGGGTAAGTCTCTTAAGATTGACACCCCCCTTATCTCACTTATCCTTTGCCGATTTAACTCATTCAAAAAAGGAGTGGATGCGGTTTTTGATGAATTTTTATAATCTAAGCTGATCCAACTATATGCTGCAGAATATTGAATTACATATACAATATAGTTCTGAAGCATTTAAAGAATGAGTGATACATATAGTTGGAGGAAGTAGTTGTTTTTTAATAGGTTCAACAAGATTTGATGCATTTTAAAGTTTAACATCTTCTGGATAACTGTATGCCTAATGCTTTTATATATAATATGTTGAAATAGAACAGATATAAATAGTAGACTAGGTTTGTGTATTCTAAGAATTTGAGTTCCGTCAAAAACTAATGTCATAAAACGTCACTGCAAGTGTTGGAGTATTAATATATTAAATTCAAGTATAAATGATCAATGAAATAAATCGTACACTGCTCTGAAGATCCTCAATAAAGGTGAAAGAACTTGTACAACTTCTAAGTGGTTCGTTTCCGTGTGTATAGTGGTTCGTTTCCGTATGTATGTCCAGATATAGCACTGGTAAGTGTGTATTCCTTATTATTCGTCTATTTGCTTATTTCTCCATGTAATAAAATGCTACAAACCCAAGATTACTTTTCACAAAACAAATATGAATAGCAAAGAATTTCAAAGCTAATAAATATATCCAGGGTGAAAATTGAATTTTTTTTCGAATTTTCACAGAAACAATTAATACATAAGACCAACAATTGATTTTAGTTTTGACTAAGCAAGCAATTTCTGTATTACTCCCTCTTTGAATACTTCAGAACTCTATTGTATATGTAATTCAATATTCTCCAGCATATAGTTGGAGGAAGTAGTTGTTTTTCAATAGGTTCAACAAGATTTTATGCATTTTAAAGTTCAACATCTTCTGGATAACTGTATGCCTAATGCTTTTATATATAATATGTTCAAATAGAACAAATATAAATAGTAGACTAGGTTTGTGTATTCTAAGAATTTGAGTTCCGTCAAAAACTAATGTCATAAAACGTCACTGCAAGTGCTGGAGTATTAATATTTTAAATTCAAGTATAAATGATCAATGAAACAAAAATCGTATACTGCTCTGAAGATCCTCAATAAAGGTGAAAGGACTTGTACAACTTCTAAGTGGTTCGTTTCCGTGTGTCCAGATATAGCACTGGTAAGTGTATCTTCCTTATTATTCGTCTATTTTCTTATTTCTCTATGTAATTAAATGCTACAAACCCAAGATTACTTTTCACAAAAAAAAAATTATACGAGAAAATATTTTTTTAATTAATTTAAATATCTATAAATTAGGGTTGTTATCAGTGCATTCGCCATTTTTTCTGGTACATCTGGTGAGTTCCCCGGTATATCTTCGGAATTCAAGGCCCGATGCCAATAAAACTAAAATGTGACCAACTTGAAAATACCCCTTTACCAACAAAATAATAATTTTTAAAATTGATTTATAAATGACGGAGTTCTGAGGTAACAAACATACAAAAAAAACAGGCAGACGAGAACCTCCTCCTTTTTTGAAGTCGGTCTGAAAAGAAAGGAAAACATGCAAATAAAGATAGACAAAGGGCCATAGTCACTTTGGCCGTTGTTACATTAAATTAATTCAAGGAAACAACATTGGCCGTTTTGTTTTTTAACCTATATTCTAAAGACATATAATTTCTGACATTGGCCCTTTTGATGTAATGAGGATCATGACATGTTCTTCTAAGAAATGAGCCAAACTCAGTATCCTATAAAAATGACATTGGCCCTTCTTGCAGCAAGCCACAGATATATATATATATGACGTTACATAATGATCATTTTGACGTAGAAAGTGCATGCCATATGACGTCCGTTTTAGGTCGTAAAATGACGTCGTAATCTGTGACATATTGCCGTCATTTTTACGTTTATTTGACGTGATCCTTTTGGTGCATATGACGTATCTGGTGCCGAAAATTTAACGTTTTTATGACGTCACTGTGTTAGCTGGGTATGCACTTCTTTTCCGGCATACAGACTTGTTTATTACGTTTAGTGGTTCACCCACTGTGTATACACGACGCAATATAACCCGAAATCTAACGCAGTTCAAGCGGTGTGAACCTGTGACGTCAGCTACGATTTTAACTACACATTTTTCCACGATCTTTTTTTAAATTAAATTGCAATTAAAATGTATTTTTGCATGATTTATTTGTATAATAAAATGATAACTGTAATTACATAATATAGACTCATGACTCGTGACTCATAAAAATAAAAGAATATATTGTTTTATATAAAATACACATTTAAAAAATATATTAAAGCACAATAATACACACCCAACATTCCTAATAAGTGTAAATAATATGTTACTGAAATTCTCACAATTTACATAAACAACTAATATTTCAGAGCATATCGCTATGACGCTACATCTATAATTTCGCAAAAATTTATCAGCAAATTAAACACCAACTAAAATCTTACTGATACCCTGTACATATTTTCTTCCCTAACTTAACAAACACACTAGCCTTTTGATATCAACAGATAAATTTGTCAAAATTTAATTTTGCTTACCCTAAATCTTTTTCCTTTCCCTAAATTGGGTTTAAAATTTAAATCACAAGCGATTCTTAACCATTACCTATCACATACATTCGTCACTTAACTAATATACAGGGTGGCGCAGATTGATCGGGTGGTTTTGAAGTGGACTGTACGTCTGGAGTGGGGGAGCCAGGTGTTCGGCGGTCTTCGTGCTGTGGTGGGTGGGACGGGAAGTTTCAGTTGCAGACTGGCAGTCAGTCGCGATGGCTACGTGGTCCGTTGAGCATCGTGTTTTCGCAGTGGAAGAGTTTATACGCAATAACGAGTCAATTGTTGCTGTGACGCGTGCCTTTCGCCGGCGTTTCAACATCCCACCTCGCGGTAGTGTTCCTAAGCGAGATACGATATTGAGTTGGGTGCATAATTTCCGCACTACTGGTTCATGTGCTCCAAAATGGACGTCTAGACCTCGAACAATAAGAACGCCTGAGAACGTGGAGCGTGTGAGACGCGATGTCATTACGAGCCCACGTCGATCAACGAGACATCGTGCTCAAGCTCTTGGAATGTCACGTCGGAGCCTTCAAAGGATTCTTAACAAAGAACTGAAATTCCACCCCTATAAAATCATGGTGGTCCAGAAGATTCTCCCAACAGACCATCTTCAAAGGCTTCAGTCTAGCCAACGGATGTTGGAGTTATTGGAAGATGAAAACCTGATTATCATGATGTCTGACGAGGCTCACTTTCACATTAACGGCTACGTCAACAAGCAAAATTGCCGTTACTGGGCCGACACTAACCCAAGAGAGCTACACCAACGGCCTTTCATTTGAAAATGAAAGGGAGCAGGCGGTTACTGTTAATTCGCAGCGTTATGTGAACATGATTGAAGAATATCTTCTCCCACAACTTGAAGAGAACAATTACGACATGGACAATATGTGGTTCCAACAAGACGGGGCAACTGCACATATCGCTAGGATATCAATGCAAGCTGTACGCGCTCTGTTCCCTGGCCGTTTGATTTCCCGTAATGGAGATCTCCATTGGCCCCCTCGCTCACCGGACCTCACGGTATGTGACTTCTTCTTATGGGGATATTTAAAAGCAAGGGTGTACATGAACACACCCCGGACCATTCAGGAATTGAAGGCAGCGATTCACAATGAAATCACATTAATTCCTGGTGATGTGCTTGAGCGGGCAATGCGGAACGTTAAGGACCGACTCCAAGAATGCGTCGCTCGAGAAGGAGGGCATTTGATGGATGTAATTTTTAAAAACTAACTTTACTATTTTTTTGTTAATAAACTTCCATTGTAACTACACGTTTTGCACTTTATTTCAATCCAATACCTTTAAAATTGACAGTTTGACAAGTATTTTAAAACCACCCGATCCATCTGCGCCACCCGTTACTATAAAAAATCAACTTTCTCAGGCTTTGTGTTCTTAAAATTACATGTGATGTTATTTTAAATATACATATATGGCCATTGGGCATATTCACGATATTGCACAATTCTTAGTTCAATTCCTATATTTTATTTTGTCCCTTTTGAAAATCACGTACTGCGTTTACTAATTAAACAAACTCATTCATGACATTCTTTAATTACAACCGATAATAATTATTATGAACTGAAAAAGTCCCATTATCCAGCGACTTGAAAACAATGCCGAATATAAACATTGTATAGTCAAAGTACTTGTTGGCATAAAACATCAATCACCAAAGCTTTCGTAAATTCGATGCAAGTGTGCCATGAAAACAATTTTATTTCCTAAGCATTGTTAAATGTCAAAATGTGTACCAAACTAACCTTTTCAAACTAAGAAGCACATTTTTGTAAACAAGATATTATGTGCATAAACATTGTATTAGTGAATAAGTGGCAACTCAAGGTAAATAACAAAATAAGCAAAATAACAATAATGTAAAACAGCTTGCTGAAAGGATACTTATGAAACACTAATTTGGTAAGTTATGAACTTTGAGCTAAAAAATAAAATATCTGCCAAACATAAGCTTTAAAATAATGTCAATTATGTAAATGTTAATATAATCGACATAACTACTACAAAAATTTTTTAATCCAATTACTTATAACCATAATACTATAATATGAATGATTAGTTTTGTTAACTTCGAGGTAAGGATGCCATGAAAACAATTGCACAAACATTGTTAAATGTCAAAGTGTTAATTAACCAGCTCAGATTCTGGCTTCAAACATAATTTGAAGCAACATTTAGTGAAGTAACTAAAAATGTGCTTAAACATGGTGATAGCGGATAAGTGGCATTATAATAACAAACAAACGTAGAACAAGTGTGGATACTTATGAAATATTTGGTAAGTACAAAATTGAGGATGTCTATTAGAAACCAAATGTGGGTTATGTATTTTATTTAGATTTATTACTGCTTTGTTTAAGGTATTCTTAAATTCAGCGATAGCTATTATTGTGCATTAAAGGGAAACTATCGTTTTAACTCTTGATTTGTGAAATTACAGAAAATTAGTTTCGAAATACGCCTAATATGATCGTCTGAGCATCCTCCCCTTGAAAATAACGGTTACATTTTCGAAATTCAACAAGTGTTGCAATTTTTTGGTAATATACATAACCTAACAAAATATATACCTACGTGGAATCTTGAAGGCATGACTAGTGATACTACAAACTAAACCTGAGTGTTGGCCAATATCGTTGAGGTGCCGATGTTGCTGGTATTAGAACTGACATGGAATTCCCTGGCGACGCATAGCCTGTGCGCTTTGCACTTGTCATGGTGGTTGACGATTTCTAACCTAAAATTGGTACTACCTTCGGCGAAAGATGTACGGATGTCTGGCATGTCGCCGCTCCACTTTCTGCAGTATTTACAAAACATGATATTCTGCACTTCGTCGTATTGTAGCCAGATGTACGATTCCAGCCAAGACGCTCGAAAACGGCTGCCCTTTCGGCCCACGTTAGGTTTGTTGGGTGCATTTTTGGGGCTGCCCTTCTGTATAACCGAGCATTCTTGTGAGGTTGCGACGGTTTTATTTAATTCCGGGGGCACCGGCAGTGGAGCCCTGGGGTACAAGGAGGGCATCGAGGATAAATTAATATGGCCTGGGGGGCTGTTGTAGTTAAAATCGGCGTATGGGATGTGGTATTGCTGCGTTTGAGCGTTCTGCCGTTCCCGCGTCCATCCCGTGCCCAGGGGCATTATTGATATGTTGCCGATGGTAGTCTGGAACGTTATCGTCGTATGCTCACTGGGCCGCTGCGGTGTGTCCAGATACTGCCGTAACGTTGAGGGTTGTGGTATCACAGATAGTGGCAACAGAGGTGGCGGCGGTAGAGTTTCCCCGTCACCGACTCTCCCCCACGAGTTTGTCTGTCAACAAAGAAGGAAAGGATATGTGTGAATGCCTGTCGCGGTTCACAGCATTTTCTGGCTCGCACATTCTTATAGATACATGGCGTTTCTCAAGCGACCAACTAACATTTCGCTTGCGGAACTCGCATGTATTTACGAGAATTTCAAAACATTTATCTAGATCCCTTCCTTCTTTCGTAGGGGAGAAATAACTCTACCGAAAGCACTGCACTTCACAAAACACTGCACCGCGCATTTACACATATCCTTAAATTAAGGTGCTTGCAGCAGGATAATAATTATTGCAAAAATATTTGGCAACAATTCATTGTTAATTTATACTATACAGGGTGAATCCAAGAAGCTATAGTCCGGTCATTTGAAGCAAAATAAGAACATTATAGTCTTCTTTAATTCACGCTACACGTAAAACCATGGTATCTCCATGGTATCAAATATTAACAATGGAAAACATCTGCTCAGTTAGCCATTTCAAGTGAGGAAGTCAGGAATACGGTACAGTGAAAGTTTACTAAAGCTCTAGAAAACTGGGAAATAAACCTGCGTCATTGCAAAGAATTGCTAAATGTTAAACGCGGGATGTTTATTAGTACACTCAATTGCAAAAAAAGTGACGCACCTAATTTTGGATTTCGTTTTTTTGGTTTGTAGGTCATCTTGTCATTTATAAAGAAATTAAAGAGATGAACATTTTTCAAAGGCTCCTAGATGGTAGTGGAAAACCTCGAACCATGTTTTTTTTCTTAGTTTTTAACTCACCCTGTGTGTTAATCAAGTAACGGTATCGAAAATGGTTACGTTCTATATGAAAGGTACTTCTTTTACGAGCATTTTATTTTTTTATTCACTGATCTATCTCTAAAATTGTCCAAATTACAGTTTCTTTGCCGAAACCTTGCATAATTACCAAATTTCTGAACTCATCCTGAAACAATTTTCTAGTGCAATGAATAAGAATTTTAAGAAAAACATTTTTATTAACCCTAGAACGCCAAGTTTCTCAATAATTTTACTACGCCGCTTTTCATTGTCAACTATCATCGAGCGGTTTTGATAAATATCGAGCTGAGCGTCCAGCTATTCTCTTAGGCAGTAATGCTGAATAGTTCGATGGTGTTAGCTCGAATTTAGAGTGACGCAAAATTAGTTAAAAGACGATTGTTAACGTTTTTTAATATTGCACAGAACAACAAAAGCTTAAATACATTTCTAACTTGTTGTACCTAAATATATGGAGACTTATAATAAAGCGTATGTCTCAACATTTGGAAACCACCGCATAATCACACTAACTCAAGCAAAACTTGCAGAGAAAATTGCAGAGAACTTTATTTTAGAATCAGACAACGATTTGTGCGAGATACCCTTCGAGAAAAAGACGTATGAGACCTACTTTTGTTCAAACTGTAATACACATTTTGTAACGAACACTGAGGTGATATTTCTAAAGCATGCACTTAGTGTTACGCTAGTTTGTATTGTTTTGATATCAAATAATAAAAATTAAATAAAATAATAAAAGTATACAAAACTTTATAACTTGTAAATACGAATGTTTAGTCTTAAGTGGTGTTAGAAATATGCCTAGCGTTCTAGACTTAAACACGAAATTATAAACTGGCAACTCTGAGAGCTTCTAGTCTACGCGGCATACTGGAAATGCAAGTGCCATTTTAGCAAGACAAGGCCTCTCGCTAGAACGTACCCTTTTCCCTAATTCATCCCACAAATGTTCTATAGGGTTCATATCGGAGCTTCTCGTAGGCCATTGTAATGTAATGATACCCGTAGTTTCTAAGGAATTTTGCGCTATTACCGCGGTATGTGCTTGGGCATTATCCTGCATTAATATAAAATTATTGCCCACCAACAGGGATAGGTAGGTAGAAAATTATGCATATTCTACTATATATTCTACGGGGACAATATGTATTTTTTACACCAATCTATTTTCTACATTTTATACAACAGAAAATTAATCATTTATTTTACAAGTTGATTTTTAGTTAAATATTTACTCATATAATTAAAATACATCAAGAAAATAATAAGTTTTTAAATGTATATATTCAAAATATAGAACGGAAAAATACGCCACTGGAAATAGGATTTAATAGGAGGATAGGAGGATTTAGTTTTATAGGCTAACTTTATTTTTTTTTGGGTCGCTGATTCTGAATTTTTCACTTTCCACCAAAAAATCTCACCGGAAATACCTCTATTTTGAATGCAAATAATGATTTTTTTCAAATTAACTCAATTTTTGTTAATTTTTATAGGAAAATGGCTTTAAATATACAAAAAAATAAACAAAAAATGGCTTCTAAACGCTTTTTTGATAGATCAAACTTACAGGCGCTCAGAGACGCAGCACGGCAGGTAGTGCAGTCATTGAGGGTTTTCCGCTCCGAATTCTTTGAACCTCGACCGATTGAAGTGAAATTTAGTGAGTAGGTCAGGGATGGCTCAATGAGCTAAAGTGACATAGCGCCGCTGTTTGTTTTTATCGTGAGGGTGGATGCCACCCCCTCTCGGGAGTAGAAATTTTTCACTCAAAATAACCCCGGAAATGTATAGAGGGATAAATTCTATGCAAAAAATAATCTATAAAGTTTGTTCGATACATCGATATTTTTTTAGATATTCGCGATTGAAAACGTTAAAAATGCATGTTTCTGGACAGTTCTTTGCGAATACCTTCGCTATCTCTCCAAAAAGTTGTAAAGACCAAAATGAAGCTTGTAAGAAACCAAAGAGTTATTTTTTTTATGAATGCGTTAGGTCCAAAATAAAGGGAATTATAGAAGACTTTTCTTTGCAACAACTTTGTTCAAAGTATTCAACGTTAAATAACGGAAAACTGATGTTTTTTTCGAGAAAAACTTATAGAACATTTTTCGTAGTACAGTATAACTTCGGCAGTTCGGACACTCACTGGCCCGGGCACTCTAATCTTTCAGGCAAATTCGAGGATTTCACTCTGTAGTCCGGGCAGTAAAGATATTGCCACATTAAATTATGCATAACGAAAAATTTCCTGTCTGAACAGACATAAGCGAGCACCGCGAGTGACATTTCATTGTGTACATATTTGGTGTTCAGGCGTGTGCTAGAGGTGCAAAAATAGGTACACAATGGCTCCAAACAAAAGAGCACATAAAACAATCACCCTTCCAGAAAAATCTAAAATACACTCAGAGGCACAAAATTCTATCCATCTAAAATTTACCAAAAATTCATTTGAAAATATTTTCCTAACTATAGGTTTTATTTGCATGATTTTTTTGTTGAAATTATAAGTTTGTTCGTGCCGAATGCAGATGTGCTACTGAATTTCAGCTCAATTTTAAATTTTGACCATATACAAGGTGTACCACGTGCACCTTGCGTAATGCCGCTTCTGTTCTTGTATCAAATCACACAGATACGCATGTATATGCATAAGGGATATGATTTGAGAGTATATTATGAAGGTATATAAGAAAAGCTCCGCTCCCCTCCCGCCTCCTTCGGATCGCGTTTTCGGACCTCGGGACATTTTCACCGAGGGCCATTTTCCGTATGATCCGCGCGAGGTGCTTTCCTTGGATATATTGAAGCATGCGCTGTTTCATGAATGTATGTTTTGGCGCGACAGTGGCGTTGCATTATATCTTATGTACGGTTGATTCGCCATATAAATTAATTACAATATTGTGTTATACGCGAGTGTTTAGTGGTTTTTATGCGATGGAAGCGACGAATGCGAGTACCAGTGGTTCTGAAACCAATAATCCCAATCGTAAGCGACCGAATTTGACAGGAGGAGAACTGAAAATGATCAAAAATGTATACAGAGGAATATTCTTAAGATAATAAAAACGTGATAAACTTGGATATTTTATTTAATTTTTTTTAGTCTGCCCCCTCTAAAATGATACGCCTATGGAATAGGCAACAGTCTCTAAAACCTTTTTACTGACACGTAAAGGCACAACAATAGAGTAATTGCTATGACAATGGGGACTGTTTTTTCACAGACAATGTAATCCTAAACGAAAGGTTTTGGCAAAAATACTGTAATTTGGACAATCTTAGAGATAGATCAGTGAATAAAAAACAGAATGCTCGTAAAAGAGGCGCCTTTCACGTAGAGTGTAATCATTTTCGATACCATTACTTGTTTAACACACAGGGCGAATTAAAAACTAAGAAAAAAACATGGGTCAAGATTTTCCACCCCCATCCAGGAGTTTGAAAAAATTTTGACCTCTTTAATTTTTTTTTTGACAAGATAATTACTTATCAACAAAAAAAAAGAAATCAAAAATCAGTCCATTCATTCAGAAATAACCAGGTTTCAAAATTGCAACCAAAATTAGGTGCGTCACTTTTTTTGGAACTGGAATTCAATAATCAATAATAATTAATTGTGATTATTATACTCGTATTGATGTTACAAAAAATTTTATGTATTCGGCAGCTCTTGTACAGAAACCGCCGCTGTATGATGAGTACCTGATTATACACTGCCCAACTTATTTAACGCACAACCAAAAAGTTAACTCAAATTTGACGCTATGTATTTTCGACAATTTTTGTTCGTTTTGGTCGATTTTTTTTTCAAATTGTAGGTTTTTCTCTTAGGAATATCACTGTCTTAGTTGTTTTGGTAAAACGAATGATTTTGATATTA
Source organism: Tetropium fuscum (assembly GCA_964058915.1). Classification (NCBI taxonomy): domain Eukaryota; kingdom Metazoa; phylum Arthropoda; class Insecta; order Coleoptera; family Cerambycidae; genus Tetropium; species Tetropium fuscum. Next base: position 83,527 of record CAXKVY010000505.1, on the reverse strand, counting down.
TACCAGATGCTATAAAAATGTTATGTTTTTTTCCGAAATTTCCAAACGTCCTGTGGGCTATACAAGGTATTGCAAGTTATTGCAATTATAGCCAATTTAAAGCCTCATGTTTTTTCTACATTTTCTTTTTTTATGCATTTGTTTATCTCTGTTACTTCATGAAATACACCGTTTTGAAACACCATATGCTTTTATTCACATGAAATGCATTTATCGGACAACTCAAACAGCTAGCAAGCTATGGAAATCGAAGATTACACGTCATAAGCTGACAACTGTGTCATTAGTTTTTTGTTGACAGTCCAGCAATAATTAGTGAATAATGGAACGCCAAACCAGAAATTTAACTCGTGATGAATGTGTTGAGGCAGCTACATTACATGGTGAAGGGTGGGTCCCAACAACCGCATAGCTGGAAGGTTGGGATTGTCTCACACAACTATAGCGAGAGCAATTCAAAGGTACGCGGAAACAGGAGAACATTCCAGACGGGCCGGTCAAGGTAGATCTCGTGTTTCCTCTGCTATCCAGGATCGCTTTTTAAGAGTAATGCTGTAAGACAACGATTTATAACTGCAAGACGTTTAAGAGCACAACTTCAAGACGCAGGTGGTCCACTCAAATGCGTTCAAACTGTGCGCCGACGACCGAGGGAGGCAAATTTAAGACCCAGGATTGCTGCTCGAGGACCCGCATTAACAGTAGATCATCGAAGAGCCAGATTGAATTTTGCCAATGAGCATGTTAATTGGATGGAAGCAGATTGGGAACGTATTCTTTGGACTGATGAGTCAAGGTTCAGTTTGTATAATTGTGACAGACGTAATCGCGTCTACCGAAGACCCGATGAGCGATACAGTCAATGCAATTTTTTGCACACAACTTTATATGGAGGTGGATCCGTCATGGTGTGGGGCGGAATATCTTTGACTGGGCGAACGGACTTGGTAACAGAACGGAAATCTCAATTCTGACAGATACATCACAGACATTCTCGAAGCACATGTTTTGCCTTATGCCCCCTATATAGGACCGAATTTTTTACTTATGCAAGACAATGCGCGTCCCCACACGAGTCTTATCGTGAGAAATTATCTTGAAGAAGTAGGAATTGATCACATAGACTGGCCAGCCCGTAGCCCCGACCTTAACCCCATTGAACATGTTTGGGATTTTATCGGTCGGCGGTTACGAAGTGAGGGACGACAACCCCAAAATTTACAAGAATTGGAAGGACGCCTAGTCGAATTATGGAATGGCCTAGATCAGAATCTAATCAGAACTTTGGTTTTCAGTATGAACCAAAGATGTCGGGAGGTCATTCGCGGAAGGGGTGGAAACACCAGATACTAATTCTCTATTTACTTTTGTTTTGTTTCCTGTTATTCGTTGTTTTATTGATTAAAGCAATCCATTTTTCTAGGTATGTTTTTTGAGGTTTTGTCCTTTTAAGACCTTTTTCTCTTCTAAAACACCTTGCATCTCTCAATAAATTATAAGATATCAAGGAAAACAGAACGCAAAATGAGGCATTGAACCAGTATAATGAGTAATAAATAATGAGCACTTGACAAAAAAGAAAGTTAATCAATTTAATAAAAATCACGTCAACTCAAAAATTGGATATTTTACGAAGTAACAGAGATAAACAAATGAATAAAAAAAGAAAATGTAGAAAAAACATTCGGCTTTAAATAGACTATAATTGCAATAACTTGCAATATGGTTTGTATAATGAATCTTTGCGTGTGTATGAAATTAGCTAGGGACATACGTGAGATTGCTAAATCCATTATATAGGCAAGCTATGTGGTTACGTATGTCATCGAGCCGCTAAGACATGCGATTGATACGATCGAATAAATTGAAACGGAATTAAAAAGAGACGTCTATATGAATAGTAGTCGTAGCGCTTGTCAATATTACTCTGACAGTTTAATTCAGTAGCGTTCACAAAACATCTTGTTTTGGGGTATAGTGTTGTCGTATTTTTGCTTTTTTCGTTCTCTTTTGATTTATTTGTGGTGCTATTGGACAAGTTGTAAAGTGTATATCGCGGATATCATTGTTTCCTTTTATTGTTCTTTTTCTCAGAGACTTACAAGTAAGAGTGACAATAAAATCAGTTCTTGTAAGAACTATAACCTAAAGATGCCTGGAAAAAGGTTAAAGTCGCAAGCAAGGGGACTTGTTGAAAAAAATCAACACTTAGGTGTACCTTCTGAATTAGTTGTCAAGCATACAGTACGATTAACAAACTACATGTACATTGATCGTCACTAAAGTTTCGTAAAGTAATTTCACTCATGTCTTGTGTCTTGCTCACTAGTTTTTATACCTGGTTCAAAGTATATATTTTTACAGCTAGACGGCTGCGGGCTACGGGAAGGCTGAAATCGCCTATATTTTCAACTTTCAAGATAATTATAAACTCACTCGAGTGTCAAATCACAGCTGTCTAGTAAGAAACGTGTTGCCAACATCATATACCGGGTGACACAGGAGACATGTAACGCTCTGTAACTTTACTATTTAAAAAGTTATAATTTTCAACTTTGGGAGAGTTGTATATTACATAATTGTCCTTTTCTTGAGCATATCAAACATTTCCTTAAACTTCCGGTTTAAGCGGAAGTGACGCAAACTCTGTTATTTTAAATGGTACCCTGTATATTTTTTTTTGCCCATCTGATTCGTCTTTAAATTCTCTTTTCAACCATGTATCGCACCATGGCATTTATTTTTAAACTGACAGTTAATAATAATTTTATTGTATTAAGCATAGGTGGCCATGATATGAACCTTGGCAGATATTGATACTTAGTGTGCCGTGATATCGAAAGACTTCTGGTACGCAACTTTGTGTCTCATATTTTTTTGGGCATAATCAGTAGCTGAACAGACTAACTAGATCTTTCTTATTTAAAAGAAAAAATCTCTAAACAACCAACGATATTATAAAAACTAAGATAGGAACTCATTTTTTTATTTGACCTACTTAAGAAATACTTATGTATCTTTTATTTTCGGCCATTACAATTGCTGTATCGAAAATTAGTATCGATAATTATTGCATAGTAATGAACATTGTTACTACCTAGTGTAACAAAAATATTTAGTTAGGCAGGCCATGGAAACAAAATAAAAGAAGGTAAAAGGAATTATTTAATAAATAAAAAACATTTGAAAAAAATAATGAAAAACCATTACACTAAGGAATACATTTTTATATCGAAGGAATGAAATTAAAATAAAAGATTTAATTAAACACTAAATACAAAAATATTTTTTCGATATCACGGCACACCAAGCTTCAATATCTGCCAAGGTTCATATCATGGCCACCTATGCTTAATACAATAAAATGTTTATTAACTGTCAGTTTAAAAACAAATGCCATGGTGCGATACATGGTTGAAAAGAGAATTTAAAGACGAATCAGATGGGCAAAAAAAATATACAGGTTTCCATTTAAAATAACAAAGTTTGCGTCACTTCCGCTTAAACCGGAAGTTTGAGGAAATGTTTGATATGCTCAAAAAAAGGACAATTATGTAATATACAACTCTCCCAAAGTTGAAAATTTTAACTTTTTAAATAGTAAAGTTACAGAGCGTTACATGGGTCCTGTAAATTATTTTATGAAAATAGATTTCTGATCTTAATTGTATAACCATGATCAGTGGTAAATAATAATAACTATTATTATTATTTTACAAAGTAAATTGTCACTTCATGAGTATTTACGAAGCCAACATTTTTTCTAATTTTTAATTGGTTGTCCGGTGATGAGTGAAAATAAAAACACATTTTCATTTTAGTCCCGCCATCACTGAAATTAATGACCTTGAACTGATTGTATCATACAGTTGTTGTGACACACACGCAAAGATTCATTATACAAACTATACCTTGTATAGCCCACAGGACGTTTTGAAATTTTTTTGAAATGAATTTTTGAAATAGACGTACCTTAAAAGGTTTACCATTTCTAACCGGCATCGATTTCAAAAGGAAATTGTTATTCTAATTACATAAAACCGATCAGTAGTAGGTACTTAATAAATACTATTTATAGAAACATTATTACTACAAATTATGTCACGAGTTTCGAGACATTACTTTTTTCCTTTACATGTAAAAAAACATGGGCTAAACCCCCCACTGACAACATCCAAGAAAATTCGTTCTTATGAGGTCCGTTTATCATCAAGCATGGATAAAATTAATATAATGTTACATATTATCAATCAAGATCTGATAGAAGAAATTCTATTTCTACATTACACTAATGAAAGTCGCCTTAAAAAATACTTGGGAATATGTACGCAGACAGGAGAGCAAGCAAGTCCAATTGCGTGCAATTTTCTGCAATGAAGTGTAGTTCGTTAGTCTCATTATCGGAAGGAGGCCTGAGTGCCCTCAATTACATTTTTTTTACCATCCAGACATAGCGACTTTACACAAACAACCGAACGTGTGATTTACATTTGCCACAGTGCACCCAGTATGCAAATTGACAGTTTAATGACCATTTAAATCCGATTCGGGTAATCATGAAAACTATCGTCAAACCTCAAATAAACGCAAATAAAGATAATAGAGAATCGCTACTTACAGTCTGCAGGGCCTCCGACATTGAGTGATACGAGTCGACGGGCGGGCTTGAATCGTGAGCGGGTTCCTGTTTTATTATCGGCGAGGACACGCGCATATCCTCCGGGCCCATGCTATCCCTATCGACCGGCGATATGGGATTTAACTTTGGTAAGTTTGAATTTGACCGTTGTGTTGCCTGGAAAAAAATTCAATTAATCCATATGGAAACCTCAAGTAGAGTAACGTATATTAAAAGGGCATCTCTGCTAAACAAATTTAACTACTGGATAGGGCTGGAACCTTTGATGTAACTATGACACTCGGAGTAGTTTCCACAAACACCAAAACCGGAGACGATTAAAACTGTTTTCAGTTTTAATCGTCTCCCGATGATGCCAACTCGTATGGCGAAACGCGCGTCGAGCGAAGTGAAAGTGTTTGTGGAAACTACTCCGAGTGTTAAACAAATTTTAATTTTAAAGTCCGATATAAGACGGACTAATTAATTTTCAATAATGTGTCTGTATTCTGTGAATCGTAACGGGACTTTCACTGACATTTTTTTTTTGCTTTATGTGATAGTAGGGGAAAGTCGGGATGTTTGGGTCGCAGGAGGTTTGGGTCAATGCCAATATTATCTTCCCAAAACGATCTACGCACCCGCGTACTACTGCGTTAGTTACTTATGTGATATCAAAACTTAGTTCCATTCATACCGCCGCATAAAAGGGAGCACTTTAATTTTAGTGCCAATAGTTAATGTTTTTATGAGGTAAGTGATAGATTTCTGGATTTATTTTTTGTGGTGTATAATCTCTGCTATTTGAAATATTGTCACAAGTGTTTTTACCGTAAAATATACTTAAATTAGGTACATGTTACTGTTGTGAAACATAACCTAACTTAACAAGATCGCGAAAATTAACGTCATTTTATAATTTGGCACATGTAGGGAGGAATGGGTTAAAAAAGTGTGGGATATTTGAATCATGACCCAAACCTCCCCCCTGTGCTTGGATGTTTGGGTCATGCAATATAAATTATGTGTGGTTCTATATAGCTTTTAATTAACCATTTCTTTTATCATTTTACATTACAGATTACGGTGCCACGTGTATACAACAGAAAAACTGGAAGGGTGCGAAAAAGCAAAGAAGAAGTAAACTATGCTGTCGCTCGTGTTCTTATAGATGGAATAAAAATTAGGCGTGTGGCTGACGATTTGGGATTTAGCTTTTCAACACTACAACGCCATGTGGAAAAAGCTAGAGGACTTCCTGAAGAACAGCAGGATAATTATGAATATGAAGCAAATCCTGCATCTCGACAAGTCTTTAATGAGGAGCGGGAGAAACTTTTATGTGAATATTTACAAACGTGCAGTAAAATGCACTATGGTTTAAATTCGAAACAAGCAAAAGAATTTGCATACCAGTTTGCAAAAGAATTGGGAATAACATATCCACGGGAGTGGGATGAACACAAATCAGCAGGACGGGACTGGCTGTTGGGATTTATGGAAAGGAATACGACATTGTCATTAAGACAACCCGAACCAACTAGTCTATCACGATCGACTAGTTTTAATAAACGTAATGTTGGCAAATTTTTTGAAAACCTTGTCTACATATTGAGAAAGTATGAATTTACGGCGGAAAAAATATTCAACGTTGATGAAACAGGATGCACCACTGTTCATAAACCTGCAAAGGTACTCGCTACAAAAGGTCAAAAACAAGTGGGACAGGTGACTAGTGCAGAGAGGGGAAAATTAATTACTGTTTGCTGCTTTATTAACGCTGCAGGAAATACGTTACCACCTACTTTAATTCTTTCCCTAAAGAAATTCAAAGATCATATGACTATTAACGCCCCTGAGAATGCTCTTGGACTAGCCAACCCTTCTGGATGGATGACCAATGACAATTTTGTGCAAGTTTTGAAACATTTCATAAAGTACTCGGGTACTACAAAGGAAAATCCTTGTTTGCTGCTTTTAGACAATCACGAAAGTCATGTAAACATAGACATTGTAAGTTTGGCCAAAGAAAACGGTGTGCATCTGGTGACATTCCCACCACATTGTAGCCATCGACAACCCTTAGACAATTCAGTCTATGGACCGTTTAAGACATACTATAATGCTGCAGCTTTTTCTTGGATGACTTCTAATCCGGGAAAGACATTAACAATTTACCATTTACCAGAGCTGATTAAACTCGCTTTTAATAAAGCAATGTCGCGACGAAATATCCTGTCGGGAATTTGAAAGATCTGGCATACATCCCTTAAATGGTGACATATTTTCAGAGGAAGATTTCCTCATGTCAGCAGTTACGACAGAGAAAATATTCCGCCGGAGAATCAAGTAAAGGGTCCGCCAATAGGGACGCTCGATCTTTGACAGCTCATGGCGGCCATGTTGTTTGTGGTAGAGTTGGCAAACGTAGTTGTTATTATTCAGTGTATCTTCACAAATCACCATGAACCAATTCAGCCGCGAGCAACATGTGCAAATCGTTAAAACTTATTACGAAAATCATTCATCGGTTCGAGCAACGTTCCGCGCGCTCCGCCAATTTTACGGTGCAATTGATCGTCCTGCTGAGTCGACTATCCGTCGTTTGATTAACAAATTCGAGGCAACCGGTTCGGTGAACAATCAGCCAACACCGACGCGTCGTCGAAACGTCCGATCTGCCCAGAATGTCGCCGCTGTGCGCGATAGTGTGCGTGAAAATCCGCGACAGTCAATTTCACGTCGCGCACAGGAACTCCGCCTTTCGGAAACATCACTTCGCCGAATCTTGCATCTGGATTTGGGCATGCATCCGTACAAGATCCAGCTGACACAAGAGCTCAAAATAAACGACCATAGACAGCGCCGTATCTTCGCTGATTGGGCTTTAGAGCAGTTGGAAGTCGACCCCGATTTTGGTCGCAAAATCATCTTCAGCGATGAGGCACATTTTTGGTTAAATGGGAATGTCAACAAGCAGAATTGCCGTTATTGGGCCGAGAACAATCCACAGGAGGTCCACCAGGTCGCAATGCACCCAGCAAAGGTAACTGTTTGGTGTGGATTTTGGGCCGGAGGCATCATCGGGCCGTATTTCTTCGAGAACGACGATGGTGTGTCCATGACGGTAAACGGCGAACGATACAGATCCATGATAACGAACTTTTTCTGGCATGAAATCGACAATATGGATGTCGAGGATATGTGGTTTCAGCAGGACGGCGCTACGAGCCACACAGCGCGCGCCACAATGGATCTTCTGCACGAGCGCTTCGGAGGAATGGTTATCTCGCGCGGAGGCGACATCAACTGGCCACCGAGATCGTGCGATTTAACCCCACTAGACTATTTCTTGTGGGGTTTTCTTAAATCACAGGTCTACGCAAACCAACCACAAAACACTGATGCCCTCAAAGTCAACATACGCCACGCCATCGATGAAATACAGCCCGATTTGTGCGCCAGAGTCATTGAAAATTGGACTTCTCGTATGCGCGCCACCCAGCGAAGCCGAGGCGGACATTTGACCGATATTATTTTCCATACATAATGCCTTCGAATACTCTTTCAAACAAAAAATAAATTTCATTTATACCTCTCACACAACTTGCTTTATTTCATTTTAAAGATCGAGCGCGCTTATTGGCGGACCCTTTACAATCCAAAGTCACAGTAATGGAAGGATCAAAGATTGAAGAAAAATCTATAAAGAAAACACAGGAGGAAGTAGTTGTCATGGAAGGAAGAGAGAATAATAATATCAAGGTGGAAACAAGGACAGAAAGTGTTTCCTCTGAAAAATCTGAGACAAACGCCAATGCAAAAACAACAATCAATGTAGAAAACAACCCAGTCACACCAATACGTGTCATTCAACCAAAAATAAATGTAATTAGCAACATAAAAATAACTCCAGAAATGATAAGGCCCTTTCCAAAAGCAGAGCCGAGGAAGCGGACAAATCGGGGGCGTAAAGCAGGCAGTACGCGGATATTAACAGAAACCCCGGAAAAAGATGAATTAGAAAGACAGGAAAAGAATAAACTGGAGAAAGCTGCTATCAAGGTTACAAAAAGAAATATTTTAAATGTGGATGGTAACAATAAAAAAATTAAGATCAAGTATTTGAAAAAGAAAAAGAAATGTGATGAGTCTGAAACTAGCGACGAAGGTCCCCTTCCGAGCTCAGGAGAGTCAGATTACTCCCCTGAAGATCCAGAACAGAAAGATTTTGACCCCTCTATTAAAGCACTTGCAAATGGAAGCTATATTGTAGTCAGATTTACGACTGAAAAGAATCGAAAATCATCGTCTTATATTCATTACGTGGAGCAAGTAGATCCATAGCAACCAATCATGCTTGGTAAATTTCATGAGAAGAAGGAGTGATTCAGCCACTTTCTATTTTCCAGAGCATGAGGATAGACTAAATAATATCGAGCTTGAAAATATCGTAATGTGTTTACCGCCCCCTATTTTAATTGGTGGCACTAGTAGAGCAATGCAATGCTTGGCGTTTCAAGTGAAGTTAGGTCACATAAAAAATTTGCGTTAATATTTTGAAATAAAAAAAAATTATTTGTTGTTTATATCAGTCGACTATGCAGTTAACTATGTTTCAAATTCTGTGTTTATAGTTATTCTGTACTAAGTATATTAAAATAGCTCTTTTTTGTCAGTTTGTACTTTAGTTTATGTATACCCAAACATCCCAAATGTCTTATCCAAACCTCCCCAGATGTGGGAGAAATGAATCAAGTGGACACAGTTCACACTTTTTTAAATAAATATTGGAATTTGAAAGTATTTGGCTTGAAACTACATATATATATGTTCTCTAATACCTACTTTATACAATGAAATTTTTTGGTTTGAAAAACTATTAAATATATTTAAATTAATTATCTAATAAAAATTGACCGAAACATCCCGACTTTTCCCTATCATAAAAAAATCACGCCGTATTTTTTATTTTTTTTTCGAGCATGATTTCTGTCGAATTTTTTTTTCAAAACTGTAGTAATAGATGGCTGGCTTATATGTGACGTCACGTATCCTTCCTTAGTGACGTCACAGAGCCTACGACCTTAAACATGACACAATGGTGCATTAATACTATATTCCAAAGTTGTTAACCTACTTCTTGACAGTGGACATTGAAACTGACTTTAACTTGACACGGTGCTCTAAGGGCAAACTTTCACATTTATTTTATGATTTTAGGACAATATTTTGTAGAATTTTGTATTTCTAGGACATATTAATGAAGTTTTAATCTCAATACTATATTTTATGTCTCCATATCAAAAAATATTGTCAAAAATGAATTATTTCACAGTAAGTATTTTATGAAAGATACTGGGAGAATATTCTTATTTCCTTCTTTAAAAGATGATAAATTCATCTGGATATTCCTGTAATATTTTCTACATATCGTCGCCAGTACGGCTTATTGACTTAATTGGTCTTTACCCAAACAGTAACTAAACAAAAGCATTTGATGTGTTGCATGTGCTGCTCTGTTAATGTAAATATTTTAGTGCACACTTGTGTGAGAAATATGTTTTTAATAAAATGCTGTTCTATCCAAATGTTTGTTCTATCCAAAGTTTTTGTATCGTTTGGGCTTGTAACTTTTATCACCAAATTCTAATTCATTTACTTTTTATGATATTTCCTGATTTTACAAAATCGGGAGACACTTCGAAAATTCATTTTGAACATTCATATTTTTTGACATATCGTCGGCTTCACATGAAAAGTGCATAAGTCCACTAATTTTAAAAAATGAGCTTTCAGTGCCATCTACCAGACCATAATTTTATCTACGAACTGAGCTCAAAAACTCCGCGATTCAAAAAATTTTGAAAAATTTTTTCGAATTTTTTCAAAAAATTTAGAAAATTTTTTCGAATTTTTTCAAAAAATTTTGAAAAAATTTAAAAAGAAAATAGCTTCTGGGTCTTGTTTGCAGGGTATAAAATTCTATTCTAATTCTGTAGTTAAAAGAACTACAAGAGAGACGTCAAAATGACGAGAAAAAGTCACAGCCAAATTTTTTGAATTTTTTCAAAAAATTTTGAAAAAATTTTGTTTTCAAAAAATTTTGAAAAAATTTTGAAAATTGATTTAGAACTGAAATTTTGAAAAAATTTTAAAAAAAAATTGCATCTGGGTCGTGCTTGCAGGATATAAAATTCTATTCTAATTCTGTAGTTAAAAGAACTACAAGAGAGACGTCAAAATGACGAGAAAGTCACAGCCAAATTTTTTGAATTTTTTCAAAAAATTTTGAAAAAATTTTTAGAATGTTTCCAAAAATTTTTGAAAAAATTTTTAGAATGTTTTCAAAAAATTTTGAAAAAATGTTTTGAATTTTTTGAAAAATTAAAATTTTTTGAAAAAATTCAAAAAATTTTTTGAAAAAATTCTGTTTTCAAAATTTTTTGAAAAAATTAAAAAAATTTGGCTGTGACTTTTTCTCGTAATTTCGACGTCTCTCTTTTAGTTCTTTTAACTACAGAATTAAAATAGAATTTTATATCCTGGAAACAAGACCCAGAAGCAATTTTTTTTTTGAAAAAATTCAAAAAAAATTTTCAAATTTTCTGAAAAAATTCAAAAAATTTTTTCAAATTTTTTTGAAAAATTCAAAAAATTTGGCTGTGGTGCCCTTTATGTTTTAAATTTTGATGTCTCAAACTTAACATAACATTAATTATTGTAGACAAATAAGAAATAAGTATAACGAAAGGGAAGAAAAATGATCGTCGATAATATGACGTCAATTTCATGACGTCCTAAGGATTAGTAACGTTAGATTAAAAAGGTACGTCTGAATAACGAGAAAAAAGTGACGTTTTAAAGACGACATAGAAATGACGTCATATGTTCGGCCTCATATTGGTCACTTGACGTCTTAGACCTAAAATCACCTTAAAAAAACGTAATAATGACGTCACCATGCTGCTTGGGAAAGCACACGAGAAAGGAGGAAAATAAAAAAAAATATTTGTCAATGAAATGAGAACATGAAACTGAATTCAACGCCAAGGAACATAGTAGTGTTGGAATGAATAAATTCAGTAATAATTATCCATTTCTGATTCTCTGTGGCGCGTAAAACTGTTTATAAAAATAATCTCGATAGTAGTTTTCCTGAAGAACGTGTTCAATTCAAATATCTTCTTCAATCACTATACATAGATTCAACAAATAAACTAAATCCTGCCACTGTGTTAAAACTTATTAGGTAGCAAAAATTATGTGCTATAACAGCGGCCGCCTAGCCGCAAGACTTGGCCGGTAAGATTTCGAAATTCCGAGTTAAACAAGGCAGACGCCAAGCTGGCACTTGGATGTTACAGTCTACCTGAGATCTGGGATCGCTCAACACATCTGCTGAGGGGCGTGCGGTCCCTCATAAATGGTAAAATGAGAACAGAGCAATAAATATCATAAACTCAGGCCATACCATCATACATAAAATTTCCAGAGATTTTGCCACCAAGTCACTCGTAATAAATAGGATGATTTGAAGAAAAGTACTCAAGTAAAAAGGAGGAATGTATATGCCTAAGTGCTGTAGTTGAAGTGAAACCACTACACTCCGACTCATATACCTACATACATACATATTATGTGCTAGGACTTTACCTAAAGTAAACGTTTTTTAAGGATATTTTTGTCAGTAGTCAGCGACTAACACAAGTGGTGAGAGGTAATTTCCTGGACTAAAAATATTTAAGATGTGCTTTGTTAAAAGAACACACAATTAATCTCTCCATTTTAACAAGTGAAAGTGACATCGTTAATAGTTTAGATGCAGACAAATTGATTGACAATTTCCTGCAACTTAAACGAAGAAAATTTTCCATTCCGTGTTACAATGTTTGTTTGTGTCTTGCTATCTGCATTTTAAAACGTATTCTCAAAATAAAAAATGTATTACCATTACTATAACCTACTCACTTTACTTAGTTTTTATTTTTGCACAATAGCTGGACGTTTTTTAAGTGTATTTAAGATATTTTTAAGGAATTATAATGTAGGCGTATACTTACTTAATGTTAATAATTAGGCGTGATAAAGGAGCGTATCAAAACTTATTGCCCCGGACGCAAAATTGCATACATTTTAAAAATAATTTCCAAGGTAATTTTATTCACGTGTAACATTGAAGAAGAACAACCTCATGCCTTTGAGAAGTTCACAATTTCAACATGTAATAGTGCAATAAAATATGCTGGTATTAAAATGACAAGTGACACTTCTATTTCATTTTTCATCGCTAGTATAGCAAAAAGAACTATATTTTTGATTTTTTTTGAAACAGAATTTTTTCAAAAAATTTTGAAAAATTTTTTAGAATTTTTTCAAAAAATTTTGAAAAAATTTTAAAAAAATTACTTCTGGGTCTTGTTTGCAGGATATAAAATTCTATTCTAATTCTGTAGTTAAAAGAACTACAAGAGAGACCTCAAAATGACGAGAAAAAGTCACAGCCAAATTTTTTGAATTTTTTCAGAAAATTTTGAACAAATTTTTAGTTTTCAAAAAATTTTGAAAAAATGTTTTGAATTTTTTCAAAAAATTTTGAAAATTTATTTAGAATTTTTTGAAATTTTGAAAAAATAAAAAAAAAATTGCTTCTGGGTCTTGTTTGCAGGATATAAAATTCTATTCTAATTCTGTAGTTAAAAGAACTACAAGAGAGCCGTCAAAATAACGAGTCACAGCCAAATTTTCTGAATTTTTTCAAAAAATTTTGAAAAAATTTTTAGAATGTTTTCAAAAAATTTTGAAAAAATGTTTTTAATTTTTTCAAAAAATTTTGAAAATTTTTTTAGAATTTTTTGAAAAAATTAAAAAAATTTTTTGAAAAAATTCTAAAAATGTTTTCAAAATTTTTGGAAAAAATTCAAAAAATTTGGCTGTGACTTTTTCTCGTAATTTCGACGTCTCTCCTGTAATTCTTTTAACTACAGAATTAGAATAGAATTTTATATCCTGGAAACAAGACCCAGAAGCAATTTATTTTTTTGAAAAAATTCTAAAAAAATTTTCAAAATTTTCTGAAAAAATTCAAAAAATTTTTTGAAAAAAATTGTAAATTGAAAAGTCACTCGTAATAAATAGGATGATTTGAAGAAAAGTACTAAAGTAAAAAGGAGGATTGTATATGCCTAAGTGCTGTAGTTGGAAGTGAAACCACTACACTCCGACTCATATACCTACATACATACATATTATGTGCTAGGACTTTTCCTAAAGTAAACGTTTTTTAAGGATATTTTTGTCAGTAGCCAGCGACTAACACAAGTAGTGAGAGGTAATTTCCTGCACTAAAAATATTTAAGATGTGCTTTGTTAAAAGAACACAACTAATCCCTCCATTTTAACAAGTGAAAGTGACATCGTTAATAGTTTAGATGCAGACAAATTGATTGACAATTTCCTGCAACTTAAACGAAAAAAATTTTCCATTCAGTGTTACAATGTTTGTTTGTGTCTTGCTATCTGCATTTTAAAACGTATTCTCAAAATAAAAAATGTATTACCATTACTATAACCTACTCACTTTACTTAGTTTTTATTTTTGCACAATAGCTGGACGTTTTTTAAGTGTATTTAAGATATTTTTAAGGAATTATAATGTAGGCGTATACTCACTTAATGTTAATAATTAGGCGTGATAAAGGAGCGTATTAAAACTTATTGCCCGGACGCAAAATTGCATACATTTTAAAAATAATTTCCAGGGTAATTTTATTCACGTGTAACATTGAAGAAGAACAACCTCATGCCTTTGAGAAGTTCACAAATTCAACATGTACTAGTGCAATAAAATATGCTGGTATTAAAATGACAAGTGACACTTCTATTTAATTTTTCATCGCTAGTATAGCAAAGAGAACTATATTTTTGAGGTTAGGTATTACGCCACATGTTTGTGCAACTTTGGTTGAGAAATTATTGGCTCCAAGTAGCATTTTATATAAAACTGCTACATTAACTGTGTAATTATTTTAATTATTATAATTGTAACATTATTTGAGGTTAAGTTGGACATTTCACGGGCACATGTAATATAAGCAAATTACTACAGGAACCTTTGAAACCTCAACTGAAATGGAAAAGTTGAATGGTCTGACATGAATAATGCAGTCCTAATTCAATGTTGCAAAATTCAACACCATAAACAAAAAACATGCAATTTTGCAAGTTACCCACCTACTTGTCAAGTTTCATTTACTTTGTTAATAATTATTTTTAGTACACGTAATACCAACTGACAGTTATTTATTATCATTAGGTCGAAAACATGAATAGTGTCGAAAAAATTATGGTCAAAGGATCAGATGAGATACTTTATGTAAACATTTATTTAATTTATGAAACTAATCAAAGTTC
This sequence comes from Tetropium fuscum, assembly GCA_964058915.1. NCBI lineage: Eukaryota > Metazoa > Arthropoda > Insecta > Coleoptera > Cerambycidae > Tetropium > Tetropium fuscum. The sequence continues at coordinate 68,496 of CAXKVY010000505.1, read as the reverse complement.
TAAGGGTCAAATATTGAACACAAAAATCAGCTGGTGTAAAATGACACGTTTAACATACCTGAGAGTCATTGTATCTATCGGGGTTTGAGTTAGATGTCATATCACAGTTCGAGGATGATTTTCTCTTTCGCTTTTCATTAGGCGGGCTGTCCCTCTCCATGAGCCTGTCTCTCCTTGGCACTTCTGATAATTCGTCGTTTTTACTTAAAGAATTGTTGTCGGTGAGGCCGCGGATCTGCAAGGCCTCGGCTGTCTTTAGGAACATCGGCAAAAGGTTTTGGGAGACGTTGACCTCCCCCTTATACATAAATTCTAACAATGCTTTCATTTCGTTGTAATTGACATCTTTGAGAAACACTATGGGGTGCGGGTGAGCATTTTCTATAAAAATTGTTTCGAAGTAGGGGCTGCACGCGGACAGTATCGTTTGGTGGGCTTTGAAGGTCTCCCCATCGCATGCTAGGGTAACATCACACAGCGCTCCCCTCCTTAAAAGACTGCTCAGAACGTCTGTTAAATTTGTGGGATGGTTATTCCAACGCAGACAATATTGCTGGGGCTCCATTATGTTTTATTTACCTGTTAAAATAACATGTTAAAACTATCTTTCACCACTAAATATGCTTGGGAACTGCTAGATGATAAGAGTAATTCTGAACTGTTGTTTAGATTAAAGTTATTTGACCTAAAACTGTAACCATCTAGAAATAACAGTTACTTTACAAGCACAATTACATACAAGAATGCATTTATTATTACAGTAGAGAGAATATATTTAATAGATAATAGAAACGTACGTCACATTTGTAGCCATTTCACTTTACTTATAACTTGACCATCGGAATGGAAGGGCATAGATGCGTACGGTACGATGGAACAAATGCCCTTAATTGTACAAAAGTATCAACACGATTCCGCTAAAAGGATAAAATTACAGCCAGTCACCATCGCTCGCTATTAATCCGTAATTTCTAGGTATTTTATCCAGCCACGCGTTTTGTTTGGTCCATCGAACTGATTATCGAAGAAATTTTAATATTTTTTTTATAAACCACGTCTATCATCAAGTAACCTTTTACCCGCCATTATGAATTTTGTCATGATGATTTCTTCTAAAATTACATCTAATATACGATAATTTTGTGCACTGTTCCGCAATTATTTATATCAAACCGTTCGTGTCGTGGCCGATGCCGGGGATGAGGACGACTTAAAAAATATTACCGTTTGCAAAAATCAGAAAAAACTTACCTTTTTGCCCAGTTTCTGACATTACAACGCCACCCAATTTTCTACCTCCTGCACTGTAGGCAACAGACTCTGTGTGCTGTATTACTGTTATTGTTGATCGGGCGGAAAAATCATATCAAATTTATTTCTAACTACATTTTTGCGAGCGTTAAGTTTTAGCTTCGGCTTTATTACTCATTTTGACTTAAAAGTTTAGTTTTGTGTGTTGAATTTTCAGAAAAAGTCGCATTTAAGGCGATTCTTTTTCAGCCACGTAACAAATACACCGTTAAAGTATGTCGGGTTGCATAACCCAAGTAGGTGAGCGTCGATTATTTTGGCTCTTCTTTCTCTTCGTTCCCGTTGAGTTCCTGTCATAATTCATATTCCTAACACTTCTGTTTCCTTGTTTGAGGCGGCACGGTAGAAGTTGTTTTGCAACTTGTAAATTCTTGATTTCAGCATGCAATTAAAACTTAACACAGATATTGGTGATAAATAATATAGCACATATACAGAATAAACTAGACAATGCTGGATATTTTGTGCGGGATCTACTAAATCAAATTGTTTTGTCATATTTGGCAATGAAGTTTTACGAATTTTCATAAAATGTTTACACGACCATACAATAATATCTAGGTAGTACCTATTATATAGGTAGGTAAACCACGATAGTAGTAACGATACCTAGTCCTTGGTTTTTTATGGTGTAATACGAGTAGGCATGGGCATGAAGAAAATATGTAGGTACTTTAAAGTGTATTCGAAGCCAACATCAAATACAGGAGGCATGCACGTGAACAGCAATTTTGCCAGGGCCGCACTAACGAACCTAAAATATAAATAATAAACATAGCTTTGATTTATTGGTTAATATAATAAATATTAAATTTAACGTTCACTCGCATCAGAAGATGCATCATTGCAAACTGGTGACTCTTGTGAATCGTGAATACATCACTATAGGCGTTTTACTTTTATTAATTTGCGATAACCGAACATTACAGTAGCGGCTCGTGGTCTTTTGAATCGAGGAGGCTAATCTTATAAGTCAAGTTACCAGTGATGTGCGGACATTTCAAGTAAGGCAACGAATTCTTAGAAACCTACCTATTTGTAGTGTATCTAAATTTTATCATACATAGGTTGTTTCATATAGAAACAACCCAAGCAGCATGGTGACGTCATTATTACGTTCTTTTAAGGTGATTTTTAGGTCTAAGACGTCAAGTGACCAATATAAGGCCGGACATATGACGTCATTTCTATGTCGTCTTTAAAACGTCACTTTTTTCTCGTCATTCAGACGTACCTTTTTAATCTAACGTTACTATCCTTAAGACGTCATGATTGTGACGTCAACTTGACGTCATATTATCGACGAACATTGTTCCTTCCTTTCGTTATACTTATTTGTCTACAGTAATTAATGTCATGTTAAGTTTGAGGTATTTCTAAATTTAAAACATAAAGGGTCAACGGTTGTAATTACAAAATCTTTTTGTAATTTTTGAATGTAATTTATATCAGCAATCATTTTATATCGGAACAAGGGATTGTTTCGATTGCCGCATTTTCTTGAACAGTAGGAAATTGTCAATTACTTGAAAAACTGCATGTATTTTGGAAATTACGTCAAATAAACGTCAGTTAATGACGTAATTTAAACGTCAATTAATGACGTCATTTAAACGTAAAATAAACGTCATTTGGATGTGACTTTTTCTCGTCATTTTGACGTCTCTCTTGTGGTTCTTTCAACGTATTTATGTCCTAAAAACTGACGAAATAAATACGTCATAATAACGACATCATGCTGCCTGGAAATGACAACTAAACGAGCCTGCTTATTTCAAATTAAATTTCGTTTAAAAAAATTGCGACACAGCCCAATTTAAACCATTACATTAAGTGATTTTTTTAAACAAATGCCAGATTTGACTGTTAAAAGAAACATATAAAGTTTCATCAATAGTCTCACGTTCTTTCATGGTCGCGTTTACTCGGACATGACATCCTTGTCAAACGTTGTCGAGACATATGTGCTATTTAAAAATTATAATAATTAAACCAGTTCTACTGGATAGGGCTGGAACCTTTGATGTAACTATAACACTCGGAGTAGTTCCACAAACAACCACAGCAAACAACATCCACAAACAACTTTCACAAACAACTAAACGTATGAACTAGGAAATAATGGAAAACTTCCTTTTTTAAATGTATTTGTAATTAAAAATAGTGACAATAGGTTAGAATTTGATATATATAGAAAATATACCAGTACGATCAGATATATCCCTAATCACTCTCACCACTGCTATCAACATCGAATGGCAAGTTTTAATTTCCTTGTCCATCGTTTACTAAGTTTCCCTCTCAGTAATGAGAGGTTTGAAAAAGAAAAAGTGTTAATTAAAGATATAGCTGTGAGTAATGGTTATCCTAGAGATATAGTTGAAAAACTAATTAGGAAGCGTAAATTTAAGGACATTCTTCGTAATTCTACGACCTTTCAAAAGGATATAGAGACTCCAAAATATGTATCCATCCCGTGCGAACCCCGGTTTACTCGTGGTTTGAGTAAGGTCTCCAAAAACGTGGGTATAACAGCGATTCATTCGTCGAGCAACAAATTACAACAACTTTTAGACAATCCAAAGGATAAAATTGTTCCAAATGAAAGGTGTGGGATTTACGAAATTAGTTGTAATGATTGTGATCGAAAATATGTTGGACAAACGAGACGATCAATTAACACCAGATTTAAAGAGCATATGCCCAGACAGCACACAGCACCCAATGGATGTCCATCTTTCGTCCATTTTATGTCCATTCGTCTATGGATCTTTAATGTACGTACATTGGACGTAACGATTGGTGACATCCGATGGATGCATGTAAAAAACCATCCAATGGATGTTCATATTAAGTCCGTTTGAAATTCCCTAATCGACAAAGTTGTAATTAGGGACCACAAAATTAAAAAGATCAGCTTCAATCGTATACCTACATATTTGTTGACACCGCGACAGAATTACACGTATAATTCCATCCAATGGATGTCCATTTTAAGTCCATCGTGAGTTTATGTAAATCGCATGCGCATCGTCAAGCGCATGCCTCAACCCGGCATAACGGCCCAGCGCCGTATTATCCGTAAGCATAGTGCCGCCATTTCCCTTTCTGTCGGAATAATATAGAAAAATATATGTACCTATATTATATAAAAATATGTACAATATAAATAAAGTAAGATTTTTTGGACGATTTTGTAGTTTTACTGGGGGTTTTACTAAACCGTCAAGTGGACGAATCATGGGCGTCCATTGTACGTCCATAACTGATCCATTTTATGTCCAGTGTCTTGCATGATTTTCCTGTTGTGGACCACAAATGGACATACATTGGATACATAATTTTGTGACACCTGGACATCCATTGGATGTCCATTGTTTGTAAGCTGGATTAAAAGTGGACGTACATTGGATATATGCGTAAAAATAACTGATAGTCCATTGGACGTACATTGAATGAACTTGTGCTGTCTGGGTGGCTCATCTAAAATAAGTCTAGTGTTGCACAATATACTTTTGACAACTATCATAGAAAAGATATTAGTAATTTAAGATGAGTTAGAAATGTGACCAATAATAGACAGTTGGATGCATTTGAGATCATATAAAATGTAATTGTATAGCCCGCTTTATGCGTTGCTTAGCAACCGATCATTGAAGCGTGATTAGTCACGCGTAAATTTCACGGTGATATCATTAGTGACGTCACCATGAAAATAGTATAAATATGGTAGATTTTGTAGTTTAATCGTTTCCGGATGATGCCAACTTGGTTGGCGAGACGCGCGTCGAGCGAAGTGAAAGTGTTTTGATGTTTGTGGAAACTACTCCAAGTGTTATAGTAACATCAAAGGTTCCAGCCCTATCCAGTAACATCATAAAACTGTTGAAATATAAAAGCAGATTCAAGAAAAACCAATCAAAATGTTTATAAACATATGTGACGGCTCAGCGGTATAGTAGTAGAACTAAAATACTAAAAAGCACGAGAGAAATCCATGACCAGGCAGCGTATGCTTCATTAATATATCCTTTAAGACTTCATTAATATATCCTTTATGTATTCTTTGTTAGTTAGTTAGTCAAGAGCGTCTCTAGTATTAGGTATACCTTCCAAGTGCTTAAGTGAATTAAAGGAATAAAAGTGATTTTAAACTACAACCACGGTGTTTTATTTGGACAAAAACTAATAAAAACAATAATTGGATGGTAAATGTGATGCAGAATAAGAATGTTTCCCATTCAAATATTACGGATCCGTTGACACGTTCCTCGGCCGTGTCACATCGGCATCACTGGCATTCATTTGGATGCCTAAATTGACTAATACAATCGAACGCTTCGTGGTAAAGTGGGGTCAACAATAATTCTTGAAAGAGAAGTACATAATACAGTTATTCTTTAATTTAGTGTATTATTTTGATGAGTGTTGTGTTAAAATTGATTAGTTATTAGTATTCTATCGAAACAGAACAATTTGTCGAATGAAAGCGCCTTTATAGTGACGATTTTACCTTGTTGTAAGAAAAGGTATACTGCTGCCCCGCTCTCCCATTGCGGCAATTGTGGGTAAGTATCCTTTCAAGTATTTTTTATTATTTCAGTATTTTTTTTGAGTCTCATATTTCGATGTTACAAACGTATGTTGGTATATTTTGAACTTTTTTTCAAGATTTACTAAACTATCGGACATAAAAAGTGGCGGACTTAGATTTGGTCCCAAATTTGATGTTAAATAACTTTTAAACCAGCCTATCGATTTTGATATTTTTTTTTGTTTAAAAGGGCGATTCTTGCGGATGACTATTTTGTAATTGGCTTTCCATAAAAAATTTATTTTTTAATATGTACAGCCTTTAAAAACCGATTATGATTTTGATACGAAATTTGAATGTCGCCGTAGAGTGAAATTTTATTTGTATTGAATTCTTTGGTTGGTCACGGTGTTTACCATTCTTTTTTCAATATTCTCTTTCTTGAATCACCTTTCTAGCACCTTCAGCAACGAAGATGCGACATTTTAGATGAAACGGAGTTATTAAGTTTGATATTTAAAAAGGAGGCTATGGTAACGGTTAACACTGAAACGTCAAAAGATTCAGTTGAAATTGTCGTGAAAATAAAAATTCAGTTAACGTTCTAAAAGAAAATGCCAGTGCAACTTAGTCCAATTCAAGTAGCAAGAGTTGTGGCTTTGATAGAAGATGGAAGGATTCAAACATATGCAGCTCGTATTGTTGGTCTACCAAAAACAACTGTCCGAAGAGCGATCCAGCGCTACCGAGAAACGGGCCAATACAGCAGACGTCCAGGTTCGGGTAGTTCCAGGATTATGCAAAATATTGACGATCGATTTATTGGTCTGCAAATATCGAGGAATCCCTATCAAACAGCTGTGATCACAAACCGAAATTTAAGGAACGCACGAGGAACAATTGTGTCAGATCGAACAATTTGTCGGAGATTCAGGAGTCTCGGTTTTATCGCAAGAAGACCTGCTATTGGAATGCGATTACTTCGACGACATCGAGTAGTTCGTTTGGATTTTGCTCGATTTCATCTTGTTTGGAATAAGTTGCAATGGTCTCAAGTTTTATTCACTGACGAATCAAGATTCATGTTGAGATCAGTAGACGGGCGTCGGAGGATTTGGAGAAGGCATGGGGAAAGATACGAGGATGGTATGTTCAGTGAAAGGGAGAGTTTTGGCGGTGGTTCACTAATGGTATGGGGTGGAATTACCAGCGATGCCCGTACAGAATTATTTGTGTTTCCACCACGGCAATTTCTAAATGCAGTTTGATACATAGAGATATTGAATGCACATGTTGTCCCACTTTCATCTTACATTGGCGAAGAATTCCTCTTAATGCAAGATAATGCACGACCGCATACAGCAGTGATGATAACACAAGTTTTAAACGATGTCGGAATTAATCGTAGAGTAGAGACGGTGAATGCGGAATAGGTCTGGTAATGTGGAATACCCATGGCTCTCTAAAACTACTGTCGCCATCTACTTTGCAGTAGCCAAAGCTTGTCCGCCGTATGAAGATAACTGCCTCGGTGTCATATTAACGCTAATCCAGTAGCGTTAAGCTACTGCAGCATAACCTTAAAAAACTCCGAAAACGTAGTCGTGAAACATTGAAATATTTTACACTCTGGTGACAAATTTTTTACTGTGTTTTCCAAGATTTAGTTTTAAACATTTTATTACTACCTAAGGTAAGTAAAAAGATGGATGCATGTGTCTGTATCATAAATTCTATTAAATTAATGTGTAAAATAGTTTGCATGGTAACGGCTAGTTTAAAGTGACAAGTTCGGTAATGTGGAATACTAGTGTATATGCTAATGTGGACTATTCCACATTAGTAGATCTTCATGGTGTAAAATTTTATGTGTCGTTTTGTTACAGAAACATGCCCCGAAAAAATGTAAAAGAGCAAAGTGGTCATTAGAAAACATGCGAAGGGCAGTAGAAGCCGTACAGCAGAAGAGAATGGGTTATTTAGCCGCATCTAAACGCTTTAATGTTCCTGTCTCCACAGATACTGTAAGGAAGTAGAAAACATTGAGCAAATGAAGCGAGCACCTCTAGGTAGGAAACCGGTTTTAACTCCACAATTAGAACAAGAGCTTGTGGATTATCTACTTATTATGGAGGCAAAACTTTTTGGCTTAACTAGAAGAGATGTACGTTCTCTGGCATATCAACTGGCAGTTCGCAACAATTTACCTCATCCGTTCTCCCTACTTCATGGAACTGCAGGCAAAGATTGGCTTCGGTGGTTTTTGAATAGACACCGAGACGTTATCACAATACGAAGACCTACAGGAACTTCAGCCGCCAGAGCGACTGGATTTAGGCGAGCAAGCGTTAATGAATTTTTTACCCTTCTGGAGACGGAATTTGAAAAACATAATTTTCCTCCAGACCGAATTTTTAACGTGGACGAAACTGGTTTATGTATAGTTCAGTCCAAATGCCCAAGTGTACTAGCAATGAAAGGAAAACGTCAGATAGGAGCACTTACGTCTGCCGAGAGAGGGTCTCTCATAACTGTTGTTATGTGTTTCCCCCGTAAGAACAGTAATGAACAACTAAAAAAGGGCGCTCCACCTGGATCAATATTTGATTTTCATCCCTCAGGATGGATACAGACACATTTATTCACTACCTGGTTTAACCATTTTGTGGAGAAAACACGTCCAAGTAAAGATAATCCCGTTCTTTTAATCTTAGACGGCCATCATACACATACCAAAAATCTTGTTGTTGTCAACATAACCAGAAACTCCTTTGTCACTATAATAAGCATACCTCCCCACACGTCTCACAAAATGCAACCCTTGGATAAGACCGTTATGGGTGCACTAAAATTTTTTTATAATGAAGAAATCCGCACGTTTTTAAGAAGTAATGCGCGTGCAGTAACACTATTTGGTGTGGCCCAATTATTTGGCAGAGCATACCTAAAAACACAATCTGGAGAACGAGCTGTTAAGGGATTTGCAACTACTGGAATATACCCTATTAACAAGAATATCTTTCAAGAAGACGTTCAACAAGAACAACCTGAACAAAACGTTCAACAAGAACTTGAACAAGACGCCCAAAAAGAAAACGAAGAACCACGTCCCACACTTCGTCCACAAGACATCATTCCAATACCAGCCATAAAGAAAAGGAGAGGAACTCGTGGAAGAGCTCCGGGAAAGCCAAGAGTTATAACATCCACACCAAATAAAGAAGAGCTAGAAGAAACTATAAGAAAAAAACAGGAAACAGAAAGAAAGAAATAAATAAAAAAGAAGGAAAACGTAAAGCGACGCATTTCAGACACAGAATCTAAACCAGGATGTTCAAAACAAAAGCAGGTTAGGCACAAAGAGAGATCTCGTCCAATTTCACCTCAATCTTCTTCGGGAAATGAATCACATATTTCGCTACAGGATGATTCATCGACAGAGGAGACATTTCCATTAGAATCTCCGGCACATTAATGCCAACTGCATTTTCTGTGATGGTCAGTTTTCCAAGGATCATCATGGTGAACTTTGGGTCATGTGTGTCATGTGCCATTGTTGGGCTCACGAAGCCTGTGCCGGTTCAGAAAAGCAAATCTACGCATGTGATTTCTGCAAATAAACAACTCGAATACTTGTGAATTTTTAGTTCAATTATTTAAGAAGGTTTTTAATTAGGTCTTTTCTGTTGATGTGCGTTATGTTCGAAATAAATTTATTTCCAAATAAATCTTAACATAATTTTTATACAAAAACGCTTATTCCATATTACCATCTTAGTATATTCCACATTACCCAACCATTTTTATGATAGAGAAAATTGCGCAGATCCCGAAAACCTAACAGAAAAAATGTATGACCTATAAAATCAATGTATAATCTTCCCCACATGAGTAAAATAGTTTTGACCATCTAAGTTTTATAACTGAGACTATTTTTTGCATTTTTTTATTTTTTTTCTTATTTATAACAAAATGGTATTCCACATTCACCGTCTCTACTCTATGCCGTGGCCCGCTAAAAGCCCTGATATGAATCCCATTGAGCATTTATGGGATGAATTGGGACAACGTGTTAGTAGACGCAACACAGAGAATCTGAATGAATTGAGGATTGCTCTTAAAGAAGAATGGGACAATATCCCTCAAATCACTATCACAAATTTGATTTAAAGCATACCTAGGCGTATGTAAGCTGTTATAGCAGCCAGAGGAGGAAATACTCGTTATTAGTTAGTTTGTTGTTCAGTTATTTTTTAAGTTTATTGTTTTAATCATTAATAATTACAGTCGTTTTACTAAAATGTCGAATAATTCTTTGTTTGTTATTTCTTTTTGATGTTGTTTGTACTTGTAAGTAACAATTATTTCAGCGTCGGTAATCGAAAACGCTAAACATTTCTTAAACGATGAACTTTTTCAGCTCCATGGCCTCCTTGTTGAATATCAAACTTAATAACACCGTTTCATCTAAAAGTCACATCTTCGTTGCTGAAGGGGCTAGAGAGGTTATTCAAAAAAGAGATTATTGAAAAAAGAATGGTAAACACCGTGACTAACCTAAGAATTCAATACAAATAAATTTCACTCCACAGCGACAATCAAATTTCGTGTCAAAATCATAATCGGGTTTTAAAGGCTGTACATATTAAAAAATACAGTTTTTATGGAAAGCCAATTACAAAATAGTCATCCACAAGAATCGCCCTTTCAAACAAAAAAAATTATCAAATCGATAGACTGGTTGAAAAGTTATTGAACACAAATTTGGGACAACATCTGGGTCGCCACTTTTTATGTCCGGCAATGTATTTGCAATAAAATTGAAAGTAGAACGTAAATAGAAGATCACAGATTTACAATTAAAATACAAAAAATAGGGGTGGTTAAGTAATTCGTTTTCTTGCCCCGGAGCCCCTACGTAGTCGGCGTCCCTGATTTGATTTGAACCGTCAATCAACGCAACGGTAAGTGAAAATCTCGACATGCTATAAAAGTATCTTATTATAAATCTGATCATCGATTAGTTACTTGCAAGTGGAAAATCAAGAAAGAACGTCAACCTGTATTATATAAAACGCACAGAGTCTTTTCTAAATTTGATTATTATTTGTTTTTGCGTGACTTACAAGCTTTCAACTGGGACCATGTATATACCTTAGCTAATATTGATCAAATCGTTGATTTTTTGGACATAAACATATGCAATATTTTCGACATCCATGCTCCCCTTAAAACATCGCGGATATCTAAACCACCAGCTCCTTGGTTGACCGATAATTTAGAGCTCATGATCAAGTTAAAAAAGAAGGCACATTCTAAATATAAGCGTTTAAAGACGGATGGTGCGTGGAATGAGTATAAGGAGCTGAGAAACCTAGTTAACAATTCAATTAAATCAGAAAAAGGCTTTTTTACATCACAAATATAAAACCGATCCAACAAATTTTTGAAAATTAGTGAGAACTCTAAATATTAATTCCCTCGTAAATATTATTTAGGCGGCAACAGTAGGTAAATCTGAAGACTTTCTTGCCAATTTGGCCAATCCAGTCGCATAAGTTCAACCTAATGACAGCAATACAATTCTTAATAATTATGTAGTAAAAAGTATTGTATCGGCGGTAACGAATTTGCCTTCATCGAAGTTACATTAGAACAAATTGAAAAAATTATTTAGCAACTAAAATCTTGTGCTAAAGGGTCTGACATCGATGTAAAAATGATTTTGCTTGTATCTCCCCACTTGAATAACAATCTAACTTTTCTTATCACTAGGTGCCTCTCTCACTGTTTGTTTCCAGCAGCCTGGAAAAATGCAAATGTCATCCCTATTCCTAAAAACCAAAAGTCCACCCATATGACTCACTTCAGACCTATTACCATTCTACCTACCTTGTCGAAAATCCAAGAAAAAGTTGTTTCTCAACAAGTAAACGCATACATTAATGATTCTAATATTTTACCTGTTACTCAGTCTGGCTTTAGATCACAACACAGTACTTGTACGGCAATGCTAAAAGTCACAGATGACATATTTGAAGAAACCAATGCTAATAACAATGTTTGTCTTATACTTTTAGATTTTAATAAGGCCTTCGATACCTTAGATCATACAACCTACAACCCTCTGTTTAAAATTAAAATATTTCGGCTTCTCGGAAATAGCAGTTAATTTTTCCGAAATTATCTTACTGGTAGGCGCCAGAGAGTGATTTTGAACGATGATATATCTGACGTTTCTGATATAACTAAAGGGGTTCCTCAGGGTGGTATTTTAGGACCTCTACTATTTTGTATTTACACGGCTGATTTTTATAAGTACCTTAAATATTGTCAGTCGCATCAATACGCTGATGATACTCAGGTATATTTCCCTTTAGTTTTGAAACTTTACTTTTCTTGGCTATGACGAAAACTAATACTGACTTAGACCCTATTTCGGAAGCATCTTTAGATCACAAGCTTGTGTTAAATCAATCTAAAACTGAATTGTTAGTTTTCGGAAGAAAGAAATATCTTGTTATTAAGGACCCTGTCTTCAATATTATGTTAAATGGCCATCGTATCGTTCCCAGTGAAAGCTGTAAGAATTTGGGTTTTAGGCTGGACACCTCTCTTCGATTTTCTAAACACGTGAGTCATCTTATACAAAAATCATTTGCCAAACTTAAGGTGTTATACATGCACAGAGAGAGACTACCTTAGTAGCGAGGTTAAGCTAAAATTGTGTGACTCCTTAATATTATCCACTTTATCATACTGTGATATCGTATATTGGCCTGCCTTACTGTGTAAAGACAAAGAAAGCCTGCAGAAGATTCAAAGTGCATGTTTGAGGTACAGTTATAATTTGCAAAAATTTGATCATATCTCACCGAGTTTTCAGTCTTCCAAGTGGTTAAACCTGAGCGAAAGATTTAAATTGCATTTATCTTGTATGTTATTTAAGATTTTTAAAAACAATAAACCTAAATATTTAGTCTCCAAGATAGTAAAACATTCTGATATACATCGACACTCAACACGTTATCGCGATCAACTTTGTATCCCTAAGCATAGAACTACTCAGTTCCAGCGGTCTTTTAGTTACTTATCATGGTAGTAGATTTTCAATTTAGTACCTAATGATGTCAAATCCTTTTCGTCTGTATATTCTGTCAAAAAACTGTTAAAAAACATAATGTTAGCTGATAGACAGTCTGTTTAATTGTAAGAATATTATATTATTATTAATATTATTATTTATTTTTGTATTCACCTATGTTGACTTTTCTGTTTTTTCTGTCTTTTTAGTACGCTAATTGTTATTTAGTTTACTTGAGATGGTTGTATGGAAGAGCAACAATATTGAATATCGTCATCTCTCTTATATATATTTTTTTATTTTCTTTTAGCAAGAAATAAAGACATATTATTATTATTATTATTATTTATGGACCTGATTTGTCAAAATTCGGGTTGTCTCTGTCAAAATCATCCTCCTTACGTGATCTGGAATATCTGGATCTATATATGTATTCGAATTTTAAGCGAAGCCATATGACCTCTAGCCGCCGAATGCTGAATAAATTTTTAGTACATTACAGAAAGACTTTAGCCGCATGATAGTGATTTTTCAAGGTCGCATCACGACACATTTTATAACATTTTCGTCTCGCAAGTGAGATAAAGCATATGGCAGATATGAGGTAGAGAGAGAGAGAGAGAAAGAGATATCGAATGCAGCTTTGAGTTGGGCAACGATCCCCCACAAGTGTTCTAAAACGGACAGCAATTTTGATGTAGTTTATAAATGGTGACAGAATCGGAATTAACCAGAATACAATATTACTTCGGCATATCCTGCTGATTATATCTGGATTGGGCTCAGATATGAATAACGACCGGAACATTGCCACGACTAAATCAAGAACAACAAATCCACACCATTCAGAATCACGAACATATGTGTCACACTTCAGTTACCGTAAAGCCAATATGGACAATGCCCCCCTCTCTGTCTCTCTCCCCCCCTCTCTCTCCCCCTTCTCTCTCTCCCCCCTCTCTCTCTCTCAGTCGCTCAACGAATCGGTAAAGAAGTATTCGGCATCGGTAAAGAAGTATTCGGCATCGGTAAAGAACTGTCGGACATAAAAAGTGGCGCACCTAGATTTTGTCCCAAATTTGATGTTCAATAACTTTTAAACCAGCCTATCGATTTTGATATTTTTTTTTTGTTTGAAAGGGCGATTCTTGCGGATGACTATTTTGTAATTGGCTTTCCATAAAAAATGTATTTTTTAATATGTACAGCCTTTAAAAACCAATTATGATTTTGACACGAAATTTGATTGTCGGTGTGGAGTGAAATTTCATTTGCATTGAATTCTTAGGTTGGTCACTGTGTTTACCATTCTTTTTTCAATATTCTCTTTTTTGAATCACCTCTCTAGCCCCTTCAGCAACGAAGATGGGACATTTTAGATGAAACGGTGTTATTAAGTTTGATATTTAAAAAGGAGGCTATGGTAACGGTTAACACTGAAACGTCAAAAGATTCAGTTGAAATTGTCGTAAAAAAAAATTCAGTTAACGTTCTAAAAGAAAATGCCAGTGCAACTTATCCAATTCAAGTAGCTAGAGTTGTGGCTTTGGTAGAAAATGGAAGGAATCAAAGATATGCAGCTCGTATTACCAGTCGAAAAAAGACTTGTCCCAGCGAGAAACTCCGATGTCCCGCTGAGACACCTAGATTTCGAGGATTTTTCTGTATTACTATCGATAAACTAATAACGACAAAATCGCTCTCTTCACGATTAAATACGTTGAACGGCAAAATCTCAGCCAGAAAACGAGGCAAAAACGAATTTTCCAAGCTGGTTACTCCGCTGAGATTCAGCCAGAAAAAGAGTGGAAAACGAATTTTCCAAGCGAAAAGCTCGGTAGCTCCGCTGAGATTCAGTGATTTTGAAGTTTAAATTTTTTTTTTCAAACAAGGAGAACGGCAAAATCTGAGCCGAAAAAAATGTTCCAAATCGAAAACTCGGTTGCCCTGCTGAGATTCCGTGATTTCGAGGTTTTTTGTTTATTATTATCAATAAATATATAACGACAAAATCGCACTCTTCACGATTAAATGAAACAAGGCGTAATTATTTTTTAATTTTAGTGAAATTTTTTAGAATAGATTTTTTTGAAGTCGGTGTTGTTTTTTTTATTAAAAATCTGGCCGCGGGACCGCTTTACGACATTGGCTGAAACTCTCTTGTCTGTCAATCAGACAAATCTGGAATAAACAGCTTCTTAGAAATAGCGACAATAATTTAATTGTTTCACAAGGCGTGAAGCGTAAAGGATCTCTCGAATTAACACTCGACTTTCCCCCAGGAGCGTGTTCGGTTTTAATGTTTACAAACTTTCAGATAAGTGTCCCCATATACCTACTAGTTATGGGGACACTAATTAAAAATTTAACCTCGAAGTGCAAAGAAAGTCAAAAGAAAACATTAACTTCAAACACAAAATAAATTTAAAAAAATAGCCTCGCAATAGTTTCAAACAGTGACACGTGACACGCTTTCGACTCATAATCATTGCCTTGCCATAATAATCTCTAATTCTAATTTCTCACACCAGCTTAAAAGGAGACCCGCAGCAACGCGCTGCTTACCTTCGGCCATCGCATTTCCTTAATATTGTAGGTACTTAATTTGATATTAACTTGAATTTTCAAAATACTCCCACTCAAAACAATATTTTGAACTATTGTTTTGATCGAGTGGGAGTTTTGGCTTTTCACCTCGTCTCACACTAAAACAGTTATGGAATATCATAGATTTATGTAATTACAATTTTCCATGGGAAATGAATCGGTTGATCTACCAGAAACAACTGTCCGAAGAGCGATCCAGAAACGGACCAATACAGCAGACGTCCAGGTTCGGGTAGTTCCAGGATTATGCAAAATATTGACGATCGATTTAATGGTCTGCAAAGATCGAGGAATTCCTATCAAACAGCTGTGATCACAAACCGAAATTTAAGGAACGCACGAGGAACAGTTGTGTCAGATCGAACAATTTGTCGGAGATTCAGGAGTCTCGGTTTTATCGCAAGAAGACCTGCTATTGGAATGCGATTACATCGATGACATCAAGTAGCTGGTTTGGATTTTGCTCGAATTCATCTTGTTTGGAATGAGTTGCAATGGTCTCAAGTTTTATTCACTGACGAATCAAGATTCATGTTGAGATCAGTAGACGGGCGTCGGAGGGTTTGGAGAAGGCGTGGGAAGAGATACGAGGATGGTATGTTCAGTGAAAGGAGTTTTGGCGGTGGTTCACTAATGGTATGGGGTGGAATTACCAGCGATGCCCGTACAGAATTATTTGTGTTTCCACCACGGCAATCTCTAAATGCAGTTTGATACATAGAGATCTTGAATGAACCTGTTGTCCCATTTGCACCTTACATTGGCGAATAATTCCTCTTAATGCAAGATAATACACGACCGCATATAGCAGTGATGATTACACAAGTTTTAAACGATGTCGGAATTAATCGTATGGCGTGGCCCGCTAAAAGCCCTGATATGAATCCCATTGAGCATTTATGGGATGAATTGGGACAACGTGTTAGTAGACGCAACCCAGAGAATCTGAATGAATTGAGGATTGCTCTTACAGAAGAATGGGACAATATCCCTCAAATCACTATCACAAATTTGATTGAAAGCATGCCTAGGCGTATGGAAGCTGTTATAGCAGCCAGAGGAGGAAATACTCGTTGTTATTATTTTGTTTGTTGGTCAGTTATTTTTTAAGTTTATTGTTTTAATCATTAATAATTACAGTCGTTTTACTAAAATGTCGAATAATTCTTTGTTTGTTATTTCTTTTTGATGTTGTTTGTACTTGTAAGTAACAATTATTTCAGCGTCCGTAATCGAAAACGCTAAACATTTCTTAAACGATGAACTTTTTAGACATTTTCAGCTCCACGGCCTCCTTGTTGAATATCAAACTTAATAACACCGTTTCATCTAAAATGTCGCATCTTCGTTGCTGAAGGGGCTAGAGAGGTGATTCAAAAAAGAGAATATTATCAAAATCGATAAAAAAATTGTCAAAATCGATACGCTGGTTTAAAAGTTATTGAACATTAAATTTGGGACTAAATCTAGGTGCGCCACTTTTTATGTCCGTCAGTGTATATATATATATATATATATATATATATATATATATATATATATATATATATATATATATATATATATATATATATATATATATGTTATATGAAACTCATAGCAGCTTATAATAACTTACATTTTATTATTTAGCGTTACTCAGATAAGATTTCCATATCAGTGCATATTATATGACACATCCTTTCTCATGGCATTATATTTTGCTTATCAGCACATAATGCAGAATAGCCGTTGACCAAGCTGTCGCTTGCCCACCTGCATGCTGAACTTGCATTATATAATTTATAAAAGAACATTTCAAAGCAAATTGTATTTAGTGTAGTACCATGTAACGACAAGTGTAGTATCTGTATTCAAACAGTAAAGTCTAAATTTAACTCACTCATATTTATTTTTCATCAGGATAGTTGCAACTATCCATTTTCTGTAATAAAGTTTTTTAAAAAGTTATTATTGCGACAAGCAATATAACAAATTTGGCGCAGTCGGTAGGATCTGTTAAACACCCCGGAACAAGGTGCCTAACTGGAAGTGCAACTCTATAGAACAAGGAGAACATCTTCGTGGTGCCTAACTAGACGAGCCAGACTTCGAGAACAAGGAGGATTCCCTCACCGTGGTGGCAGATCCTAATCTCTTGAAGCAGAAGTACCTACAAGCCCGAGCCCATGTGCAGCTTCATGTAAGTACAAACTTTTAAGAATCATCTCGCATTCTTGTATTCATTGTATTTTTGTGCAACGAGAAAAGTAATCAAACCGATACTTTTCAAAACAGTTCTATATTCCAACGTAGCGAATATACATTCACATTTTTTTTGTACCCTCGTACACATTTCTTTTGCACATTCTCGCAATGGCACGCGCATTAGACGCCGATGCCGATGTAAGCGTAGCTGTAGAACCCTACAGACTATCAGAAATATTTTCCATTGTACCTGATTACGACGGTAATCAGATTTTCTTGCAAACATTTTTGAATTCTTGCAATACTGCCTTCAGCATGGCAATTGCCGATCAAAAAGTACTCCTAACTCTCCATGTAAAAAACAAGTTACGTGGCAAAGCTGCCGAGTTGATTAATTCCCGTAACCCAGCTACTTGGGAAGAAATCAAACACTTGTTAAATTTGCATTTCGGTGATTCGCGTGATCTCACGTCTTTGATACAAGATCTACAACGAATCCACCAAGTATCAAACGAATCCGCCCTTACTTTTGTGTCCCGGTTACAGACACACAATGCAAAAATGCATGCCGCGATACAAAAACAAATTCTTCCCCCAGAGCAAAGGAAAGCTCAATCCGAATTAATTGAGACAATGACACTCAATACATTGCTTGCCGGTCTTGAACCTAAACTAGGCCAAATAATAAGATCTGGTAATCCCAAAGACATGCATGTAGCTACCAACAGAATCCGTAGGGAACTACAATTGTCTTACTTTCAAAATCAGAAATTCCAGAAACCAATTATTCAGAATACAACCCAATTTACAAACCAAATAAGGAAACCGATCCCACAAAAACTTTGTTCGTATTGCAAACGTACGGGTCATTTAATAAATGAGTGCCGCGCAAGACAGCAATCGCAATCGCAAAATTTTGCTAGACCAAGTTTTCAAAATAATTCAAACCAAACCTCTCAACCGATACAAAGACCTAACTTCCAACCAAATCAATACAATCAAAATCCAAGACCTTTTCAACAAAACGTGCAACAAAATAGGCCTCCCATGAGACCAAATAATAATTTTAACCAACGACCCTCATTTGCTAATCAAACTTCGACATTTCAACCAAACCAAAATTTTAACAGATTTTCACAACAAAGAACCCATCATGTTAACTACGATTCGAACATCGATGATTATGAACCAAACATGTACGACAATCAAAGCGATTATCAACAAGATTTTTCAGAATATAATTACCCAAATGAAATTGATTATACAGCTAATCAATATGATTTCCAAGAAGACAATCACACTCAACCCGAACCAAACAAAAACCGAAATTTTCAAGTTCCCCAATTTCAAGACGATCCCCCGGACCAAACAATAGACACGCTTACGAGTCAAGTACAAACAATGAATCTAGACGATTACAACCCCGATGTGAACTTCCCCGAACAAATATTTTTCTAAACCCACTATTAACCGTAAACTCAAAAAATCTTTATTATATAAAGGACATCACAAATAAATTTAAAATTTTAATTGACTCTGGAGCTGGTGTAACTATTTTCAAACAAAAAACATGCGAAAATTATAAGCAAAGATCCCCGGAAAATGTTGTTATTCAAGGAATAACAAACCAAAAAATTATAATAAACGAATCAACACTTATCCCATTTCAAATTGGTAACCCACATAAAGTATACATACACAACTTGGATATAGAATTCGACGGACTTATAGGTTCCGACTTTCTAGAGCATTACAATTGTATAATTGATTTGAAAAACAAACAACTTATTACTGACTTTAAGACGATTCCACTTTTCAAAGTTACTGAAAATTCACTTCATGAATGTACAGATAATTTTGATATTGCTAACAATATTTCGTTAGAACCTCGTACAGAACAAATTGTCAAATTAAAATGTAACTTAGTAAATACTGACGCTATACTGTTAGCGCAGGAAATAGACAGAGTAAGACTTCCAAATTCCATCGTAAGAATAAATCACGAAGGTGAATTTTTAACATCAGTTGTCAATGCAAACGCAATGCCGAAAAATGTAAATTTTTCCAAATTAAAATTCGAACCATTTCAAAATTCTAACCAAATATTAAATATTAATGATAGCAACCAGGATAATTTTATAAACGATAACTTTGAGCGTGAACAAATTATTTTAGACCAATTAAGATTAGAACATCTAAATCATGAAGAAAAAGATTTAATAACAGATTTATGTCTTAAATTTTCGGACATATTTTATTTAGAAGGTGATAAATTATCATTTACAAACGAAATTAAACACGCAATTGACACTAATCATGCTAAACCTGCCTATACAAAATCATATAGATACCCACAAATTCACAAAGAAGAGGTAAAAACACAAGTCTCAAAAATGTTAGACCAAGGTATAATTCGACATTCAATATCACCATGGTCCTCCCCAGTTTGGGTAGTCCCGAAAAAAATTGACGCTACTGGAAAACAGAAATGGCGTGTAGTCATCGACTATCGAAAATTAAATGAGGTTACAATAGACGACAAATATCCCCTTCCGAACATTTCAGACTTACTTGATCAATTAGGGCGATGCCAATATTTCACTACTTTAGATTTAGCATCCGGTTTCCATCAAATTGAAATTGATCCTAAAGATATTCAGAAGACCGCTTTCACAGTCGAAAATGGACATTTTGAATTTGTACGTATGCCATTTGGATTAAAAAATGCTCCATCAACGTTTCAAAGAGTGATGGATAACATCTTATTGGGAATTCAAAATGAACGTTGTCTCGTTTACATGGACGACATCATTATTTATTCGCCAACAATCCATGACCACATTTCTAGGTTAAATGAAGTCTTTAAACGTCTTCAGAAAGCGAATCTTAAGATTCAACCTGACAAATGTGAATTCCTAAGAAAGGAAGTTGCGTATTTAGGACATGTTATAACTGAAAATGGAGTAAAACCGAATCCCGCGAAAATCGATTGTATTCAAAATTTCCCTGAACCGAAAAATCAAAAAGAAATCAAGTCATTTCTAGGACTTGCTGGTTATTACAGACGCTTTATTTCAAACTTCGCAAAAATCTCAAAACCAATGACTAAATTACTTCAAAAAGACATTTTATTTCATTTTGATACTCAATGCAAAAATTCGTTTAACGAATTGAAACAAGCTTTAATATCCTCCCCAATTTTAATTTACCCTAACTTCGACGAACCATTCTTACTAACAACAGACGCAAGTGCATACGCTATTGGCGCTGTACTTTCACAAGGACCCATAGGAAAAGACCTACCTATCGCTTATGCTTCTCGAACACTATGTAGTGCTGAATCTAAATACAGTACGATAGAACGTGAACTGTTAGCTATAGTATGGTCAGTAAAACACTTCAGACCGTATATTTTTGGCAGAAAGTTTAAACTAGTTACCGACCACCGACCTTTGACGTGGTTATTCTCAATCAAAGATCCAGGCAGCAGACTCGCTCGCTGGCGCTTGAAACTAGAAGAGTACGATTACGAAATAGTCTACAAACCCGGCAAAATCAATAAGAACGCCGATGCTCTTTCTAGAATAAAAATTAATCATTTTAAAGAATGTTCCAAATTAAATTTCAAAATATTAGCCGCAAACAATTCAGATGAAGACGAAACTATAGAAATCAATGACGAAGATGAACCTAATTCTGACGAAATAACGAAAGAACAAGTTTCAAATGAATTCGAAACTTTTGTTAACCTATACAAGACAAAATCCTTAATTGATTATTCAAAAATAAAATTTACAAATAAACAATTATTAGACCGAGACCATAAAAATATCATTACCTTTTTCAAACAAAATAAGTTAGAAGATCTTCATTATAAAATAATAGAAGATATATTTGAGGAAAATCCTGATTTTACAACCTATAAAGTTAACACAGTATCTAGCAAATCTGTGAGAAAAAGAAGGTATTTTATAGTCCCTTTGCCTTTCGACGGAGTAATAGAATGTTTATTCATCCTATTATACAAATTAAAAAACGAAATTGATCTCTCTCAAACCTTTCATGTAGAAAACAATTTAGATTTACCAATATTAGAAATGCTTTCATTTATTTTTGCCGAACAAGATTTAAAATTAGTTATTTGCCAAAATATCGTCAAAACACCAGACAAAGACGAAATTCCTATCATACTAGACCAACATCACTCAGGTAAAAATAATTTACACAGAGGTATAAATGAAACCATTAGACGTATTAAAGAAAAGTACAATTGGACTGGCTTAACCAAAGACGTAGAGAAATTTATCAAAAATTGCGAAATTTGTCAAAAATCAAAAGTGTGTCGTAAAAATCTCAGTAACCCATTAGTGATTACCGAAACACCAAAGACGCCTTTCGAACGTATAAACATAGACGTTTTCGAAGCACCAAATAGAAATTACGCACTGACCATCCGAGATGAGCTTACAAAATTTACTCAAGCTTATGCTCTTCAAGACAAAACAAGTAAATCAATAGTCAATACTTTATTGCTATACTTTCAACACTATGGTACACCCTTAAGGATTCACTGCGACTATGGCCGTGAATTTGACAATAGCCTACTCCGTGATTTATGTACCTTGTACGACGTCAAATTAACCATTTCAAGCGTTAGTCATCCTCAATCAAATGGATCACTAGAACGATTTCATGCCACTCTTACCGAAATGATAAGAGTACACCTCGCAGAAAACCCAGACGAACATCCTTTTAACATCCTCCCTTACGCTGTAATCTGTTACAACAACTCAGCAAACAAAACGCACGGATTTACACCGTTTGAGTTAATTTTTGGACACACATCCAGTAGACCCCCTGAGACATTGTACAACGAAAAAGACCTGATTACAAAATATATACGAGACCTCAATAACAGAATATCTCATTATTATAAAGTTGCCCGATCTCGAACCCAGACGCATAAAGAAAAAGCTAAAGTACGCTTCGATAAACATGTCCCCGAGAATCGTTACGAATTTCAAGTAGGAGACAAGGTTTACGTAAAAGAATCACAAATTAAAGATAAATTGCAAAACAAATTTAATGGTCCCTTTGAGATAATTCAAATATTTCAAAATTCTGCAATATTAGTTAATCTTGAAACCAAAAACAAAACAAAAGTAAATTTTGACAGAATGAAGCCTTACTACGAAAATTAATTTATTTTCAGGTTTCTTCTGCTGATCGGAACAGTAGCTTCACAATACACGATAATCCCAATTAATAACACCGTAGGAGTATACTATCACGAAGACACTAAGATTGACATTACTCACGACAAATGGACACTTTTGGTACATAAAAACATAACATCCATCAAATTAGCATTTGACAACAATGACAAGATCCTATCTCAAATCCTAAACATGTTTGATCCCGCTATCCATAATTTCAACGTTTTTCAAACAGAAGTAAAATCTCATATCAGCCTTTTAAACCAAATTTCAACCTCCATTGGATCCAAATTTAACGAAGTCTTTTATGACACCAAACGTTATAAACGCGGACTCATTAATGGTATAGGTTCTGTATTTAAATCACTTACTGGTAATCTTGACGCATCAGATGGAGAATATTACTCTAACTGTATAAATAAATTGAACAATGATGAACATCAACTAGAAAATTTAATTAAAAATGAAATTTCAGTCACAACTTCGGTCATCAAAAATTTTAACATCACTATCCAAAGGTTGCGTGTTGACGAAGAAACATTCAATAGAGACATTAAAGAAATAGAAAACTCTATTATCAGTATAAATGATAAAACTGATTCTATTTACATGAAATTAAAATTTCTAGGAATTTGTGAACAACTCATGGAAAGTTACTTGTACATTGAAGATAACTTAAATGACATTTTAAACTCCGTGACATTTGCACGTTTAAAAATAATCCATACTTCTATTATTACCCCAGGAGATCTAATTACCTCATTACAGGAAATTTCTCAAAATTTACATAGGAATAATTTACCTTTACCTGTCAGATTTTCAAACATTGCTCAGTATCTAGACATAATAGAACTAGAAGCATTTCAATCCAATTCAGATTTAGTATTTGTTTTAAGAATACCCCTGGTAGAACAACAAACGTACACCCTCTATCATTTGTATCCCATTCCTATTTTGGATAATAGAACTGGTTTACATCACATTTTACCTATCACAAATAAATATATCGCGAAAGACGATGATTCTTTGATGTATGTACCCGTTCCTGATCCAAGTATTTGCAAACCACTAAATTATGGCACAAAATTATGTTCAAACTTATTTGCATACCCAATTGATAACGACGCTACCTGTGAAGCACGCTTATTTAAAAATCTACAAAGGATACCAGAAAACTGTATTACTTCACTGATATTAAGTAAAGGCTATAATGTCCAAGAGCTTGAAGCTAATATGTGGTTAACCATCATCTCTGAACCTCTACACATCACGATAAGCTGTCCCAAGAAAAGTTCAGTAACAGAACTTATTTACAAAAACTCAATCCTGAAATTACAACCTGGCTGCAGTGCCTTTATTGGGATCACTAAGGTCCAAGCAAGCACCAAAGAGTATTTGGAAACAAATTACAACCCTCATCCAGTCTTAATTCCTCAACGTGGAAGAATTGGAAATTGCGAAACATAAACTCGACCAATATTCCAGAGACTTAGATGACATCATTAACCAACCCTTCATCGAAAAACACTATTCGTGGTTTACCTATCTAACTATTACGCTTATTATTTGCATTATAATTTTATATGTATCCTGCAAATGCCGACGAAGAAGAAGACTATCCATTGTAGCATCTGGATCACCTCCACCTCCACCAAATCACAGATTTAGTGTCCTCACCAGGCTACTTCCAAGGAGAAGACCACCCATACACCGCGAAGATGAAATCGACGAAGAGTGCATCGAAGTGAACAGTTGAAAAACTAGTGCATCTCAGTGTCATTTTTGAAAAGAACTTATTTTTATCATTTTATATTATATAATTTAAATATTCTTTATCTGTATTTTATCTAGTTTTATTATTTCAATATTTCGTATTATGTAACTTGAATTTAAAAGTCGATGTATAACATCAACTTTTTTTATAAGAAGGGAGTTGTTATATGAAACTCATAGCAGCTTATAATAACTTACATTTTATTATTTAGCGTTACTCAGATAAGATTTCCATATCAGTGCATATTATATGACACATCCTTTCTCATGGCATTATATTTTGCTTATCAGCACATAATGCAGAATAGCCGTTGACCAAGCTGTCGCTTGCCCACCTGCATGCTGAACTTGCATTATATAATTTATAAAAGAACATTTCAAAGCAAATTGTATTTAGTGTAGTACCATGTAACGACAAGTGTAGTATCTGTATTCAAACAGTAAAGTCTAAATTTAACTCACTCATATTTATTTTTCATCAGGATAGTTGCAACTATCCATTTTCTGTAATAAAGTTTTTTAAAAAGTTATTATTGCGACAAGCAATATAACATATATATATATATATATATATATATATATATATATATATATATATATATATATATATATATATATATATATATATTCGGAAGCTTAAGGAAGTGTTTGATATGCTCAAAAAAAGGACAATTATGTAAAATACAACTCTCCCAAAGTTGAAAATTTTAACTTTTTAAATAGTAAAGTTACAGAGCGTTACATGTCTCCTGTGTCACCCGGTATATATATATATATACAGATTGGTCGGTCCACTTTCAAAAACGGAAACTTTTGAGGCAGACAGAGAACCACAAAACAATATCAGTTTGTATTATAAACTATATTCGAAAAATGCTTCGTTACAAAGACATAGGGTGTCAAAATTTGTATCAAAAGTTCCAAATTTATTAATATTTTTAAAACTACTTTAGATATTTAAGTGAAATTTGGAACGTCTGAATAGGTAATCTAGATACATATTTTTATGTAAAAAATATTATTTTTCTTTCACCAGTGGCGTGCGTACGGACAGATCATCGGGAAATTTTAATGAAAAAATGGTACGGCAATGTTTTTTTAAAAACAAAAACTTTTTCTAGGATCCTTGTTCGATTTACAACGGAAAAAGGCTCTACTTTTTTTCGTTTGACACACCGTTTGCCAGTAAAAATTAAAATTCTTTTCCGTCGACCGTGTATTTACGAGGTTAATTAATGTATACAAAATCGTTTATTAATGACCCCTATTAATGCATGATTTTCTATTAATAAACGATTTTAGTGAAACATATGCATAAATTTCAATTTCCAAATCACGACGCCGTGTCATCAATCTCTCACTGTCACTAATGTGACGGTTAATATTTGAAATATAGTTTTGTAAAACGTCGATTAAATGGATATCGACAAAGATTTTAAGTTAACCCCGCAAGTGGCAGAAAGTGCAAATGTAGCAAGTTTAAGTATACTGGCAGAAAAGAGCAGACATCTATATGAAAAAACTTATTAAATAATTAAATTTGTACTTAGTTTTCTTAAATAAAACTTTAAAATAAGATTTTATCCCTTTTATTCAAAGTACAGTCGACGGAAAAATTTTGTAACTAACTCGTATATTAAAACGCGATTAATAATCTCGACAAGTAACGAGCTCGCTACGCTCGCGCGTTAAAATATCTCGATTATTAATCGCTATCATTACACTAGTTCGTTAAATAACTATTAAGCAACTGGAATTCAAACAAATTCTAATCTGTCCTAGTAGGCCATGAAACAAAAAAAACTACTACTGTTAGTGTTTTTGCATTTTATAATGACAGTTAATCGAATTGTGTCAGGTAATTTAATTTCGAGTTATTGTTAACATTGTTATTAGAGTGTTGTGTAAGTATTAATCTGAAAAATGCTTTTTTCTAACAACGAATACGCAGATATTCATTTTTGCTACGGATTTTGTGATGGAAATGCAGAAGCAGCTGTGAATATCATAGACGCAACGCTATCCAAATAGAAGAGTTCCAGATCTCGCGTTTTCATCAGAACGCATCAGAATTTTCGTAACTTTGGCCTGCGAGTTACGAACGAACGGAACAGACACCGTCGATATAATATTCAGAATAATCGTATACTACGTACTTTTGATAACAATCCGAGGCTGAGCTCTCGGAAGGCAGCTCAGCACCTTCACATTCCTAAGTCTAAAATATTACGAACGCTACAGCACGATGACCTACAGCCTGTTCAGGATTTGCACCCTACTGATGCTGAAAAAAGAATAAGATTTTGCCAGTGGCTTTTAAACTGGGCGGAAGAAAATCTTTTACCAGACGTAGGTAAATCATTACCAATTACCATAATATCCATATTTAGGCCCATCAGAATCCTCGAGAAATGGGGCCAAGATCATTTCAAAATGAATTTTCCGTAAATGTTTGGTTGGGCGTTTTTGATGGTATTATTTGTGGTCCTTATTTCCTACCCACAAGGTTGAACTCGGAACCGTTTATGGAGTTTCTTAACAATAATCTGCAGGACCACCTAGAGGATTTACCCATTAATTTAAGGTATGAGAGTTGGATACAACTGGATGGAGCTCCCCCGCATTTTGGAATAGCTCTAAGAGAATGGCTCAATACCAATTAACCTCAACGATGGATTGGCCGGCTAGGGAGGAGTGACAAGAATAATGACGTGGGTAATGGTATTGGACCAGCGGCCTGGCCACTCAGGTCACCGGATCTTAATCTGCTTGACTTTTACGTTTGGAGCACTATTAAATATAAAGGCAACGCTAATCCCGTATTAAGAAGGGAAGATTTAATTTTAAGAATTCAGCAAGCATGCAATGATATGCGGCGAAATCCGCATGAAGTATCTGCTGCAATAAATGCGTTAGTGAGAAGATGTCGAAAATGTATTGAAATGGTGCGTGGACTACATTTCGACTACAATTTTTGTGATTTTACCCTTAATTTTCTTTCCTTTTGTTTTTGTTGTTGAGAGCCACTAATTAAATTTCTCATTTTCGATTTTGTTTACTTTTTTTTAATTGTTTTGCAGAAATCATTAGGTAACTTAATTTTTTACTGGCAAATGGTGTGTCAAACGAAAAAAAAAGTAAGGAGCCTTTTCTGTTGTAAATGGAACAAGGATTCTAGAAATAGTTTTTGTTTCTAAAAAAACCATTGGCGTACCATTTTTTACATTAAAATTTCCCGAAGATCTGTCCGTACGCACGCCACTGGAGGAAGAAAAATTTATATTTTTCACGTAAAAATATGTATCTAGATTACCCATTCAAAGGTTCCAAATTTCATTTAAATATCTAAAGTAGTTTTAAAAATATTAATAAATGTGCAACTTTTGATAAAATTTCATATGGGTCGAGAGGTAATCAAAAAAGGAAGCGAATTGGATTATAAAATCCAGTACGTGCTATTTAAAATAATACACTTATTGAAGGTCGAAGTAGTCAAAGTTTGATATCAGTTAATGGACACTCTGTGCATTTTAGAGCATTTGTAGTTTATACATACATAAGCTCCATGTCTTTTTAGTACGTGGACCAAAAATTGGTTCTTGAAAGTTACCATAGCGAAAGTTAATAATTTCTAATGTACGGGTTGTTTTCGCATAAGATTTTATTAAAATCGAAATATCTCAAAAACTATTGGTTTTAGGGATAGGGAATAGTATTGAAAGTTACCTTAAAATAACGAGTAGAAATCGAATCTGGTATAAAAAATATAGCATGCTATTTAAAATAAGGAAGTTGTTGTCGGCTTCCGGTATAACCGGAAGTGGCACATACACGGCAATATTTTCATTGAATAGAGCACCCCTGAAAACCCCTGTATGCAAATATTCAGTTTCAAAATATATGTGGTTTCCCAGAAACGTCTAATAGGCCACTCACCGTGATGTACCCTGTATATATATATATATATATATATATATATATATATATATATATATATATATATATATATATATATATATATATATATATATATATATATATATATATATATATATATATAGGGTGAGTCAGTTTCTTGTAGACAAACTTTAACAGGGGATAGAACGCACGTTTTTAAAAAGAAAAGTACCTATAAAGATATGGCCGATCTAGCTTCCTAAGGAAGATACAGGGTGTTAAAATTTAATTTTTTTTCACATTAATGTGTAATATTTTCTGAACGGAATGATATATTCACTAAATATTTTACACATATCTTAACCTGCATAGGATCAACATGTTGTATTGTTCCTGTCGAAAATACTATAGTGGATGTTACTTTTTTCGGGTACATCGACTATTCTGCATAATAGAACTTTTTTTTCGTACGCCACTGACATTATCTGATACTTATTTCTAAAATAACGGACCCTTAGTAACAATTTTGATCTCTTGTAATTTTGCTCTAACTATGACAGTTTTCGAGATATTGGCCGTTGTTTCTCTGA
Organism: Tetropium fuscum; assembly: GCA_964058915.1. Taxonomy (NCBI): domain Eukaryota; kingdom Metazoa; phylum Arthropoda; class Insecta; order Coleoptera; family Cerambycidae; genus Tetropium; species Tetropium fuscum. The sequence goes on along the minus strand of CAXKVY010000505.1, from coordinate 39,297 downwards.
CAGTGTAATGTCGTTATTATAATTTTTTTTTCTGGAATTTTCTTTATGACTTATAAACGAACGCTTAGATTTTTTCATGTTTGGGGGATAATGCCTATTAATTAAGGCGCATAAAACAAGCGGTAAGAATGTTCAAAAACTTGCACAGTGGCGGGGTGGAAGGGGTGCTCCACCCCTTTCGTAAACAGAACTTCTACGCCAAAGACTATTTAAAAAAAACTGTTATTTTCATTATCTACATACAGTTTAACAAAAATAATGTCCCTTCTTCTGTTTCGAAATTCCTGTGCGTTTCCTAGTTATTTTGATTTTTAGTGTTTGATGTGGTACTAAATTAAGTAATTTATTTATTAGAAATAATAATTATCGGCTAAATATTTAATTCTTTCCACGAAACCTACCTAAATATGGTTTGTTAAGGATTTCTAAAAAGCCGAAATCTCTTTATCTCTTTCCAAGTAACTACAATTACAAAAAAAAACATTAGATGAACATTGATGTTAATGTTTATGGAGATATAAACATTTTTGAATTTATAGCAATATTTAATTAACAATAATAATTGTGGAATAAATAACAATTGTTAGCAATAATGATTTATAAATAACAATTACAAGAATTAATAATAATAACACTAGTACCTACATACATAAAATTAGATACTTTGTTCAAAATGTAAACCGTTCTTCTCAATACACATTTCACTGCGACGTATCATAGAACGTCTTAAGTTAACTAAATGATGCACCCTTATTTCATTGCAAGCATATCTAATGCGATTTTGAAGTTCCTCAAGTGTATTAACCGGAGTGGTATACACTATTTCCTTAATGAATCCCCACACAAAAAAGTCAAGTGGTGTTAAATCGGGGGATCTGGGAGGCCACGCCACTGGACCTCCACGACCTATCCACCTCCCTGGATAGTTATTGTTTAGCCAATTTCTTACATTTCTGCCATAATGGGCCGGGCACCCATCAAGTTGAATCCAAGACTGTCTTCTTAAATTCAAAGGAATGACTTCCCATATATTACCATGGTGTTCTTCTACAAATTGTAGGAAATTTTCTGAATTTACACGTTGTGGCAAGAAATAAGGTCCAAACACGTGGTTGCCGTAAATTCCAATCCAGACATTTGTACTAAATTCATGTTGAAAACTTCGTGATCGAATGGCATGTGGGTGGGTTTTCATGTGCCCATACATGCAGATTGTGAAAATTTACTATACCACGATGAGTAAAACAAGATTCATCAGTCCACAGTATATTGGATAAGAAATCCCTATTATTTTGAATGGAGTTAAGAACCCACCTACAATAAGTAAGTCTTCGTTCAGCGTCACCTGGACATAAACCTTGAACAGGTTGAAAATTATATGGGCGTCTGTGATCCCGTTTTAAAACCCGGGAAATTTTACTTTGGGAAATACCAAGAGCAATAGCAGCACGTCGAGTACTTGTCGTTGGGTTCCTATTAAATTCCCGCAATATACGGTCTCTATCTCGTCCACGGTTGTTCTGTCGGCCCCCGGGTACATTTTTCAAACCCTGGTTAACAAATCGACGGTGGATACTCACAAAAACGGAATGATGAGGTTGTCGTCTATTTTGAAATCTTCTTCGATACTCCCTAGCTGCGTATCTTGAATTCCCATTTGCGAACCCATAAATAAAATGAATGTCGGCTTGTTCGCTATTTGTAAATGTAAACGGCATGTTACACTAATTAAAATCTGGCAAATCACATAAAATAACTTTTTAATCTTAAAAATAATAATTAATAACAGTGAAAATATTCAAGATGAAGCGAAATTGTTTGTAGATAAACTTGTAATACGTCAAACTGTCGTTTCAAAATATGACATAATGCTTACTTGTTTTCCAAGGAGTATAATATTTTGTTGCAATTATTACGTACAATTACAAATACGCTAGTTTTAAATGGAAATTATTTAGCAAACAACAACAAAAATTGAAACATAAATTGGTACATGCACAAGTTTAATAAAACTTAAAGGAAATTTTTAAGACTTTTGGCAACTGCACAATAATTTATTTTATTGTAAGTACATTTGTAATTTAACAGATTTCAACATATAAAAGTATTGTATTTGAGTAAGGCTTGATATAACAAATATTTATTTTGACTACATTGGAAAAAGATAAAGAATAAGAGATTTCGGCTTTTTAGAATCCCTAACACACCATATTTAGGTAGGTTTCGTTGAAAGAATTAAATATTTAGCCGATAATTATTATTGCTAATAAATAAATTACTTAATTTAGTACCACATCAAACACTAAAAATCAAAATAACTAGGAAAAGCACAGGAATTTCGAAACAGAAGAAGGGACATTATTTTTGTTAAACTGTATGTAGATAATGAAAATAACAGTTTTTTTTAAATAGTCTTTGGCGTAGATGTTCTGTTTACGAAAGGGGTGGAGCACCCCTTCCACCCCGCCACTGTGCAAGTTTTTGAACATTCTTACCGCTTGTTTTATGCGCCTTAATTAATAGGCATTATCCCCCAAACATGAAAAAATCTAAGCATTCGTTTATAAGTCATAAAGAAAATTCGAGAAAAAAAATATAATAACGACATTACACTGTCAGAGAAACAACGGCCAATATCTCTAAAACTGTCGTAGTTAGAGCAAAATTACAAGAGATCAAAATTGTTACTAAGGGGCCGTTATTTTAGAAATATGTATCAGATAATGTCAGTGGCGTACGAAAAAAAAGTTCCATTATGCAGAATATCCGAAGTACCCGAAAAATGTAACATCCACTATAGTATTTTCGACAGGAACAATACAACATGTTGATCCTATGCAGGTTAAGATATGTGTAAAATATTTAGTGAATATATCATTCCGTTCAGAAAATATTACACATTAATGTAAAAAAAAAATGAAACTTTAACACCTTGTATCTTCCTTAGGAAGCTAGATCAGCCATATATTTATAGGCACTTTTCTTTTTAAAAACGTGCGTTCTATCCCCTGTTAAAGTTTGTCTACAAAAAACTGACTCACCCTGTATATATATATATATATATATATATATATATATATATATATATATATATATATATATATATATATATATATATATATATATATATATATATATATATATATATATATACAATGGCGGACAAAATTAACGCAACAAAAAAATTTTGCCCAATTTTGGAATACATTATTTTTTGAACCCGTCGCCTAATTTTGATCATCTTTTTTTTTTAATTGTAGGAAATTTTGTAGTGAATTCGCTGAACTTTTTAAATTTCTTGTTTAATCAAAAAATTACATACATACTGGCTGTACCAATGACGATAGTTTTCTTCTCAAACATTGAAACACTCTATGGGACATATCAAACATAAATAAATATTATGGGTTGGTGTTGATGTCAAAAAATATTGCTGTCTAATCAGATTTTCTATCGTTAAATCAAGAATATGTATTTATGCGTGCACGACTGCCACGTGACAGCGCATGGCTGGCATTGAATTTATTTCCATAACTCATTAGGATTGGCAAAAATGCTGCCCGAATGCGGTAAAACTTTTACTATAAAATATTTCAAAAATGCAACCAATAATTCAGTTCAACCGTTGATTTCAACAGATGTTTTGAACCGTTTTTCCCATCAAATCGTGTAGGTACAGTATATCTCGGATATATAAGCAATAAAAAAACCCGTTGAAGTTTTTCACATTACGCGCGCCGACTCATTACTCAAAAGAAAACGCTACTTGGTTGAACAACCCTATTTATCTTATAGCAAACATGCTGTAACAATTGATAATTAATGGTGTATAATAGGGAAATATGCTAGGGAGTTGATTATTGCATAGCCTAATGCTTTCTTAACATTTCCTTTTTTTATTCGCTTTGATATCTCCATTTTTAATGAAAATAGAGAGATTTTAAAATAATCATGTTTTCAAGTTTATCAAAGCTTTGGCCTCTGGTAAAAAATTTGGTAGAAAATTAAAAGTAGGCTTAGAGTAAAAACAATGAAAATTAATAAGTTGTCAAAACGTTGATATACAGAATTTATGTTTTGAATATGGAACAAGGTAGAAGAAATCTTAACCATGATGATTGTGTTAAAGTAGTGACATTAATAAATGAAGGGTTCATTATGCGGGTATTAGCTGATAGACTAGGAGTTTCTGTTTCAACCATATCAAGAGTCGTATAGCGGTTTCGAGAAACACAGAGTTACAACAGGCGGCGAGGACAAGGAAGACCTCGTGTGTTACGACAGCGATTCAAGATCGTTTCATTAGAGTTCGCGCTCTGCGAGAACGATTTGTTACCAGCACAAACCTTCAGGCACAATTAAGTGCCGTCCATGATGTTTACGTTAGTGCTAAGACAGTAATAAGAGGACTCGAAGAAAGTAATCTTCATATACGAATTCCAGCTACAGGACCCACTCTTAATGCAGAACACAGAAGAGCTAGGTTACAATTTGCTAGGGAGCATTTAGAGTGGAATATTGAAGACTGGGGAAGGGCGCTATTTTCGGATGAATCTAGGTTTTGCCTCTACAGTTCTAATCGTCGACAAAGAGTAATAAGAAGGCCAAATGAACGTTACGCACAATGTAACATACGTCAAACTACTCTCTTCGATGGAGGTTCCGTGATGGTGTGGGGAGGAATTTCATTAAATGCACGTACAGAATTGTTACCAGTACATAGAGGTGCACTAAATAGCGAAAGGTGCATTAAAGAGATTTTATCAGAACGTGTTGTCCCATTCCCACCTTACATCAGTGACAATTTCTTGTTAATGCAAGGCAATGCAAGACCTAATGTTGCTCATATTGTCGATTAGTATCTCCAGGAACTAGGTGTTGAGACACTAAATTGGCCAGCACGAAGTCCTGATATCAATCCTATTGAGCATATATGGGATGTGTTCGGTAGGAGGTAGAGAAATACACGACCACCCCCTATGACCCCTGGAGAAGTACAAGAGGCACTAATCCAATTGTGGAACGCTTTGGACCAGGAGGAAATTAGGCGATTATTTTTAAGCATGAGGCGACGGTGTAAAGCTGTAGTGAGAAGTAGGGGCGGAAATACTCGTTATTAGTTTTTTGTTAATAACATTAATTTGTTTGTTTTTGTTTTTTTTCTTTCTTTAAATTCAAGTTGCTATTTTAGATGTTAATGCGTTAATTTAAAAGAAAAACGTAAAATCCAACTTTATTTCCGGTGCTAGTTTTCTGGCCTACTTAATTCTTTTTTTAATTAAAAGGCTTCCAAACGTGATGAATTTAAAATCTCTCTATTTTCATTAAAAATGGAGATATCAAAGTGAATAAAAAAAGGAAATGTTAAGAAAGCATTAGGCTATGCAATAATCAATTATGGTTTACAGTATTCGTGTCTAATATGTTCCATAGAGTGTTTCAATGTTTGAGAAAAAAACTATCGTGATTGGTACAGCCTGTATGTATGTATTTTTTCGATTAAATAAAAAATTTAAAAAGTTCAACGAATTCACTACAAAATTTCCTAAAATTTAAAAAAAAAGATAAAAATTAGGCGACGGGTTCAAAAGATAATGTATTCTAAAGTTGGTCATAATTTTTTGTCTTAATGCGTTAATTTTGTCCGCCAGTGTATATATATATATATATTTTTTTCTTGTATTATACAGTGCTTGATCATAATAAAAAGATAATAAGATGATATGAAATAAATAAGTACCTACCTATAAGTATTAGGTATATAAAAAAGTATATTATATATTCATTCTTATTATACCTATATGTTTTAGTACGGCTTAGGAAATATTTAATTAACATGCTCAATAATTATGTTCACAATACATATCCTATTTTCTGCAGTTAAATTAACTCTAGCAAAGTAAAGACAGACTTTTGAAACGCAACTGGTCAATAGCAAGTATAAAATTTAACACTACGAAATATAAAGTAGTTAAGTAGCATTTTTCGTAAAGATTTATTTTTTTCAGGGTCTTCATTTATGTAGCTGGGCTCCCTCGATGTCGTCTTCTTTGAAAAGCGTCCCGTTCCTTCTTCATTTGAAAATTTTTCAAATATTTTTTGTAAATTGACAATAATTTTTCATGCATTTTGTAGGTACCTATATTACCTATTTAATATAATTACGTCTTAACATGCATTAAACGCTTTGAATAGAAGCGCATCGCATGCATGATTTATTAGGGCGTCGAAAACTCCTCCGGCAGCCGTCTAGACAAATTCCTCAAAACAATAAATGATTACCTTAAATTTTCCGCAAATCGATGTCACAGTTACCTTGAACTTGATTCGTGTGCCAACCTGTTGATGCGCACGTGGAGATCGACTCTTGCCTCTTTTTCTTGATGGAGGCGAGCGGGATTTCCGTTTATTGGATCCGTAGAATGCCTCAAAAATACATCACCATCATTACATAGAAAGCACAAATGAAACTACAACTGCAACTATTATAACTGGAACCTGGTATTTTATTTCGGTTGATATACGTTACGTTCCGGTATCCGCGTTCTCCCGGACTCAATCACCGCCAAACTAATCTAATTATTTTGCAAGTTTAGATTGTGTCATCCCCTAGCTGTTCAGGAGCATGTGCAATGACGTATTTTACCTACTACCACCGGTGCAGCAATAGCCTTTTCTCGTTTTCGTTTAATCTAGAATAGTTATTGTTGCCACCCCCTCAATGTAACGCACTGTAAGGTGGGACCTGTGATATGCAGTCTGCCCCCACCCCCCACACGCCACACGTCTGCCGGCCGTCCAGCAATCCCTCGCACCGTCGCGTCGCCCGTTAGGTATTTTTGTCCGGCTGTTTAGCTTTGGCTACTTGATATGCCGATGCTTGCTGAGTGAGCTTACCTGTTGTGCAACACATTGCTCTGATGCACTCGGAAGTGCGTAAAGTTAATTAAAAGTGGGTGGAGGGAGCGGGCAGGAGTACGGGGTGGATTTCTCTTGCCACGAAACTGCTTAGATTCTAATTGTGGATTGGATAAGTATGAATTTATTAGCATTAAGATTAGATATTTGAGTCAAAATATTAGATTGCAACTTTGAAACCTTGTTATATCTGAACGAAAGGACGGATTTTTGATTTTTTTTTGATTGGTAGGTCATTAATTATCTTGTCTTTCAAAAAAAATTAAAGAGGTGAAAATTTTTTCAAAGCTTCCTAGATGGTAGTCTAGGACTAGTTTTTAACTCACCCTGTGTGTTAATCAAGTAATGGTATCGAAAATGCTTACACTCCATATGAAAGGCGCGTCTTTTATAAGCATTTTGTTTTTTTATTCACTGATCTATCTCTAAAATTGTCCTAATGACAGCTTTTTTGCCGAAACTTTGCATAATTACCAAATTTCTGAACTCATCCTGAAACAATTTTCTAGTGCAATGAATACGAATTTTAAGAAAAACATTTTTATTAAACAAAATTATAAACGGGATTAACTGCTTAATACCGTGTATTGCCACCCCTGGCAACTCTAAAAGCTTCTAGTCTACGCGGCATACTGGAAATTAAGTTTCTTATCGTTTCCATTGGTATAGGATCCCATCATTCTTCTACTAATGCACGTGACATTTCACCAAGGCTTTCCGGAGGCCTCTCGCTAGAACGTACCCTTTCCCTAATTCATCCCACAAATATTCTATAGGGTTCATATCGGGGCTTCTCGCAGGCCATTGTATTGTAGTGATACCCGTAACTTCTGGACATACACATGGAAACGAACCATCTTAGAAGTTGAACAAGTTCTTTCACCTTCATTGAAAATCTTCAGAGTAGTGTATGACCTGTTTCATTGATCATTTATACTTGAATTTAAAATATTAATACTGCATCACTTGCAATGACGTTTTATTGTTATTGTTTTGTACTAAATAATATGCTTTAATTAGCCAACGTTTTAACACAACTTATTTATTGACAGACTTAATCACAGAACACACAGTAAAAGAGACATCTTTGACAGAAGTAAAGTTCAGGTTAATGGAACACAAATCATAGATAAATATTAAGGTTTTACATCAATACTTCCTCTAAAACATTAGATATTTCGATTTTATATGAAAGACATATGGATACATTCAAAACAGTTCAGATCATTCCTAGAGCAGAACATAATTCAGCAAATCTCAGACGAGGTAGCGGCTTTGTCAGGATATCAGCAAGTTGTTGATCACCTGGTACATGCTGTATGTGCAACCTTCCATCCTCCAATTCCTTTCGAATAAAGTGGTACCTCACTTCGATGTGCTTGGTCCTCTTGTGGAACTCGTGGTTTTTCGCTAACTTGATTGCGCTTTGGTTGTCCACAAAAAGAACCGGAACGTTGTCTAAGTGAGAAACTTCTGCAAACAGTCGCGCCAACCAAACTGATTCCCTTGCAGCTTCACTGGCAGCGACATACTCAGCCTCAGTTGTGGATCGGAACCACGCTCTGCTACCATGTCATTGTTTTGTACTAAATAATATGCTTTAATTAGCCAACGTTTTAACACAACATATTTATTGACAGACTTAATCACAGAACACACAGAAAAAGAGACATCTTTGACAGAAGTAAAGTTCAGGTTAATGGAACACAAATCATAGATAAATATTAAGGTTTTACATCAATATTTATGACATTAGTTTTTGACAGAAATCAAATTCTTAGAATTCACAAACCTAGTCTATTATTTATATTTGTTCTAAATAGTAGACTAGGTTTGTGTATTCTAAGAATTTAATTTGATATTTTAAATTCAAGTATAAATGATCAATGAAACAAATCGTACACTGCTCTGAAGATCCTCAATAAAGGTGAAAGAACTTGTACAACTTCTAAGTGGTTCGTTTCCGTGTGTATGTCCAGATATCACTGGTAAGTGTATCTTCCTTCTTATTCGTCTATTTGCTTATTTCTCTATGTAATGAAATGCTACAAACCCAAGATTACTTTCCACAAAACAAATATGAATAGCAAAGAACTTCACTGCTAATATATACACTGACGGACATAAAAAGTGGCGCACCTAGATTTTGTCCCAAATTTGATGTTCAATAACTTTTAAACCAGCCTATCGATTTTGATAATTTTTTTTTGTTTGAAAGGGCGATTCTTGCGGATGACTATTTTGTAATTGGCTTTTCATAAAAAATGTATTTTTTAATATGTACAGCCTTTAAAAACTGTTTATGATTTTGACACGAAAATTGAATGTCGCTGTGGAGTGAAATTTTATTTTATTGAATTCTTGGTCACGGTGTTTACCATTCTTTTTTCAATATTCTCCTTTTTGAATCACCTCTCTAGCCCCTTCAGCAACGAAGATGCGACATTTTAGATGAAACGGTGTTATTAAGTTTGATATTCAACAAGGAGGTCGTGGAGCTGAAAATGTCTAAAAAGTTCATCGTTTGGGAAATGTTTAGCGTTTTCGATTACGGACGCTGAAATAATTGTTACTTATAAGTACAAACAACATCAAAAAGAAATAACAAACAAAGAATTATTCGACATTTTAGTAAAACGATTGTAATTATTAATGATTAAAACAATAAACTTAAAAAATAACTGAACAACAAACTAACTAATAACGAGTATTTTCTCCTTTGGCTGCTATAACAGCTTCCATACGCCTAGGCATACTTTCATTTAAATTTGTGATAGTGATTTGAGGGATATTGTCCTATTCTTCTATAAGAGCAATCCTCAATTGATTCCGATTCTCTGGGTTGCGTCTACTAACACGTTGTCCCAATTCATCCCATAAATGCTTAATGGGATTCATGTCAGGGCTTTTAGCGGGCCAAGGCATACGATTAATTCCGACATCGTTTAAAAATTGTGTTATCAATGCTGTATGCGGTCGTGCATTATCTTGCATTAAGAGGAATTCTTCGCCAATGTAAGGTGCAAATGGGACAACATGTTCATTCAAGATCTCTATGTATCTAACTGCATTTAGAGATTGCCGTGGTGGAAACACAAATAATTCTGTACGGGCATCGCTGGTAATTCCACCCCATACCATTTAGTGAATCACCGCCAAAACTTTTTTCACTGAACATACAATCCTCGTATCTTTCCCCACGCCTTCCCCAAATCCTCCGACGCGCGTCTACTGATCCCAACATGAATCTTGATTCGTCAGTGAATAAAACTTGAGACCATTGTAACTTATTCCAAACAAGATGAATTCGAGCAAAATTCAAACAAGCTACGCGATGTCGTCGAAGTAATCGCATTCCAATAGCAGGTCTTCTTGCGATGAAAACGAGACTCTCCTAAAAAGTGAATCTCCGACAAATTGTTCGATCTGACACAACTGTTCCTCGTGCGTTTCTTAAATTTCGGTTTGTGATTCTGTTTGATAGGGATTCCTCGATATTTGCAGACCAATAAATCGATCGTTAATATTTTGCATAATCCTGGAACTACCCAAACCTGGACGTCTGCTCTATTGGCCCGTTTCTCGGTAGCGCTGGATCGCTCTTCGGACAGTTGTTTCTGGTAGACCAACAATACGAGCTGCATATCTTTGACTCCTTCCATCTTCTACCAAAGCCACAACTCTAGCTACTTGAATTGGACTAATTTGCACTGGCATTTTCTTTTAGAACGTTAACTGAATTTTTTTTTCACGACAATTTTAACTAAATCTTTTGACGTTTCAGTGTTAACCGTTACCATAGCCTCCTTGTTAAATAATATCAAACTTAATAACACCGTTTTATCTAAAATGTCGCCTCTTCGTTGCTGAAGGGACTAGAGAAGTGATTCAAAGAAAAGAATATTGAAAAAATAATGATAAACACCGTGACGAACCTAAGAATTCAATACAAATAAAATTTCACTCCACAGCGACATTCAAATTTCGTGTCAAAATCATAACCGGTTTTTAAGGGCTGTACATATTAAAAAATACATTTTTTATGGAAAGCCAATTACAAAATAGTCATCCGCAAGAATCGCCCTTTCAAACAAAAAAAAAATCAAAAATCGATGGGCTGGTTTAAAAGTTATTGAACATCAAATTTGGGACAAAATCTAGGTGCGCCACTTTTTATGTTTCCTGCGTTAAAGGGCTGGGATGCTTCTTCACCATAGAGTGTTCGTTCTCCATTCCATTGGGGACAAACGAATAATGTGGGTTCCGCATTATCCTCGTTGTGACAGTAGGGGCATGCTGCCGATTCTGATCTTTCTCTATCGTACAGGTATTTCTTGAAGCTGCCGTGTCCACTTAGAGCCTGCGTTAAATAGTAGTCTGTCTCTCCGTACGCTCTTTATGTCCACACTTGGATGTTTGGGATGAGGCTGTACGTCCATCTCCCATATGTGCCCTCTCGCCATCTCTCCTCCCCTCTTCTCATGAGGTTTTCCTTTGCCGTTTTTGCATCTGTCCCTGTATATTTCTCCATCCGCTCTATAATCATAAGATCTATAGGGGGTATTCCTGCTATAACCCCTACTCCTTCTGTGGAGACCGTTCTGTATGCCGAGGTTATTCTGATATTTATTTTCCTCTGCAAACTACCTAGCTTTCTAACAATTTTTTTGTTTTTTGTCACATTGTGCCATACAGGTGCTGCATATAGCACCTGTGAATGTATCACACTCGACAGTAGCTTCCGTTTCGATGCCCTAGGCCCTCCGATGTTTGGCATAAGACTTGGCCAGGGCTGAGGTAGTTTTTTCCGCTTTTTTCACAAGCCTGTACGTGTTCTGCAAAAACTAGCTTGGTGTCCAGCCATATCCCCAGGTATTTTATTGCCTTCGCAGGTGTTACAATCGTGTTTTGGACCTGGAATCGTACAGGTCCGATTTTCCTTTTTACTGTCAGGAGTGCAGCTTCCGTTTTTTCAGGCGCTAGTCCTAGCCCCTTTCTGTCCATCCAATTTGTGATGCGTCGTAAAGACTCGTTTGCTGTGCTCATTAATAATTCCTCCCCCTTAGCAACTACCATCAGTGCTATATCGTCGGCAAATCCTACGAGGGTGGCTCCTTCAGGTTGCCCCATCCTAAGCAGTCCATCGTACATTATATTCCATAGTGTGGGGCCTATCACGGAGCCTTGTAGTACCCCGCTGTTTACTGATCTTGCCTTGGTCTTTCCCTCTCCTCCATGATAATTTGCCTTTGTGATAGGTAGTCTGCTATGATACTTATCAGACGTTCCTCTATGCTTCTGTTCCGCAGTTCATCTAGGATGTGTTGCCATGATGCGCTGTTGAATGCATTTCTGACGTCTCGAGTGATGATTGTACACAGTCTTCGATATCGCCAGGAGTAATTTCCTTCTTCCCTTGCAATATTCATTACCTCGCCGATGGCGTCCGTTGTTTGCCTATTCTCTCGAAAGCCATACTGCCGTTCGGATAGTCCCCCTGTTCGTACGAGCTCGTTTTTAAGTCGGCCTAATATTAGGTGTTCATATAGCTTTCCCTCCACGTCTAGCAAGCATAATGGTCTGTACGAACCTGGCTTTTCTATAGGCTTATGCCCTTTCCTTAATAGGACCAATCTGGCCTGTTTCCATTCTTTTGGAAAAATTCCCCTGCTGGCTAAGTTGTTGTACACATCCAGCACATATGCCGGCTTATTTTCTGCAGTCTCTTTTATTATCTCTGGAGGTGAGTTTCCAGGTCCTGGTGCCTTTTTTATCTTAAGTTTCTCACTAGCCTTATTTAATTCATCTAACCTAAAATTTGTGAATATCCCACGATTATCACGATTGAATATTACTGGCTCATGTTCGGGGAAGAGATGGTTTACTACCTCTTCCACTGTTTGCATGGGCATTTCTTGTCTGGAGGGAAATCCCGTCATGCTTCTCATGACTATTTTGTATCCATCACCCCAGATATCACAGTCTATTTCGTCAGACAGTTTTCTCCAACTGGCTTGTTTTGATGCCTTGATCTTCTTTCGCAGCCTTTGTCTTGCTTGTTTGTAGTCTTCTAGTTGTTGTTCATGTTCCGGTCCCCTTCTTCTGTTTCTGGTGAATAGTCTCCTCTTTGTAAGACACTCTCTTCTGTGTTCTTCTATATCATTATTCCACCAGTACACTGGTTTACCTCTGCTGCTTGTTTTTCTTTTCGGCATTGTCTCTTCGCAGATTTTTTTCAGGTTGTGGGAGAACTTGCTTGCCCGATCTTCGCTGTGTCCCGTCTCCATCTCTGCCAGCACCTGTTTTAGTTTTGCCTTAGCAAGTTTTCGTACCTGCCATCCCTTTTCCCTGGTATAGTCTCTAGGTATTGCGATGGTTTTTTCTAACACCTCAAAGTATATATATATATATATATATATATATATATATATATATATATATATATATATATATATATATATATATATATATATATATATATATATATATACATATATATGCGTGATCGCTCAGGGATTCCGTGTCTAGAACTTTCCAGGTGGTTACTTTATCGCTAATATCCGGTATGGCTATTGTCAAGTCTAATATTGCGGTATATCTCCTCTACGAAATGTCGGTTTATTTCCTCGATTGAGAATAACTAAATCGTTCTGCGCTACTCACTCGGTTATTATATCACCTTTTCTGTCTGTTGTCGTCTCACCCCATTGTGGTGACTTCGCGTTGAAATCCCCCACTATGAAGGCTTTTTCTTTGAGCTTTCTGATACGTAGGCCGATTTCCGTCAACATCATCTCCAGTTCCTCTATTTCTCTATTTCCTGATGCGTAGCAGCTATATATTGTGTAAGTAGGCATTTCTATATACGTGTAACTTTGTCCTTTCCCTTGTTTCTTCACTGGTATATTTCTATCCATGATCTTTATAGCTGAGTCTATATCTGTGTCGTAGATCCAGTCTTTGCGGTTTCGTATAGCGTTGCGGTTTGGCTCGCTCATTAAAATTATTCCTATTCCTAAGTCGTTGGCTGTGCTTAGTGTCAGATCATGTACCGGTCGACTTCTGAATGCGTTTATTTGCAGTATTTTTGTTTTAGCCATTGCTTGTCTGTTTTACCATCCTTTCCCCCTTTTCCTTGTTGGCTTTGCTGCTCTGATCTCTGCCACTGCCTTACTATAGTTAGGAGACGACATGCTTCCTGATTGATGTCCTTCCCGTTCACACTCATGGCACCATGGATTATTCTCTTATACTTTTATAGTGTGTCCTTCTTTGCAGTATCTGACGCATTTTCCCCTCATACTTCTCTCTTCTCCTGTTCAGTCTTGTCTTAGATGTCCATATCTTTGGCATCTATAACAACGTACTGGGTTTATTATTTCCTTTATGAAGCAAGTCACCCGTCCTATTTTTATTGTTTTAATTTTTATCAGCTCCGTCGCATGATTCTTTGGCATCCCCATCGTTGCTACTTGTCCCTCACACCTTCTGTCCGCTTTTAATGTGTGTATTTTCAGATCAATATTATCTGTGCGCAGCTTAGTATTGATGGCCTCTGTTATTTCGTTCTCTGTCGTCACTACGTCCATGCCTCTTATTATCAGTGTCTGCTTTCTTGGGCCTACTTCCTATGCTGCTTTGATGTTCTGTCCCAGATTTTTTAATGTGTCTTCTTTCAATTGGCCTATTGCCCCTTCTTTCCTTTCTTCTAGTGTTATTCTTAGGTTTCCTCCTTGAGTCTTGGTTATTTTGTTTACGCCTATTCCCACTCTATCCAGTTCTATTGTTTGTTTCATTTCTTTTAGTATTGAGGTGTATGTGTTCCCAGTTTTCTTATCGGGCTCTATTTCAATAATTCTATTTCTACCTTTACGTTGTCTTGTTTTTCCTTGTGTTTTCCATTGGCCTCCTTGCTCTTGTAGCAATTGCGCGTATGTTTTTTTCTTTAGCATTATTGTTATGTTTACATGTGTTTTTGGTAAACGAGTTCCGTTATCTTCCGGAGCATCTCCGCCTTTATGTTCGTTGTGATTGCTACTATTAACTTTTTAGGTTTGTCTTCTTGTGACAGAGCTCGCCGGGTTCTCATGGCCGTAATAAGTTTTCGTATAGCCTCTTGCTCATTTTCTCCTCTTACTTCTCTTATACCTATCATATATGTTCGACATTCTGTGTATCCTTCTATATCTACTAATTGTGAGTCATTACTATTCACTGTCGTTTTGTCTATGGTGTAGTACCCTTTACCATCTATAGGTTGCCCTTTCTCGAGCATCTTTTTGATTATTGGTTTTTGCTCTGCCAGGGTTTCAACAGTGCATTTTCTCTGCTATTAGCAGCGTCTATTATGTACGCCTTATCGCATCCTAGTTCTTCAGCATTGGGCTTTCACAGTTGTTATTCGGTATAGTTTATCATCATTTCTTTTTTATGACTTCTGTTATTATTGCGTCATCTACTTTTTCTGGAATTTCTGTTAAGATCTCTTTCATGTTTCTCCTTTTCCAAGTCTTGGTATTTTATTTTTGAGTTTGCTATGCGTTTTCTTATCTAATCTATAGTTTGAGTCGAATTAATTTTTCCAGATATTTCCATTAGTGTATTTGCTATTTCCTTTATCTCTGTCTTTGGTTTGCACATTTCTGTTACTACATCTTGTAGTTTGTACGCATTCGTTACTAGGAGGGAGATCAGTTTCAGCAGATTTTCTCCCCTTCTGATTGATCTTCGATGTTTTCCTGTCCTTCGTTTTTTCCGTCTCACAGTGGACGAAAACCCTGAAGAGCTGGCCTAAATTGAACAAATGAATATATTTTTTTTGAACTGGAAACATTTTAAACCATTGTAGTGGTACTCCTAGCATTAGAAACGACCTTTAACACAGGTCCAGGTTCACTACCTGAGTGAGGATATCACTTATTGTGTGACCGTGCAGTGCGTCACTTCGGCACCTCGCAGCGCTACGAAAATCGATATATTTTGTCTGCTGTGTATAAATTTTCCAAGTGCCCTTTTCTTTGTAATAAAAAGTGGATTCTGCTTCAGAAAGTAAGTATAATTAAAATAGCTGACTATCAGATCAGTTCTTTTATATCATAATTAGTAAATAATTAACAAAGTGCAGTGCAATTTTGTATATGCAACGATCCATAAACTCCATAAAAAAGCCATAAGTTATACGGTTGGTGACGGTTGGCCTTGAAACTTCTTGGAATGTGTTTAATAAACATCTTTTCGAAAGCCTACAGAAAATGCATCTGCATCTTTTTGCAACCTTGCGAGATATTAAACAAATTGTCCCCGTATGCACAGATACATGCACATTCATGGTGCATGGGACACATTCAAAGGGGGTTCCTTTTGAATGTGTTCTCTTGAAACGTCGATATTACACAACATTTATGTTTTTACGTTAATAATAGTAAAATCATGTTTCAATAAACCGAAAGTAATAACTGAAAAATAGAGAAAGAACACTTTTTAACTATAAAGTATTGCTGATATACAGTAAATCTATACTGTTTATATTACTTCTTTTTGTTCGTTTTAATATTTCATGTCATTTAAAAAAATATATTGTATTATAAAATATATAACAATTTATAATGTAATATTAATAATAGTGTACAATATTTATTATTATAGTATTTTTGCTGACACACCAACCGAGTAATACACAAACACAAATATATGAAGATACGTGGTATATACGAGTATACACTGTGTTCCTTTTAAAACTTACCACCCCTGTACTGCCCTGAGAAGGAAAAGGGCAGTAAGTGACATTTATAGCCAAAAGTGGATTTTAAGCTTATAACGTATAGCAGTAAGTGCTGCATCTTTTGTATAGACTTTGATTAATATATCTCGGTTAGAATTGCTATAACTTATTGGGGAAAAGAGCAGTAATTGACAAAATAACCACAAATGCGAATGCAAAAGGCAGTATCTAACTTCTTAATTTGATACTGCCTTTTGCCTCAACATTCATTAATTTAAATGATATTATTATGTGATGGCAAGAGGAAGTATGTAGATTCTTTAGGAACATACTGCTGTTTGCCCTAACATCACCTGATAATTTAGATGTAAAGTAGTGGGAGCATGTGCACTGTGCGTAGTTCTATTTACTAATTTCTAAGCACAACACTTCTTATTCTCGTTTAGACTTATCGCACAACTACTGATATTTTATTTGTTGTTAAAATATAAATTATATTTTACTAAAATGTTTAATTCGCGAGGGAATTATTTAGTTTCTTTGGTTACACAAAAACAGTCCAGTGAAAATGAAGACTTAGTTGATGATAATGTGGCGTCAACATCAACGCAAATCAACAATAATTATGAAAATAACATTGTTAGCAATGAAAATAATTTGGATATAAATTCATTAAAAGGTAGGTTTATTATAAGTTATTACTTTATACGGAATAAACAAAATAATATGATTAAAATTTTGCTGCAAAAATTATAAACTTTATTTTCCTTTGAGTACGAATTAAAAGTTATTGTATAGATTTTTATGACTATCACACCTTATGTAAAAAAAAAGAAAACAACACAATTGCTAATCAAAATAATTTAAACTGATTTCTAAAAAGAAGTTTGTTACATTTTTATATCTTCCTTTCATACTTTAATTAAAAAATCATTTTAGGTAATTCTTCAACGGTAATTGAAGACCCCATGAACGACGAATACGAGGATATAACTGGTTACGCTGATGATTCAATTGTGGATCCAGACTATGAAGAGAGTTCACCAGAAAGCTCTGTTGGTCAAGAAAGCAATTTGATTGACTTTATAAGTAATGATACATCACCTAAAACACCGACAAATCTTACACATAAAAAACGAAGGGTAAGAAAAGAATCAGAAAGGATAGAAAGAGATAAGAATAGTCATCAACTGAAGAGTCCATGTAAATGTAAATACAAATGTGTGGAAAATATAAAAGAAGAAAGAAGAATGACAATCTGGAATGAATTCTATAAAATGAACTATAAGAAAAGAAGAGCATGGGTGCATGGTCGAGTTATTCAGAAAAACAAAAAACGTAAAATAACAAAGATGGAAGTAAGCAAAAGAACTAGATCTTTAACATACACCTTACCTGATCAAAACGGACATACTCAAATTGTATGTAAAAAAATCTTTCTAAGAACGCTTGGCTACAATGAAAAAAATGATAAGTTCATAACGACTATGTTAAAAAATTCGTCATTGGAAGCAATAACACCAAAGTCGGACAGACGAGGTTCAGTGCAGCCGGCAAATAAATGTGATCGTGAAGTTCTACGTCAACATATATTATCGTTCCATCCGTGTATAAGTCATTATAGGCGAAAACATGCTCCTAATCGTTTATATCTCCCAAGTGACATCACGATTAGAAGTATGCATACGGATTACACTAATCAGTATCCTAATAAAAAAGTGAGCTACTACACATACCGAAAAGTTGTCTCTGACATGAACATTAGCTTCGCGAAATTGGGACACGAAGAATGTGTTACATGTATGGAGCATATCCAGTATTTAAAATCACATGATGAGGTTGTCCAAATTGATGAAGATTCTGACCAAGATCGTAATCTTGAGATTGGCAACCCCGGTTCTATTAATCCTAACTCCAGAATAGATTCAAATCTGTCAGCTCTTGAATCATCTTCTAGAAGATATCAAGCTACTTGTATGCCCTGTAAAGAATGGCTGAATCATTTTGAAAAAGTTAAAATAAGTAGAGCTGCATATAGAAAAGATTTAACACAGGGAACTTCCGCAAAAGTGGTAAGAAGTGTCGACTTACAAAAGGTGATAATGTTGCCTCGTATACCAGGGAGTAAAAAGGCATGTTTCACTAGCAGAATTGTGGCTTTTCATCTGACATTTGCTATCATGGAAGATCCGGATCGCAAGAAAGAAAAGAAAAAAAATATATCTATTCTGTGGCATGAAGCCGTAGCAGGCGGAAAGGCAGAAGAAATATAAAGCATATTATAAAGCATTACTTGAGGAAAGAGATGCTACTAACATCACATACTGGACTGACAACTGTTCTGCCCAAAATAAAAATTGGTGCTTGTTTACTATGCTAGCCATTATGATAAATTCTAGTCTACTCGCTGCAACTGAAATAACTTTGAAGTATTTCGAGCCTGGGCACACATTCATGAGTGCCGATTCAGTGCATCATGGTGTGGAACTCTCTATGAAGAATGTGCCACATGGAAATATCTATGACTTTAATGATTTTGTTAAAGTTGTAGAAACTTCAAATGGATAAAAAATGACTGTGGTTCATCTCACGAATGAGGACGTTTTGCATTGGGTGGCTGGGGACTCAAAGGCGAAATCCAGGAAACCAGATAGGCCGTTACTTTGCGATGTATCTGCCGTTCAGTTTAGACGAGACAGCCGCTATCTTTTTTATAAAAATAATCTTAATGATGATAATTTTAAAGAATATAATTTTCTTAAAGATAAATTTCAATTAACCATTCCAGAAAAACTAAGAAATAATCCTAGAGGAATTTCACCACAAAAGAAACAAAGCATAATTTCAGAGTTATGTCCAATTATACCTGAAAACAGACGACCATTTTGGTTAACGCTAACTGAAAATGATGTGGAAGATTTAATTGACAACGTTGAATAATTTTATTTACCTATTTCTGTTCTTATTAATATCTTAAATTTTGTGTACCTATTTTAAGTTATTAATTTTTTTAAAATTCGTGTTCTTTAATAAATATACTTATTTTTCACTCCTTGAGTCATTTTTTCTTTTCCAAATTTAATATTATCATTAGTTACTGCAAAAAATATTAAAGCAAAATAATGATTATTGTTGAAGCAAACAGCAGTAAGTGATCGAAAACAAGCAAAAACACTAAAAATACTAAATTTAATATAATGCGAAAATAAAAGAGCCTTTTTGATTTAATTTACACGTTTGGTATTAAATATTTGAGTTACAGTAAACAACACCTAAGACAATGCACTAAAATGCGATTTTTTCCACTTCTTTATTTTTTCACTTTCTGCCTTTTTCCTTTTCAGGGCAGTGTAGTTAAAAGATAGTAAATTATTTGAGAAATCGCCGGGATTTCCATTTAAGATTTTAAAGTTCCATTTAAGATTTTCAAATAAGGGTTGCTAGGTGTTAGGGGGATGAACATATCAAGACACCTTGACTGTCAAAGATGTTCCCCCCTAAAACAAAAATCGACGGGTCCCGGCGATTTCTTAAATAGATTTGCGATTTTTCAATTACAGGGGGTGGTAAGTTTTAAAATGAACACAGTGTATAACTTTTATTCCACTTTTTCAGTTCTAACTACCAAAGGACAAATTTCCTTGACGAGGAAGGAAATTTTTAATCTCGCTAAAAATCAGTTAAAGGAGAAAACGATGGATTGCTTCTCCACTATAGAAAGGGAGATTTCCTCCCGAACTGGTCACCCATATGTCTTGTCGGATAAATTAAGTAATACGTTATCAAGCCTAATGAAACAGTTCAGGAGTAGATGGAAGGAAGTTCATAGAATCCAAGAGATTTTTCTCTCCAAAATTGAAGAATGGCTGAACTTCCCAGTCATTTTTATCGACGAAGCTCCTAAGGAACCAAGCACAGCAGGGCGCGTTTCGTGAGAGTGGGAAGATCTAAGCGATCGCTCAAAACGGAGAAGGACGGAGATTGTTCGGTCCGAGTTCAGCGCAAATGAATTAGCCTACGCTACGCAAATGTCGTTTAGAGCTTCTGGACAAGTAGACGCATCGAAGTTGGTCAAAGACGTTGCAGAAGGGAGTCTATCGAAATCAACCAGGTATCAAACCAGATGTACTGTTACCAGACGAAGCGTTATCTCTTTTAGTAGAATGTAAACTCTCTAAAAGTCAATATAAAACTATCTGTTCTGTAAGATTTTCAAAAAACTCAAAATTGTTCCCTTCATATGAACAAGTACAAGAAGCTAAAAAGAAATGTTTCCCTGAAGGTATTGTTGCCACTGAAAGGGGAGCTTCAGTTTCACTTCAAGCTTTGTTAAATAATACAACCGAAAGAATAATGATGTCACAATCTGAAGTTATCAAAAACCTATCTGAAAAAAATGTCGTTGACTTTGATTTGATATGTAAATGGGGATGCGATGGCACTTCCGGTCAAAGCGCATATAAACAAAAATTCAACGATGCAGGCAGCACTTCATCCGATGAAAATATTTTTTTTATTTCACTTGTTCCATTGCAACTTGTTCATGTTAACAAAGAAACAAATACAGATATAATTGCTTGGAAAAATCCACGGACTTCTTCCACTAGATTTTGTCGACCAGTAAAAGTATTTTTGCATGAAACGGCAAAAGTCACTAGAAAAGAAGTTGAGTTGATAAAAGAAGAGGAAAGTAAGCTTGAACCATTTGAAATCATAATCAGAAAAACTGTTACTGTAAATTTCAAACTAACATTTATTATGGTTGATGGAAAAGTTATTAATTCGATTACTAATACATCCTCTAGCATGCGTTGTTATCTTTGCAACTCCATTTCAACGCAATTTAATGATATTGACGCGATGCTGAAAAAACCAATCGTTGAAAATAATTTGCAATTTGGAATATCATCTTTACATGCTTGGATACGAATGATGGAATGTTGCTTGCATTTATCTTACAAATTAAGGATTAAAAAATGGCAAGCACGGAAAGAAGATAAGAAAATTGTAGAGAAAGAAAAGAAAAAAGTACAACAAGGTTTTCGTGAAAGATTAGGGCTTATTGTAGATCAACCCAAACAAAGCTATGGTAGTTCGAATGACGGCAACACCGCGCGACGTTTCCTCGAAAATTCTGAAATTTCTGCTTCCATAACGGGTGTTGATAAAGATATTATTCAACGATTTCACGTCATATTGCAAACTATCTTGTGGTTATAAACTTGATGTACCGAAATATCTC
Organism: Tetropium fuscum; assembly: GCA_964058915.1. Taxonomy (NCBI): domain Eukaryota; kingdom Metazoa; phylum Arthropoda; class Insecta; order Coleoptera; family Cerambycidae; genus Tetropium; species Tetropium fuscum. The sequence continues at coordinate 17,416 of CAXKVY010000505.1, read as the reverse complement.
AGAGATATACTGAAGAAACCGCACGGAAATTTATCGACATTTACCCATGGTTTTGCATGCCAACTACTGTGCATAAAATTCTGATTCATGGCCATCAAATTGTTAACTCCTTGATGCTTCCGATTAGTCAAATGTCAGAAGAAGCAGTCTTGCAATAAGGATAATAAAAAATTCCGAGAAAATTTTGCAAGAAAATGTGACCGAGAAAAAAACGTGGTGGACGTTTTTCACAGGCTTTTAATAACTTCGGATCCAATTATTTCTAGTTTGCGAAAACTTCATAGGAAAAAAATCCATCCATTGTCTCCTGATGCGATAGAATTGCTTGATCCCGCTCCGTTGCGAAAGTCGATACACATTTTGTATTACACTGTGAAACCGACGACGAATATAATTCAGATAGAGATTAATTAAAATTCAACTGTGAAATAAAGTGTTCAGGCATTACACAATTTTATTCAATTCCTGAGATCCTCGTTTACCAAAAACAGTTGAAACCAATGTATTCCCTTCAATTCAATAATAATTTTTGAACTATGTAAGTGTTTTGAACTTTTTGACCGATTTTTTTTAATTCAATATGGATTAATCAGCGACTCAAAAAACTCCTGTATTCCGTTTCGTGCAAACGCAGCGATTATTTACAATTTTTGGTATGTTTCTGGGGGATTTCATGGACGCCATTTTGTTTCGTGTAAAATTTGTTTTTGATTCTTAATCAGCGACCGAAATAACCCCTGTATACAAAGTTTCGTGAAAATGCAGCTATAATTGGCGATTTCTTGTACGTTTTTGGGATATTTCATGGCCGCCATTTTGTGTTTTTCAAAATTTGAGATCTAATTCTCAATCAGCGACCCATAAAACTTATGCATACAAAGTTTCATGAAAATTCAGCTATAATTGGCGATTTTCGATATGTGTTTGATGGATTTAATGGCCGCCATTTTGTTTTTCTCAAAATTAGATTTCGGATTCTTGATCAGCGACCCAAAGAACCCCTAAATGCACAATTTCGGCAAAGTAGCTCAATGCCTTCATGTTTTGGCCAGCTTTTCGGGGTTTTCGTCCACTGTGCGTCTGTGCTATTTTTCTTTCATCCACACATATATTTTTCCCTGTATTGTGATGTTCTTCTATAGTATTTTCGTCATGTCCCTCGCTTTTCTCTGCTGTCTCTGAGCTACTCTTATTTATTGGGCTGATATGTTTTCTCTTCTTTCTAAGAGTGTCCATTCCTTTATTTGGATCGTCTTCATTTTTATTGTGTTTCGATTTAGTACCCTTGTGATCCGTGATTATTCTGGTTGAAATCTCTTTGGGTATTTCTCCAACTGAGAGTGATCTTACTTTAGGTGGTGTTCTACCCAGCATTTTTCCCTTGAACGGGTTCTATCTATCTATCTATTTAAATGAAAAGCTATGCGAGTGTCCGCTTCCTCATATTTCCATTATTTACAGCGAACTTATAACAATCATCACCGCAAGTAACGTATACAGTTTTTGATTCTATAACACTCGGATAATCGTCAGAATTCCAGTTCTCGATTAAAAAACTGACAAGAGAAATCTTCAACGAACTTTCGCAAAGCTTTATAAAAGTTCTGTGGCCCTATCTGGTCCACACCCGAAATAATATAAATTGAGTTTCCGTTGACTCTTCTTTCCCTTTCGATATCTTTAATCCATGGATGAGAAAACTACTGCCTTAATTAGTATCTATTTCTTTAATGAGTGCGCTTCTGCTCTTCAGGTCGCATAGCGTCATATTTACATGAATTTAGTATCCGATTTACATACAAGATATCATTTTATTGATTGCTGACATGATCGATAAAATGGAGAAAAAATAACAGCAATTTACTTGTTTCTATTTATTTTAGAAAATAAGTACATAATAAAGTACATTAATATACAGATAAAAAAAAACATAAATTAAAAATATTCTAAGGTAATACTTTAAATCACTTAGATGTTATTTGTAAATTTGTACCGGAAAATTTAGAAAATTAATTACAAACCTACATAATTATTGGAATATGATATTTTTGTTTACCTCCCACAAAGCATTTTTTGGATTTTTTGTCCGTAAAGAAGTTTTCTTTATGGACTGGCTGTTTGTATCATCATTAGTTAGACATCAACTACTAATAAGAATACAGAAAATTGAAATATAGTAGACGCATGCGATACAACTAATTACCTTCTTAACGAATGACTAGAAATAAATAGGCTTAAATCTATTACTAACACTACTTACTGAAAACAATCAGTTCGGCATAATAATATAACGAGTAATTTATTGCTATATATGGCAATGTAACCGTTTTCAGTTTATACAAAACTTATATATTTACACAATGTGCTACAAATATAACAGTGACAAATAAGTGGCATAGTTGCTGTTTTATTTAAAACACCTTATATCACACCTTATATTTGAAATGCCAGTCCAAAATTTTACAATCTTAAAAGGGAATTGTTAAAAGTTAAAAAAATTATTCTCATTATACTACGATTTTACATTATATTCCGACTGAGCAGGAACGATGTTTAAATGAAATTTGTAGATGAAACAAATGTCCCCAAAAGTATATTTCCAACCTACATTGTATCCAAGATATTCGAAGAAATTAACGTTTTACAGTAACACAATGCATAATCCGCCTCCTAGCTTCTTTTTAACGCAAAATCGTAGTATGAATGACTGAGATTTAGCCGCTTCGTAGCTTTAACTGATCACATTATAATACTGGCATTATTGACTTTCGGTGCAAAAATAGCTGCTTAGATTTTTAAAATGTAATGTAGACTGATATTTTAAAGAAACTTGGTTATGTTATTCTTGATCATTATCGTCTTCGATCGTTTCAAGTGTTTCTCTGCCCTGTGATTTGGGGGTAGGTGTTCTGCTTTCGGGTTCCTTCTGGGTGATTTCGATATCTTGTAATTCCTCGTTTTCTTTTTCTTTACTCGAATTTTCTTTGTCTTTCTTCTCTTTTCTCATCTTCTCCTCCATTTCTTGGAACTTGAGGGCCAAATACCTAGAATAAATAGACATGAGTTAGTAGGGTAAGGTGGGACGGGTTCGGACATGGGGCACCTCTGGACAATTTTTAATTATCTACTCTATCATAGATTTTCTCTTATAACTTTTACTATAAGCATCGTATGCCTTCACGAGAGAAGAACAATAATATTGAGTTAAGATGTATCCTATTTATCTTAGATATTAACGCTTTTAGCGATACATAACCTCATAAAACAGTAAAAGAAACTTAGGCGCGAATTTATATTAAGTAATTAATGTTTTTGTAACGTGGGGCACATTCGGACATATCGAGTGGGGCAGCTTCGGACTGTCCGAATGTGCCACATGTCCCACGAAAACTCCATGTCAACTCAATGTAGCCCAGACATATTAGATTAAATTTTACCAAAACCGAAAAATAAATAATGTAAAAATCGGTAGGAATATTCTACACTCAGTTCCAAAAAAAGTGACACACCTAATTTTGGTTGTAACTTTGAAACCTTGTTATTTCTGAACGAATGGACCGATTTTTCATCTTTTTTTTGGTTGGTAGGTAATTATCTTGTCTTTCAAAAAAAATTAAAAAGGTGAACATTTTTCCAAAGCCTCTTAGATGGTAGTGGAAAACCTCGAACCATGTATTTTTCTTAGTTTTTAATTCACCCTGTGTGATACTCAAGTAATGGTATCGAAAATGGTTACACTCTATATGAAAGGCGCTTCTTTTACGAGCATTATGTTTTTTTATTCACTGATCTATCTCTAATATCTAATAGGTTCTGATATTTGGTTTCTAAAATCCTGTAAACGTCATTCTGTTTTTCCAAGTTTCATTCAAGTTGAAATTCCAAATTGTGCGAATATTTCAAATATGGTTGCTTTATTTGCAAAACAAAAATGGCTGGATTTAGAAATCAATTATATGTACAGTAAACGGAGTATGCTTGAGATACAAGCATATGATCTTTACAACAAGCTTACCTTTAAGTTAAATAATTTAGATTATGAACAATGGTGCGAATTTCAGAGGAACATGTTTTCATCAATCAAAGCGAAATTTATCAAAAAAATGTCTTCACAAAATAAAAAATTTAAAAAATTGATAACTAATGTACCAAAAAATGTTCCTCGGAAGGTCGTTGACATTGTGGAAAATCACTCGTCACACTCTTTTGATAAAGAAGAACTTGACCTTCTAAACAAGGATTTAAACTTTGCTATAGCCCCTTCTGATAAGATTTTGGATGATGTCGTGGCAGGGATTGAAAGTTCAATTCAATATCTGCCTGATTCATCCAAGGGTCTCGTCAGAGTGGCTTGTAGGAACCAAATTACTAAAAATATAATGACTAACGTAGGCAATAGAAAGTCATGCTCAAAGAATCCTAGAAAGACTATCAAAAGATTGCGCGAAAAAGACTGTTTTTATTTAAAAGCAGATAAAGGTAATAAGGTTGTTATTTTAGATAAAGAGGACTATTATGAACGGGTAAACGACCTAATTAGTAATGGTCCTTATAAAGAACTTACTAGAAACCCTTTACCAAGAATGACCACTGAAATAAAAAATGTCCTCAAATCATGTAACAACCTTATTACTCCACCTGTTAAGAATGGGTTACGTGTGTCTAACCCTACTATACCTAGATTGTATTGTCTACCAAAAATTCATAAGCCAGGGAAGTCGGTGCGTCCAATAGTATCGTCTATTGGATCTCCGACTTACCACTTATCAAAATGGTTGACTAAGGAATTTGAAAGTTTGCCCATTGCACAGCCTAGTTTTTCAGTTAAAAATTCGAATGATTTCATTGATAAGGTCAACAATATTCAATTGCAAGAGGGTGAAATTTTGATTTCCTTTGATGTTTGTTCATTATTTCCTAGTGTACCAATTCCACAGACCTTGGACTATCTTGAGGATTTACTCGAATTAAACAACTATAGAAGAGAAGTAATAGAAGAATATATAAACCTTACAAAACTTTGTATGAAACAAAATTGCTTCCGTTTCAATGACAAGTTTTATGAACAACATGAAGGAACCGCAATGGGTAACTGTTTATCGCCTTTCATTGCTAATGTCTTCATGAGTCGTTTTGAAACTGAAGCAAAAGAAGAATTCGAATATTTTCCTAGGATTTGGCTTAGGTATGTGGATGACATTTTTGCCGTGTTCGACACTAAGATTGCGGATGTAAAAAACTTCATTTCCAAATTAAATAGTCGTTTCACTTCTGTAAAGTTTACATATGAACTAGGAAATAATGGAAAACTTTCATTTTTAGATGTATTAGTAATTAAAAATAGTGATAATAGGTTAGAATTTGATATATATAGAAAAGATACTAGTACAATCAGATATATCCCTAATGACTCTCACCACTGCTATCGACATAAAATGGCAAGTTTCAATTTTCTTGTCCTTCGTTTGCTAAGTTTCCCTCTCAGTAATGAGAGATTTGAAAAAGAAAAAGTATTAATTAAAGATACAGCTGTGAGTAATGGTTATCCTAGAGATATAGTTGTAAAACTAATTAGGAAGCGTAAATTTAAGGACACACTTCGTAATTCTACGACCTTTCAAAAGGATATAGAGGCTACAAAATATGTATCCATCCCGTACGAACCCCGGTTTACTCATGGTTTGAGTAAGGTTTTCAAAAACGTGGGTATAACAGCGATTCATTCGTCGAGCAACAAATTACAACAACTTTTAGACAATCCAAAGGATAAAATTGTTCCAAATGAAAGGTCTGAGATTTACGAAATTAGTTGTAATGATTGTGATCGAAAATATATTGGACAAACGAGACGGTCAATTAACACCAGATTTAAAGAACATATGGCTCATCTAAAATATGGAAGAACAGATAAGTCTAGTGTTGCACAACATGCTTTTGACAACAATCATAGAATAGATATTAGTAATTTAAGATTAGTTAGAAATGTGCCCAATAATAGACAGTTGGATGCATTTGAGAGCATAGAAATTGTAAAGTGTAATAGTAGTATGAATAGCGACAAGGGACCTATCCCGTATAGCCCGCTTCACGCGTTGCTTAGCAACCCATGATTGAAGCGTGATTAGTCACGCGTAAATGTGACGGTGATATCATAACGTAGCCCGCTTTACGCGTTGCTTAGCAACCGATCATTGAAGCGTGATTAGTCACGCGTAAATTTCACGGTGATATCATTAGTGCCGTCACCGGAAAAATAGTATAAATATGGTAGATTTTGTAATTTAAGATTAGTTTTAATCGTCTCCGGATGATGCCAACTTGGTTGGCGAAACGCGCGTCGAGCGAAGTGAAAGTGTTTTGGTGTTTGTGGAAACTACTCCGAGTGTTACAGTTACATCAAAGGTTCCAGCCCTATCCAGTACTGATCTATCTCTAAAATTGTCCACATTACAGCTTTTTTGCCGAAACCTTTCGTTTAGGATCACATTTTCTGAAAAAACAGTTACCGTTGTCATAGGAATTACTCACTATTTCACTCTATTGTTGTCATTAAGTATCAGCAAAAAAGTTTTAGAGACTGTTACGTAAAATGCCTCAAATAAACTCTGAACAAATAGCAAGATTAGTTGCATTAGTAAACGATGATCGCTTCTTGAGATTACGGATTTTACGAAATCGATCAAATACTGAGGTAAATGTTCAGTTCAAGCAGACGGTATTTAGACGTCTGTTAGAAGTTAATTAAAAAACTAGGAGACCTGCAAGAGGTCCTAAATTATTGCCTGTGCATCGTGCTGTTCGAAGAAATTTCGTTGAAAATTATGGACCATGGAATATTCATGAATGGTAGAATTTATTGTTTGCAGATGAATTAAGGTTTTGTCTTAATGAATGAAGATGGAGAAAGGTTTAGTCCGAGCTTAATAATGCGAAAGTTTTATTGGTAGGTCGGTTATGATGTGGGGAGGGATTTCAATAAATGAAAAGACACCCCATGTTTCCATCCTTCATGTTTTTCTACCGAGACAGTCGGTACATTGATATTTTACAGCAGTATGTCTTACCTCATGCCTAGTTGGTGGGCAATAATTTTATATTAATGCAGGATAATTCCCGATCACACACCGCGGCAACAGTGCAAAATTTCTTATAAGCTACGGGTATCACTACATTACAAGATTTCCATGGCTATCTTACAAGAAAGATTTCCATGGCTTACCTCAATATAACAAGGTTAACAATTCTCAAGGTCACATTTTGGATCTTGTTTTTTCTAACTTCAACTGTATCGTAGATAGATCTGAAGATCCATTGCTTGTTGAAGAGAAAAAAATGAATAAAATAGATCAGTTGCCTAACTACAGACTCGTTTCTAAAAATTTTCACCCTGAACTGTCCCCATTTACAGTTGCACATTGAGAAATTCCTCTATGATCAACTTGTATGTGAGTTTTTCTACAGAACAGGAATATGCAGAATATAGAACAAATCGTCGATTTTCCTATGCGTGTATCTCCGTTACGTAGTCTGTGCCAAGCTCGGTAATTGGAGGGTATATTCTCCATATAAAAATCCGATTCGTGCTCAATTTTGAAGCATGTTGGTTCGGAGAGAAAAAAGTTATGAGGTTTTTGTATCCTCGATTTTATTGTTTTTTAATTTTAAGACGATCTTTCAAATGGCGTAGGAATGTGTGCACAACGGGAGAGGGCTCGCGGGCCTAATATATCAAATTTATGGCATTGAAAGGTCAACTTGGCCAGGGGAGGAAGTGATTTGAGCGCCGGTACGTGATTGACGAACATCGAAAAAAATGAAAAAAAACCGTTTATTAAAGAAAAACATGTTTTATAATTTATATTATATGTTTATATATGTTTTATATTTTATATATTTATAATTTAATATTCCGGACACTTAGTTAAATTTTAAGCAAGCGGGCAGCAATATCCATCAAGTAGACTACAAATGCTAAAAAATGAGCCCGGGTAGATCCCGATTCGAGCAGATCCCGGCATGATATCGCATCTTGAAAATAGAGGAAAAATCCTTTTTTTTATAAATTTTTAATCTTGAAAAAATTATATCTCCGATTCCTGGCACTCTGACAGGCTAAAATTGGGTGAATCATCGTTTTTTTATGACTAAAATCTGTCCTCAAAGTTACAGCCAAATCCACGAACCCGAGGCACCATAAGTTTGTGGAAACCGCTGGATCTCCCCATATATACAGGGTGAGTCAGTTTTTTGTAGACAAACTTTAACAGGGGATAGAACGCACGTTTTTAAAAAGAAAAGTGCCTATAAAGATATGGCCGATCTAGCTTCCTAAGGAAGATACAGGGTGTTAAAATTTAATTTTTTTTTACATTAATGTGTAATATTTTCTGAACGGACTGATATTTTCACTAAATATTTTACACATATCTTAACCTGCATAGGATCAACATGTTGTATTGTTCCTGTCGAAAATACTATAGTGGATGTTACTTTTTTCGGGTACTTCGACTATTCTGCATAATAGAACTTTTTTTTCGTACGCCACTGACATTATCTGATACATATTTCTAAAATAACGGCCCCTTAGTAACAATTTTGAGTTCTCGTAATTTTGCTCTAACTATGACAGTTTTCGAGATATTGGCCGTTGTTTCTCTGACAGTGTAATGTCGTTATTATATTTTTTTTTTCTCGAATTTTCTTTATGACTTATAAACGAACGCTTAGATTTTTTCATGTTTGGGGGATAATGCCTATTAATTAAGGCTCATAAAACAAGCGGTAAGAATGTTCAAAAACTTGCACAGTGGCGGGGTGGAAGGGGTGCTCCACCCCTTTCGTAAACAGAACATCTACGCCAAAGACTATTTAAAAAAAAACTGTGATTTTCATTATCTACATACAGTTTAACAAAAATAATGTCCCTTCTTCTGTTTCGAAATTCCTGTGCGGTTCCTAGTTATTTTGATTTTTAGTGTTTGATGTGGTACTAAATTAAGTAATTTATTTATTAGCAATAATAATTATCGGCTAAATATTTAATTCTTTCAACGAAACCTACCTAAATATGGTGTGTTAAGGATTCTAAAAAGCCGAAATCTCTTATTCTTTATCTTTTTCCAATGTAGTCAAAATAAATATTTGTTATATCAAGCCTTACTCAAATTCAATACTTTTATATGTTGAAATCTGTTAAATTACAAATGTACTTACAATACAATAGATTATTGTGCAGTTGCCAAAAGTCTTAAAAATGTCCTTTAAGTTTTATTAAACTTGTGCATGTACCAATTTCTGTTTAAATTTTTGTTGTTGTTTGCTAAATAATTTCCATTTAAAACTAGCGTATTTGTAACTGTACGTAATAATTGCAACAAAATATTATACTCCTTGGAAAACAAGTAAGCATTATGTCATATTTTGAAACGACAGTTTGACGTATTACAAGTTTATCTGCAAACAATTTTGCTTCATCTTGAATATTTTCACTGTTATTAATTATTATTTTTAAGATTAAAAAGTTATTTTACGTGATTTGCCAGATTTTAATTAGTGTAACATGCCGTTTACATTTACAAATAGCGAACAAGCCGACATTCATTTTATTTATGGGTTCGCAAATGGGAATTCAAGATACGCAGCTGGGGAGTATCGAAGAAGATTTCAAAATAGACGACAACCTCATCATTCCGTTTTTGTGAGTATCCACCGTCGATTTGTTAACCAGGGTTTGAAAAATGTACCCGGGGGCCGACAGAACAACCGTGGACGAGATAGAGACCGTATATTGCGGGAATTTAATAGGAACCCAACGACAAGTACTCGACGTGCTGCTATTACTCTTGGTATTTCCCAAAGTAAAATTTCCCGTGTTTTAAAACGGGATCACAGACGCCCATATCATTTTCAACCTGTTGAAGGTTTATGTCCAGGTGACGCTGAACGAAGACTTACTTATTGTAGGTGGGTTCTTAACTCCATTCAAAATAATAGGGATTTCTTATCCAATATACTGTGGACTGATGAATCTTGCTTTACTCGTCGTGGTATAGTAAATTTTCACAATCTGCATGTATGGGCACATGAAAACCCACATGCCATTCGACCACGAAGTTTTCAACATGAATTTAGTACAAATGTCTGGATTGGAATTTACGGCAACCACGTGTTTGGACCTTATTTCTTGCCACAACGTGTAAATTCAGAAAATTTCCTACAATTTTTAGAAGAACACCATGGTAATATATGGGAAGTCATTCCTTTGAATTTAAGAAGACAGTCTTGGATTCAACTTGATGGGTGCCCGGCCCATTATGGCAGAAATGTAAGAAATTGGCTAAACAATAACTATCCAGGGAGGTGGATAGGTCGTGGAGGTCCAGTGGCGTGGCCTCTCAGATCCCCCGATTTAACACCACTTGACTTTTTTGTGTGGGGATTCATTAAGGAAATAGTGTATACCACTCCGGTTAATACACTTGAGGAACTTCAAAATCGCATTAGAGATGCTTGCAATGAAATAAGGGTGCATCATTTAGTTAACTTAAGACGTTCTATGATACGTCGCAGTGAAATGTGTATTGAGAAGAACGGTTTACATTTTGAACAAAGTATCTAATTTTATGTATGTAGGTACTAGTGTTATTGTTATTAATTCTTGTAATTGTTATTTATAAATCATTATTGCTAACAATTGTTATTTATTCCACAATTATTATTGTTAATTAAATATTGCTATAAATTCAAAAATGTTTATATCTCCATAAACATTAACATCAATGTTCATCTAATGTTTTTTTTTGTAATTGTAATTACTTGGAAAGAGTTAAAGAGATTTCGGCTTTTTAGAATCCTTAACAAACCATATTTAGGTAGGTTTCGTTGAAAGAATTAAATATTTAGCCGATAATTATTATTGCTAATAAATAAATTACTTAATTTAGTACCACATCAAACACTAAAAATCAAAATAACTAGGAAACGCACAGGAATTTCGAAACAGAAGAAGGGACATTATTTTTGTTAAACTGTATGTAGATAATGAAAATAACAGTTTTTTTTAAATAGTCTTTGGCGTAGAAGTTCTGTTTACGAAAGGGGTGGAGCACCCCTTCCACCCCGCCACTGTGCAAGTTTTTGAACATTCTTACCGCTTGTTTTATGCGCCTTAATTAATAGGCATTATCCCCCAAACATGAAAAAATCTAAGCGGTCGTTTATAAGTCATAAAGAAAATTCGAGAAAAAAAAATTATAATAACGACATTACACTGTCAGAAAAACAACGGCCAATATCTCGAAAACTGTCGTAGTTAGAGCAAAATTACAAGAGATCAAAATTGTTACTAAGGAGCCGTTATTTTAGAAATATGTATCAGATAATGTCAGTGGCGTACGAAAAAAAAGTTCTATTATGCAGAATAGTCGAAGTACCCGAAAAAAGTAACATCCACTATAGTATTTTCGACAGGAACAATACAACATGTTGATCCTATGCAGGTTAAGATATGTGTAAAATATTTAGTGAATATATCATTCCGTTCAGAAAATATTACACATTAATGTAAAAAAAAATTAAATTTTAACACCCTGTATCTTCCTTAGGAAGCTAGATCGGCCATATCTTTATAGGCACTTTTCTTTTTAAAAACGTGCGTTCTATCCCCTGTTAAAGTTTGTCTACAAAAAACTGACTTACCCTGTATATATATATATATATATATATATATATATATATATATATATATATATATATATATATATATATATATATATATATATATATATATATCTTAAACATTGACAATAAAAAGGTTCCAGTTTGGTTTCTTAATTAGCAGGTCAATTTAGGAGGTCGAAATTTTAGACTTTTGTTTTATACACCAAAACAAACATTTTCCATGGGGTCGTGTTAAATCATAAAAAATGTACCGATATGACTTATTTTTTGGTTTCACATATTCTACTAATAGTCAATACAGTACAAAAATACAAAAATAGCACAGGGAATTGGTATGAATGTGTGTATCGACTACAAACGCAAGTATTTATTTGTCACCTTTGACTCGGGCCAAAATACCGACAGGCGATGACAAAACATCGAATAGCGTTAATTGCCAAGAACAAACCCAACCACACCAGTCTCTACTGGCCGAATAGCGATTATTTGTTATTCGACACTCGCCGAATACCTCATGTATGTGCACGGCTTTACACCTTATTCCATATATTTCTCCCCAATACTTACTTGTCGACCAAGGGGCCGCTGTAATCCTCCGGGAATTTAGGGGACAGGGGTATGATATATTTGTAAAGCCTTTCGTTGAGTACGTAGAGTTGAGCGGTTGACGAACACTTGACATTGTACCACCAATCACAAGTGAGAGCTACTTGGCTGAATATTGTCCCATTGGGACACAGGAAAGATGCTTGCCCTCCATTTAGATCACAGTAGTGCCAAACCTAGCAAATTAATTGGGTTTTATATTCTGAAATAAAATATCTGGATAATAGGGAACTTTCACATATTTTTTATTGCATAAAAATGTTCTACCGTACTGAAAAATAAATGCAAAATCTGACGCTTAAATTCCCAATAATAAATTTGTTATAAATTATTAGTTACACGCGGGACCGAATCGTTTCAAACAGGTTCAAAGTCGTGAGGCCACAGCCTACAATTTACAAATGACTAAGAGATCGATTCGGTCGGCTACGGGAGACCCCAGCAGTCGACCGCTTCGACAGTCGATTTCACAGTTCATTCGGCCCTTCGACCATTTTCGGCCACTTTTCGGTACGTCTATCTAATATTGCAGGTTGTGACGTCACAGTGTGTTTTGCGCCGCTTCAATTTTATCGCTGTTTTTATATTGATCGCGCGGAATTAGAAATCTTGTTTTTTTGTGAAGTACACGTTTTATTACAACGTTACGCTACTTTTAGTATTATTTCTATTTTCAAAATTTTAGGAATGTTCCCTTTTCTGGTCATTTTACTAATATTAATTTACTATGTTATTTTTGCTATGTTAGGCTATCTCTATCGTAAGTACAGTACTAAAATTAGGCTAATAGGTTCTGATATTTGGTTTCTAATATCGTGTAAACACCATTCTGTTTTTCCGAGTTTCATTCAAGTTAAAATTCCAAATTGTTCGAATATTTCAAATAATGTTGCTCTATTTGCTAAACAAAAATGACTGGATTTAGAAATCAATTATATGTACCGGGTAAGTCTCTTAAGATTGATACCCCCCTTATCTCACGTATCCTTCGCCGATTTAACTCATTCAAAAAAGGAGTAGACACGGTTTTTGATGAGTTTTTATAATCTGAGAACAGATATTAAAAATCTCGTAAAATATACAGGGTGGAAAATAAAATATGATTTTTTTAAATGGAACACCCCATATATTTTTAAAACAAAATAATGTCCTTAATTTTCTGAATCCAAAAATGTGTAATTGTTATATAATCACTCCACCTGTTCGTGAGATATTACTAAAAACTTATCACATTACGGGACACGGGTGTCAATTATAAAATAAGAACATCAAGATACCTCTGGAAACAAAGAATATTTGCATTGTTTATTTCTTGACAGATGTCATCCAGATTTTTGTGAGATAGTAGTTCACTCTCTTAGGTATTAGCGTAAAAAATAAGTAGTGTTCGTAAAGAAGCAAGTTATTTTAAAAATGGTATACTCATTGGAAGAGTGAAAAGAGTTACTTGAAATTTATATTCAGTGCAACAAGAATAAGTCTCTTGCTCGGAGGGAGTATGTTAGGTTATTTCGAGAAAGGATCCCTCCTTCCAAAAATAGTTTTAAAAACATTTATGCAAAGTTTAGGAATACCGAATCTCTGAGACAAGAAAAGGGAAAGGCGAAGAACAAAAACAGGAGAAGACACAGAACTCAACGCGTTATTATATTTTGCATTGAAAATCCATCCAAATCATCCTATGCCGCATCAATAGAATTGGATATATCACAAAGAAGTGTGATAAAAATATTACATCGCCATAATTTTAAACTATATAGCATTTTGCCCGTTCAATATTTAGACGACAACAACCTTCAAGACAGGTTAATCTTCTGCAGAGACATACTTGATAGAATAGAGGAAGATGATGAGTTTCGAAGTCATGTCTTTTGGACTGACGAAAGCAGTTTTTCTACTGCGGGAATTTTTAACAGAAAAAATGCACATTACTGGGCAGCAGAAAATCCACATATTGTAAAAAAAATAAAAAAACAAGGATACCAAACTGTAAACGTGTGGTGTGGCATCCACAAGGATGCTATTGTAGGTCCTGTACTTATAAATGGGCCCTTAAATGCACAACGTTATGTGGATATTCTTGAAAATTATTTAGATAATATTAATTTAGTGGACAACAGATCTGTTATTTGGCAGCAGGATGGAGCACCACCGCACTCTGCAAGGAACGTCACCGAATACCTAAACAGAAAATATCCTATTTGGATAGGAAGGCACGGTGTTATACATTGGCCCGCTAAAAGTCCGGACTTAACACCTTTTTTTTCTGGGGTATGATAAAACAAGATATATACGAAACTGGGGTTTTTAATAATATGAATGAGTTAAAAGAATGCATACGTATAAAAATTGAGGAATTAAACCAAAATGGTAATATATTTCAAAGGGGGAGAAGCAATTTTATAAAGCGATGCCAAATGTGTATTCAGAATGGTGGTGGTTACGTGGAAAATATTTAATTACGTTACGTGTAAATAAATAAAATTGTGTTACTCTATTGTGTTACTGTATTAATATTGACTTTTATTTGTTTTTATTAGGCTTATGTTGTTTATTGTTATTACTCGTTACTGTTATTGTCACCTATATATTATTTATTTATTATCTCAATAAATGGCATTGTTTCCAGAGGTATCTTGATATGTTTTTTTTTATAATTGACACCCTTTACCAAGAATGACCACTGAAATAAAAAATGTCCTCAAATCATGTAACAACCTTATTACTCCACCTGTTAAGAATAGGTTACGTGTATCTGACCCTACTGTACCTAGATTGTATTGTCTACCAAAAATTCATAAGCCAGGGAAGTCGGTGCGTCCAATAGTATCGTCTATTGGATCTCCGACTTACCACTTATAAAAATGGTTGACTAAGAAATTTGAAAGTTTGCCCATTGCACAGCCTAGTTTTTCAGTTAAAAATTCGAATGATTTCATTGATAAGGTCAAGAATATTCAATTGCAAGAGGGTGAAATTTTGATTTCCTTTGATGTTTGTTCATTATTTCCGAGTGTACCAATTCCACAGACCCTGGACTATCTTGAGGATTTACTCGAATTAAACAACTATAGAAAAGAAGTAATAGAAGAATATATAAACCTTACAAAACTTTGTATGTAACAAAATTGCTTCCGTTTCAATGACAAGTTCTATGAACAACATGAAGGAACCGCAATAAGTAACTGTTTATCGCCTTTCATTGCTGATGTCTTCATGAGTCGATTTGAAACTGAAGCAAAAGAAGAATTCGAGTATTTTCCTAGGATTTGGCTGAGATATGTGGATGACATTTTTGCCGTGTTTGACACTAATATTGCGGATGTAGAAAACTTCATTTCCAAATTAAATAGGTAGTCGTTTCACTTCTGTAAAGTTTACATATGAACTAGGAAATAATGGAAAACTTCCATTTTTAGATGTATTAGTAATTAAAAATAGTGACAATAGGTTAGAATTTGATATATATAGAAAATATACCAGTACGATCAGATATATCCCTAATGACTCTCACCACTGCTATTAACATAAAATGGCAAGTTTTAATTTTCTTGTCCATCGTTTACTAAGTTTCCCTCTCAGTAATGAGAGGTTTGAAAAAGAAAAAGTATTAATTAAAGATATAGCTGTGAGTAATGATTATCCTAGAGATATAGTTGAAAAACTATTTAGGAAGCGTAAATTTAAGGACACACTTCGTAATTCTACGACCTTTCAAAAGGATATAGACACTCCAAAATATGTATCCATCCCGTACGAACCCCGGTTTACTCGTGGTTTGAGTAAGGTCTTCAAAAACGTGGGTATAACAGCGATTCATTCGTCGTGTAATAAATTACAACAACTTTTAGACAATCCAAAGGATAAAATTGTGCCAAATGAAAGGTCCGGGATTTACGAAATTAGTTGTAATGATTGTGATCGAAAATATGTTGGACAAACGAGACGATCAATTAACACCAGATTTAAAGAGCATATGGCTCATCTAAAATATGAAAGAACAGATATGTCTATTGTTGCACAACATGCTTCTGACAACAATCATATAATAGATATTAGTAATTTAAGATTAGTTAGAAATGTGACCAATAATAGACAGTTGGATGCATTTGAGAGCATAGAAATTGTAAAATGTAAAAGTAGCATGAATGGTGACAAGGGACCTATACCGTATAGCCCTCTTTACGCGTTGCTTAGCAACCGATCATTGAAGCGTGATTAGTCACGCGTAAATTTCACGGCGATATCATTAGTGACGTCACTATGAAAAAAAATAGTTTAATTATGGTAGATTTTGTAGTTTAAGATTAGTTTTAATCGTCTCCGGATGATGCCAACTTGGTTGCCGAAACGCGCGTCGAGCGAAGTGAAATTGTTATCTCAAAACTCCCGATTTTCGTTAGTAACCAGTGAATCTCGGACAGGGTTAATTTAAATTAAATACAACGTAGGGTAGGTATTTTTCCTTTTGACGATCACGTATCCCGGCCATGTGTTTCTCTGATTATTATGTTTAACCGACCCGGGTTGGTTACATTACAGTATGTATGTAATTTTTTAATTAAACAACAAATTTAAAAAGTTCGGCGAATTCACTACAAAATTTCCCACCATTTTAAAAAAAGATTATCTAAATTAGGCGACGGGTTCAGAAAATAATGTATTACAAAGTTGGGCAAATTTTTTTGTGTTGCGTTAATTTTGTCCGCCAGTGTATGTCAATACAACAAGAATAGGCGAAAAAAATGCACTCCGAGCCGAATACCGGACAGGATTAAATAAAATGTAAAATATACCGGCATGTTTGACATCAATTTCCTTTAAATTCAATTAAATATAACGTTCCTAAGTCAAGTGCTTAATTTTATAAGTGAAGTACAACAGAATTACCTGGCAGTTTGTATCAGGATCTCCAAAGAACCCTTTGTACCTCTGCGTTTTACAGTTGAAACTAGTCTGCGGAATGTTGGACAAAGCAGGATAGTCAACGCCGGGCTTTCCAGGGGTCCCCCCTTCTGGGCTATCTGCCGGAAACTTTTGGCTCACAGTTCCAGGTAGGTCCTCCATGTGTTCGCTAACCCCAGCGCCGGTCTCGTTCTCATCATCCTCGTAGTTTTCGGCCGCGTCCTCC
>CAXKVY010000503.1:0-15487 GCA_964058915.1 Tetropium fuscum | reverse complement strand
CCAATATGTTGGAATTTACTCTCTGGTTGTTTTAAACTCTCATTAATTGAACTTGTTTTTCTGCTCTGTTTATATGCTTAGGAACATATATTTTTGCTGCAATCATTAACTCATGTTTTATTTTATGTTAATTTAATTACATAATGCGACACAAATAGGTGTATTATAAGTTATTGAGAGTACTAAGTCATGCAGAAGAAGATTTATATAATTTGACAAATCGAAACATATTAATTATTTACGATTATTGATACAGTTAAAATATCTATACTAGTAGTTATGAACTTTTTCAAATTACATGTTCATGTCGTGTATTGTGAAATATATCAACAGTTATTCATATCTATTATTACTAATATTCTTTCATATTGAACAGGCTATTTCAGCTGCTGATGAGATCATAGAAGAACCAACAAAATTTTGTATTTAAAATAGTTCGCAATTTCTATGAATACATTAGCAGTCAATTTATTCAATAAAACAGGTATTATTAATAATTTCTAAAATAGTATCATTCGTGCATAATTAAAATTAAGCTTTCGGCATCTCGGCATCCATAAAATGAGGGAGCAACCATTTTTTCAGAAGATCAACATTAGAAAAATGATAGAGCTGATAAAGTGTATACGAGCATAGTTGCATCTGGTAGGTGGTAAAGCACAGGACATCCACACTTATCTTAAAATTTCGCCCTATGTATTTAGCAATAGTATCTAGATTCGAATAGTGGTTCAAACCGTGCATGCGAGTCCGATACTGGAACTTAAAGTCAGCCCGATGGACTATCTACGACTGCACACTGGTGTAAAGAGAATAAACAGGCTGGTCGTAAATAATTTCTTTGCTGACCGCGCCGCGTACCTACTGTTAAATAAAGGTTTATGAATGCAGTGCGTAAATACCGATTTATCAAGCGTAGTTTACTTTTAGTATTCATCTTTAAAGCATTCACTACTAAAAAGTATAATATTATTTCCTAATTTGCCATGGCTTTCTGGAAATCCCGAAATAGTTGAACCGGTTATTGTCGAAAAAGTCGAGGCAACATTAGAATTTAAATATCAAGATTTACATGTACAAGTCAAGGTACTATTTTAAATACCCTTATCCTAAATATCCTGGAATTGGATTACTTAGTTATTTTGGACTTATATTTTTCAGACATGAAAGATTTTTGAATACGATTTTACTGAAAATATAGAATAATATTTTCAAGACAACAGTCGTTTAAAAGCGATAACTTATAGGGACAAAAAACCACGTCAAGATGTATTGGAAGTATTTATTTGTAATATATTTCAGACGAATGTAGTTTCAGTAGTTTCCACAAACACCAAAACACTTTCACTTCGCTCGACGCGCGTTTCGCCAATCAAGTTGGCATCATCCGGAGACGATTAAAACTAATCTTAAACTACAAAATCTACCATATTTATACTATTTTCATGGTGACGTCACTAATGATATCACCGTGAAATTTACGCGTGACTAATCACGCTTCAATGATCGGTTGCTAAGCAACGCGTAAAGCGGGCTATACTGTATGATATCACCGTGGAATAATGTACCAAAAAATGTTCCTCGGAAGGTCGTTAATATTGTGTAAAATCACTCGACACACTCTTTGATGAAGAAGAACTTGACCTTCTAAACAAGGTTTTAAACTTTGCTGTAGGGGTTCTGATGATATTTTGGATGATGTCGTGGCAGGGCTTGAAAGTTCAATTCAATATCTGCCTGATTCATCCAAGGGTTATTTCTAAAAATATAATGAATGACAATAGAAAGTCATGCTCAAAGAATCCTAGAAAGACAATCAAAAGATTGCGCGAAAAAGACTGTTTTTATTTAAAAGCAGATAAAAGTAATAAGGTTGTTATTTTAGATAAAGAGGACTATTATGAACGGGTAAACAACCTAAATAGTAATGGTCCTTATAAAGAACTTACTAGAAACCCTTTACCAAGAATGACCACTGAAATAAAAAATGTCTTCAAATCATGTAACAACCTTATTACTCCACCTGTTAAGAATGGGTTACGTGTGTCTAACCCTACTGTACCTAGATTGTATTGTCTACCAAAAATTCATAAGCCAGGGAAGTCGGTGCGTCCAATAGTATCGTCTAATGGATCTCCGACTTACCACTTATCAAAATGGTTGACTAAGGAATTTGAAAGTTTGCCCATTACACAGCCTAGTTTTTCAGTTAAAAATTCGAATGATTTCATTGATAAGGTCAAGAATATTCAATTGCAAGAGGGTGAAATTTTGATTTCCTTTGATGTTTGTTCAATATTTCCTAGTGTACCAATTCCACAGACCTTGGACTATCTTGAGGATTTACTCGAATTAAACAACTATAGAAAATAAGTAATAGAAGAATATATAAACCTTACAAAACTTTGTATGAAACAAAATTGCTTCCGTTTCAATGACAAGTTCTATGAACAACATGAAGGAACCGCAATGGGTAACTGTTTATCGCCTTTCATTGCTAATGTCTTCATGAGTCGATTTGAAACTGAAGCAAAAGAAGAATTCGAGTATTTTCCTAGGATTTGGCTCAGGTATGTGGATGACATTTTTTGCCGTGTTTGACACTAAGATTGCGGATGTAGAAAACTTCATTTCCAAATTAAATAGTCGTTTCACTTCTGTAAAGTTTACATATGAACTAGGAAATAATGGAAAACTTCCATTTTTAGATGTATTAGTAATTAAAAATAGTGACAATAGGTTAGAATTTGATCAACATAAAATGGCAAGTTTTAATTTTCTTGTCCATCGTTTACTAAGTTTCCCTCTCAGTAATGAGAGGTTTGAAAAAGAAAAAGTATTAATTAAAGATATAGCTGTGAGTAATGGTTATCCTAGAGATATAGTTGAAAAACTAATTAGGAAGCGTAAATTTAAGGACACACTTCGTAATTCTACGACCTTTCAAAAGGATATAGAGACTCCAAAATATGTATCCATCCCGTACGAACCCCGGTTTACTCCTGGTTTGAGTAACGTCTTCAAAAACGTGGGTATAACAGCGATTCATTCGTCTAGTAATAAATTACAACAACTTTTAGACAATCCAAAGGATAAAATTGTTCCAAATAAAAGGTCTGGGATTTACGAAATTAGTTGTAATTATTTTGATCGAAAATATGTTGGACAAACGAGACGATCAATTAACACCAGATTTAACGAGCATATGGCTCATCTAAAATATGAAAGAACAGGTAAGTCTAGTGTTGCACAACATGCTTTTGACAACAATCATAGAATAGTAATTAGTAATTTAAGATTAGTTAGAAATGTGACCAATAATAGACACTTAGACAGTTGGCTGCATTTGAGAGCATAGAAATTGTAAAATGTAAAAGTAGTATGAATAGCGACAAGGGACCTATACCGTATAGCCCGCTTTACGCGTTGCTTAGCAACCGATGATTGAAGCGTGATTAGTCACGCGTAAATTTCACGGTGATATTATACCGTATAGCCTGCTTTACGCGTTGCTTAGCAACCGATCATTGAAGTGTGATTAGTCACGCGTAAATTTCACGGTGATATCATTAGTGACGTCACCATGAAAATAGTATAAATATGGTATATTTTGTAGTTTAAGATTAGTTTTAATCGTCTCCGGATGATGCCAACTAGGTTGGCGAAACGCGCGTCGAGCGAAGTGAAAGTGTTTCGGTGTTTAGAAATTAACACTCATGTGCCATTAATAAAACACTCATTTTACGCATTTAATACAAAAATAACTAATATATAATAACAAAAATTTGTCAATAAACGTATGTTATTTTTTTATATTTTTTGAGCAAATTCACTCCCTTGCACAAGTTAGTCCCTGCACAAAAATGGATACTTATTCTAATCACTAGCTATACTCGTATAATATATATTTGTTATATACTAAATTAAATCTTACACTTAATTTCCAATTAAACCTACTTAATGTTTAACTTCATAATATTAACTTATCTACCTACTTTAAATATTAAATAATTTAAAACTACGTTTCCCTAATGTCTAATATTCAATAATTAATCATGTTTCATTAGGTGTATAAACAAAACTAACCCACTTTAACGGATAAACAATACCTTCAGCATGTGAATGTCATTGTCACGAATTGCGTGACAATTTGTTTATATTGCTATCAAAGTTGTATTAGTTGTACACTATAAGCCAACACTTTTTTAATGTATATAAATAAATAGCTCTACGTTTCATATAAATAAGTTTCAATCGAAGCATTATCTCACTATAATAAATAATAAATCCCAAGCCTAATAGGGTACATTATTTTCTTGCATAAAAAATGGATGTTATTCAAGAATAATATATTTATGTAAAATTTTATTCCATAATTCCTAGTAATAATTTTTTTATAAATTAATACGTGATACGTAATAAATTAATACATAATAAATTAACCGTGACGTTACACCTTATATATGAGAGCAGTGCTTAATTTTAATTCTTCATTTTGTCGTAGAATACTGTGCAGAGATTTTAAGTGGGTTTTTAAGATGAAAAAAAACTGCTTATTCTAAATATTGTATTGTACCATTATGTAAGAATGTCTCATTTATTATTCTGTCCCAAAGATAATTTTAATGTTGTACTTATTCTACTTATTAATTTTAATTATGTAGGTACTTAGGTATAATTAAATATTTATTTTTTCATATTTATTAACAGTAAATTTATATTAATTCAGCTAGATTTGGTAATTATTTACCATTTTGACTTTTTTTCAGAGGCACAAAATTCGATCCATCTAAAATTTACCAAAAATTCATTTGAAAATATTTTCCTAACTACAGGTTCGATATACATGATTTGTTTTGAAATTGTAGGTTTGTTCGTGCGGAACGCAGATGAGCTACTGAATTTCAGCTCAATTTTAAATTTTGACCATATACAAGGTGTACCAATTACATTGTTTTTTTGCATGAAGTTTGCAACACTCTATGGTAAGTGCAAGCAATAAAAAGATGAAAATTTTGGTGCAGTACTTTAGCGTAGTCTCTTCTTAAAAAGTGATTTTTTAATTCATGTCAATATCTCTATTAATAGGGAAGATATGATTAATTAAAATAATGACTATGTGTCATGGTAATTTTCAATGCAATTGCCAATGGGTTTTTGCAAAGTTGCTTTAGCATCTTCGTTTGTTTTTTTTGACAAGTGTCGCTAGTGTTTCTAAGTTAATTGTTGAGATTTGGTCTGAATTATAACAAAGTAACGGTAAACAATAAAAAGTAATAATGGTCTTAAGTGCAACTGGCGCCGCCAGAGCCATAACTTTAAGACAGGAAGGGCGGTCACAATACTATGCGGCACAAGGTCTAGGCGTTTCAAAATGTAGTATTCAAAAAGCCGTGGAACGGTTTCGAGAAACTGGAGAATACACCAGAAGAATGGGATCATGAAGAAAAAGATGTACAACTCAGCAGGACTACCGTTTTTTAGCCCTAAGAATACTACGAAACAGGGACTCTACTTCAGTTAGTGAGCGGAATGCTTTACAACATGTACGTGGTGTAGATATTAGTGTACGAACTGTGAGAAGAAGGGTAAATGAAGTTGGCTTAATGGCAAGAAGACCTGCCAATGGCCCATTGCTGATTAGAGAACATCGTAGACAGCGCCTTCTTTTCGCCCGTGAACACCAAAATTGGGGAATTGAGGAATGGGGTAAAATCCTGTTTACTGATGAATCGAGATTTTGTATGTTATCTCCAGATGGCCGTCACAGAGTATGGCGAAGAGGTGGCGAAAGGTTTGCAGAGTGCAATAGTGTGCCAAGGTTCAGTTTTAGTGGTGGCTCAATTATAGTGTGGGGAGGAATTAGTCTTGAAGCTCGTACAGAGTTAGTGGTGGAGTAATGACTGCTGATAGGTATATTACTGACATTTTGGAACCACATGTTGGGCCTTTTGTCCCATATATTGGAAACATGCTAATGCATGATAATGCCCGTCTACATGTGGCAAGAATCGTTTCCGAGTATTTGGATCAGGTTGATGTTAACTGTATGATGTGGCCTGCAAGAAGCCCAGATCATAACCCTATCGAACATGTTTGGGACATGGTAGGAAGACGTGTTCAAGCTCAAGTTCCTGCTCCTGTGAACCTGAGGGAGCTTAGTGCAGCTGTCGTGCAAGCATGGGATGAATGTGACCAAGGTGCCATTCGTCATTTATTTGAGGGGATGCCAAGACGCATGGAAGCTGTAATTCTTGCTCGGGGAGGCAATACAAGATATTAACTGTTTAATTAAAGTTTATTTTTGTTGTTAATTTTAAAATATTGTTACATTTATTATCGAGAAATTTTGTATGTTGGTTCTTTGTTTGTGAAGTTAAAAGTTAACGTTAATTATAAATTGAAAAACTATGTCATTATTTTAATTAACGTATCTTCCCTATTAATAGAGATATTGACATGAATTAAAAAATGAATTGTTAAGAAGACACTACGCTAAAGTTACGTACCAAAATTTTTTGCAAAAATCCAATTTAATTGGTACACCTTGTATATGGTCAAAATTTAAAATTGAGCTGAAATTCAGTAGCACTTGCATTCCTCACGAACAAACCTACAATTTCAAAAAAAAATCATATAACTCGAACCTATAGTTAGGAAAATATTTTCAAATGAATTTTTGGTAAATTTAAGATGGATCGAATTTTGTACCTCTGAGTGTATATACGTGTAGAAGAATTTCTGTATCAATGAAATGTTGTGCAAATGCATAATATATCATGCATAATAAATAATAAAAGTATAATAAGGTAGAAACAGTTGCAAAACGTCGGAAACTGTTGTAAAACGTAGGGTAAGGACAATAATAATTGAGGAATATATTATAAAATCCCTAAAAATTAAATCAAATATGTTATGTCCAAAGGTGTATCTGGAATGGTTTCTCTGTTGTCGTAAGCCATGGATTCAATGTCTTCCAAGATAATCGCAGCAGCTTTTTGTACAATTCTCTCACGTTATTTATGTTTTTCTTTACATCTTAAAGTGTACCATGAGTCAAGATTTTATCACCAAAAGTACGAAAGGGGACGAGAGTTTGTCTGATGCGCAATGTACTGAAAACCATTCGGTCTCCATATTTTTCCCCTCTCTTTGATGGTCTTCCCATGTGGTGATTCTCCCGTAACCTGTCCAACGTCCAACAACTTCTCCAGAGAGAATTGCCAGTTATCATTCCCTTAAATATAATCGTGGATTTATTCTAGTACTTCTGAAATCCCTTCATCTTCTTTTGCATCACTCCTCATGATATATTGCATCTGGTGCGTGTAAATCCTCAACAGTGTAGATTCTTACGTCTTCCTACGTCTTTTCCCACTCATTATTACTTTCTTGCCCACGAACGATAATGAAATTGGTAAACGTAGTGGTACGGAAATTAAAAACTGCTCGACGATTAGCATAAGGTTTTTTTCTATCCTCTTCGTCGTACGTTTCTGTACAGAAAAATACTGTTTTCAAACATAATTTCACTTGACCTGAACGCAAAGACGCCATCACGTGATGCTGGGTGTGCTCTGAAAGAGTTTGCCACAAAAACCTCGTTATTGAGTCACTTTTAACGTATTCTCTTATGCAAGAATTTTGAACACCAATTGTTTTATTTCTGAAACTTCTTATATATATATATATATATATATATATATATATATATATATATATATATATATATATATATATATATATATATATATATATATATATATATATATATATATATATATATATATATATATATATATATATATATATATATATATATATATATATATATATATATATATATATATATATATATATATATATATATATATATATATATATATATATATATATATATATATATATATATATATATATATATATATATATATATATATATATATATATATATATATATATATATATATATATATATATATATATATATATATATATATATATATATATATATATATATATATATATATATATATATATATATATCGGACTATCGGACATAAAAGCGCACCTGGCGCACCTAGATTTTGTCCCAAATTTGATGTTCCATAACTTTTAAACCAGCCTATCGATTTTGATAATTTTTTTTTTTAAAGGGCGATTCTTGCGGATGACTGGCTTTTCATAAAAAATGATTTTTTAATATGTACAGCCTTTAAAAACCGATTATGATTTTGACACGAAATATGAATGTCGCTGTGGAGTGAAATTTTATTTGTATTGAATTCTTAAGTTGGTCACGGTGTTTACCATTCTTTTTTCAATATTCTTTTTTTTGAATCACCTCTCTAGCCACTTCAGCAACGAAGATGCGACATTTTAGATGAAACGGTGTTATTAAGTTTGATATTTATCAAGGAGGCTCTGGTAACGGTTAACACTGAAACGTCAAAAGATTCAGTTGAAATTCTCGTGAAAAAAAATAATTCAGTTAACGCTCTAAAAGAAAATGCCAGTGCAAATTAGTCCAATTCAAGTAGCTAGAGTTGTGGCTTTGGTAGAAGATAGAAGGAGTCAAAGATATGCAGCTCGTATTGTTGGTCTACCAGAAACAACTGTCCGAGGAGCGATCCAGCGCTACCGAGAAACGGGCCAATACAGCTGACGTCCAGGTTCGGGTAGTTCCAGGATTATGCAAAATATTGACGATCGATTTATTGGTCTGCAAATATCGAGGAATCCCTATCAAACAGCTGTGATCACAAAAGGAACAGTTGTGTCAGATCGAACAATTTGTCGGAGATTCAGGATCTCGGTTTTATCGCAAGAAGACCTGCTATTGGAATGCGATTACCTCGACGACATCGAGTAGCTCCTTTGGATTTTGCTCGAATTCATCTTGTTTGGAATGAGTTGCAATGGTCTCAAGTTTTATTCACTTACGACTCAAGCTTCATGTTGACATCGGTAGACGGGCGTCGGAGGGTCTGGAGAAGGCGTGGGGAAAGATACGAGGATGGTATGTTCAATGAAAGGGAGAGTTTTGGCGGTGGTTCACTAATGGTATGGGGTGAAATTACCAGCGATGCCCGTACAGAATTATTTATGTTTCCACTACGGCAATCTCTAAATGCAGTTAGATACATAGAGATCTTGAATGACCATGTGGTCCCATTTGCACCTTACATTGGCGAAGAATTCCTCTTAATGCAAGATAATGCACGACCGCATACCGCAGTGATGATAACACAATTTTTAAACGATGTCGGAATTGATCGTATACCGTGGTGGGCTAAAAGCCCTGATATGAATCCCATTGAGCATTTATGGAATGAATTGGGACAACGTGTTAGTAGACGCAACCCAGAGAATCTGAATGAATTGAGGATTGCTCTTACAGAAGAATGGGACAATATCCCTCAAATCACTATCACAAATTTGATTGAAAGCATGCCTAGGCATATGGAAGCTATTATAGCAGCCAGAGGAGGAAATACTCATCGTTAGTTAGTTTGTTGTTCAGTTATTTTTTAAGTTTATTGTTTTAATCATTAATAATTACAGTCGTTTTACTAAAATGGCGTTACTTGTAAGTAACAATTATTTCAGCGTCCGTAATCGAAAACGCTAAACATTTCTTAAACGATGAACTTTTTAGATATTTTCAGCTCCACGACCTCCTTGTTGAATATCAAACTTAATAACACCGTTTCATCTGAAATGTCGCATCTTCGTTGCTGAAGGGGCTAGAGAGGTGATCAAAAAAGATAATATTGAAAAAAGAATGGTAAACACCGTGACCAACCTAAGAATTCAGTACAAATAAAATTTCACTCCACAGCGACAATCAAATTTCGTGTCAAAATCATAATCGGTTTTTAAAGGCAGTAATGTTAAAAAATACATTTTTTATGAAAAGCCAATTACAAAATAGTTATCCGCAAGAATCGCCCTTTCAAACAAAAAAAATATCAAAATCGATAGGCTGGTTTAAAAGTTATTAAACATTGAACAAATTTGGGACAAAATCAGAGTGGTCGTAACACTCTGAAGATCCTCAATGAAGGTGAAAGAACTTGTACAACTAATATTTAGAGTGGTACAAGTTCTAAATTTACAGTAAAATTTATAGTAAAAAATATCAGACTGACTTCCTCCATATAGAAAGAAAAGAATAATTATTAGCATTTTTACAAATTTATCACCATTGTGTAGGTACTACATACTGATTTAGATTTAATAGGTAATGATTATTCGTCAATGGTACTAACAATTTTCTTTTTTGTTACAGGCTTAGAAGAAACTTTAGAATTAGTTAAAGGAATAGGTGGTAAAGCATTCGCCTTTCAATGTGATTTAGCTGATAAGGAGGATATATATAGGATAGCTAAGAAAACACAACAAGAAGTAGGGGATGTAAGTAAATTTTAATATGTTATTACTAATAAAGATGGATTCTGGCTGAGGTAACTCATAAGTATATCACAATTCAGAACATGCGTTGTATTGTACTAGTGTTAGCCGTGGTTTTACGCCTCGTCGCATAGATATGTCGATCCTTTGTAAGGTCCCGCTATTTTTCGAGTCCCAAAGCCAACGTTGCAGTTGTTGATGAATCTCAGCAGTTGAGTAGCCCTGGTTACTAACGAGCCATGTAGGCTTAGAAATTTACTTAGAGGCTTGCCCCCAGGTTTGGAACCTATGTCTGAATTCCTTTAACCCTTTCAGCCATGAATAAATTCGAGAAGATATTTAATATTGCTTTTATTGAAATATTGCTTACAAGAGTATCAGAAATACATTCAACGATAAATCTATTTCAACGATAATACATTCAACGTCAACCTTTCCAAAAAATTATAAACCATTTTCTGACATGGCTAATTGCTGGAACCATTCCATGAAACAATTTTTGTTGTCAAATAAATACTATCCTACGGTGCAAGTTTTACAAGCCCATCTAATCCTGTGAGGTTGAGCTGCATTGCTGCAAAAAGCATATCTTCTTGATATGCTAAGTCATATCGCTTTTCCTGTGGAATATTTCCCCGGAAAAGAAAAGGCTATTGGCATAATGTCTTCAGATATGTATCCAGACCTATTTGCTCTAAGC
Source organism: Tetropium fuscum (assembly GCA_964058915.1). Classification (NCBI taxonomy): domain Eukaryota; kingdom Metazoa; phylum Arthropoda; class Insecta; order Coleoptera; family Cerambycidae; genus Tetropium; species Tetropium fuscum. The sequence continues at coordinate 4,374 of CAXKVY010000503.1, read as the reverse complement.
CAAACTTTATTGCCTCGTTTCACGGATTTATTCGGCATATATTGCAAAGTAAACCTACTTTTAATTTGATCATCGATTCATTAATTACCTGGAACCCTTCAAGTTTAAAAGCATGCAGCATAGTGTTATGATAACAGTGGCGGCTCGTGCCAAATTAAGCAAGCAGTGCAAAAACTGGCAAAGACACATAATGAAGTGCTAAAAGTTTTAAAATTTTCAAGGTTACGCGTTTTCCTGGCACTAGGAATTTTAATAAAATATCCATTTGAACAAAAATAGACTTCCATAAGAATAATTATTTGAGTTTATGATTACCATGGCCACCGGCTTTAAGGGTGCATTATTGTTTTGATTTTCAACACACATTTATTTTTACAGATAAAAAAATCTATGATTGTTGTCAAAAGCATGTTGTGCAACACTAGACTTATCTGTTCTTTCATATTTTAGATGAGCCATATGCTCTTTAAATCTGGTGTTAATTGATCGTCTCGTTTGTCCAACATATTCACAACCGTTTGTCCAACATATCACAATCATTACAACTAATTTCGTAAATCCCAGACCTTTCATTTGGAACAATTTTATCCTTTGGATTGTCTAAAAGTTGTTGTAATTTATTACTCGATGAATGAATCGCTGTTATACCCACGTTTTTGAAGACCTTACTCAAACCACGAGTAAACCGGGGTTCGTACGGGATGGAAACATATTTTGGAGTCTCTATATCCTTTTGAAAGGTCGTAGAATTACGAAGTGTGTCCTTAAATTTACGCTTCCTAATTAGTTTTTCAACTATATCTCTCGGATAAACATTACTCACAGCTATATCTTTAATTAATATTTTTTCTTTTTCAAACCTCTCATTACTGAGAGGGAAACTTAGTAAACGATGGACAAGAAAATTAAAACTTGCCATTTTATGTTGATAGCAGTCGTGAGAGTCATTAGGGATATATCTGATTGGAATCTTTTCTATATAATTATATCAAATTCTAACCTATTGTCACTATTTTTAATTACTAATACATCTAAAAATGGAAGTTTTCCATTATTTCCTAGTTCATATGTAAACTTTACAGAAGTGAAACGACTATTTAATTTGGAAATGAAGTTTTCTACATCCGCAATCTTAGTGTCAAACACAGCAAAAATGTCATCCACATACCTCAGCCAAATCCTAGGAAAGTACTCGAATTCTTCTTTTGCTTCAGTTTCAAATCGACTCATGAAGACATCAGCAATGAATGGCGATAAACAGTTACCCATTGCGGTTCCTTCATGGTGTTCATAGAACTTGTCATTGAAACGGAAGCAATTTTGTTTCATACAAAGTTTTGTAAGGTTTATATATTCTTCTATTACTTCTTTTCTATAGTTGTTTAATTCGAGTAAATCCTCAAGATAGTCCAAGGTCTGTGGAATTGGTACACTCGGAAATAATGAACAATCATCAAAGGAAATCAAAATTTCACCCTCTTGCAATTGAATATTCTTGACCTTATCAATGAAATCATTCGAATTTTTAACTGAAAAACTAGGCTGTGCAATTGCCAAACTTTCAAATTCCTTAGTCAACCATTTTGATAAGTGGTAAGTCGAAGATCCAATAGACAATACTATTGGACGCACCGACTTCCCTGGCTTATGAATTTTTGGTAGACAATACAATCTAGGTACAGTAGGGTTAGATACACGTAACCTATTCTTAACAGGTAGAGTAATAAGGTTGTTACATGATTTGAGGACATTTTTCATTTCAGTGGTCATTCTTGGTAAAGGGTTTCTAGTAAGTTCTTTATAAGGACCATTACTACTCTTTATCTAAAATAACAACCTTATTACCTTTATCTGCTGTTAAATAAAAACAGTCTTTCTCGCGCAATTTTTTGATAATCTTTCTAGGATTCTTTGAGCATGACTTTCTATTGTCTACGTTATTCATTATAATGTTAGAAATTTGGTTCCTGCAACCCACTCTGACGAGACCCTTGGATGAATCAGGCAGATATTGAATTGAACTTTCAATCCCTGCCACGATATCATCCAAAATCTCTTCAGAAGGGGCTACAGCAGAGTTTAAACCCTTGTTTAGAAAGTCAAGTTCATCTTTATCAAAAGAGTGTGACGAGTGTTTTTCCACAATGTTAACGACCTTCCGAGGAACATTTTTTGTTACATTAGTAGTCAATTTTTTAAATTTTTTATTTTGTGCAGAAATTTTTGTTGATAATTTATAATATGAACAATGGTGCGAATTTCAGAGGAACATGTTTTTATCAATCAACGCGAAATTTATCAAAAAAATGTCTTCCCAAAATAAAAAATTTAAAACATTAAAAAATGTAACAAAAAATGTTCCTCGGAAGGTCTCCGAGGAACATTGTACCGATTATATTGTCTACCAAAAATTCATAAGCCAGGGAAGTCGGTGCGTCCAATAGTATCGTCTATTGGATCTCCGACTTACCACTTATCAAAATGGTTGACTAAGGAATTTGAAAGTTTGCCCATTGCACAGCCTAGTTTATCAATTAAAAATTCGAATGATTTCATTGATAAGGTCAAGAATATTCAATTGCAAGAGGGTGAAATTTTGATTTTCTTTGATGTTTGTTCATTATTTCCGAATGTACCAATTCCACAGACCTTGGACTATCTTGAGGATTTACTCGAATTAAACAACTATAGAAAAGAAGTAATAGAAGAATATATAAACCTTACAAAACTTTGTATGAAACAAAATTGCTTCCGTTTCAATGACAAGTTCTATGAACACCATGAAGGAACCGCAATGGGTAACTGTTTATCGCCATTCATTGCTGATGTCTTCATGAGTCGATTTGAAACTGAGGCAAAAGAAGAATTCGAGTACTTTCCTAGGATTTGGCTGAGGTATGTGGATGACATTGTTTGCTGTATTTGACACTAATATTGCGGATGTAGAAAACTTAATTTCCAAATTAAATAGTCGTTTCACTTCTGTAAAGTTTACATATGAACTAGGAAATAATGGAAAACTTCCATTTTTAGATGTATTAGTAATTAAAAATAGTGACAATAGGTTAGAATTTGATATATATAGAAAAGATACCAGTACGATCAGATATATCCCTAATGACTCTCACCACTGCTATCAACATAAAATGGCAAATTTTAATTTTATTGTCGATCGTTTACTAAGTTTCCCTCTCAGTAATGAGAGGTTTGAAAATGAAAAAGTATTAATGAAAGATATAGCTGTGAGTAATGGTTATCCGAGAGATATAGTTGAAAAACTAATTAGGAAGCGTAAATTTAAGGACACACTTCGCAATTCTACGGATATATCCTTTCAAAAGGATATAGAGACTCCAAAATATGTATCCATCCCGTACGAACCCCGGTTTACTCGTGGTTTGAATAAGGTCTTCAAAAACGTGGGTATAACAGCGATTCATTCATCGAGTAATAAATTACAACAACTTTTAGACAATCCAAAGGATAAAATTGTTCCAAATGAAAGGTCTGGGATTTACGAAGTTAGTTGTAATGATTGTGATCGAAAATATGTTGAACAAACGAGACGATCAATTAACATCAGATTTAAAGAGCATATGGCTCATCTAAAATATGGAAGAACAGATAAGTCTAGTGTTGCACAACATGCTTTTGACAACAATCATAGAATAGATATTAGTAATTTAAGATTAGTCAGAAATGTGACCAATAATAAACAATTGGATGCATTTGAGAGCATATAAATTGTAAATTTGTCCATTTGCTCCCGTATAGATTGAATTGTGGCTTCAAATCATTTTTTACTTTGACAGAATCGGTACATACTTGTTGTAACCAGGGTTGGCACGAATTAATTCATATGAATTAAGTCAACGATTTAATTCGCGAATTATTTCAAATGACTTTTTTTTTAAAAAGTCACGAATTATTTCAACTGTTTCCCAATGGGTACAAATTGCATTATATATCAACTTCAAACGTTCAAACTGAAATATTCGATGCCATTATGGCAACAGGCAACGGGAACCGAATAGTAGTAGTACATGTGTAGTAACAGACAATGCTGCTAATATGGCAAGAATGCGACTGCAAATGCAAGAAAATTCCTGATGATGTAAATGTTATTACATATGGCTGTTCGGCCCACTTATTAAATCTACTAGCCAAGGATTTAAATGTTGAAGGGGTTATGAACTATATAGTGCGGATCATAAAGTATTTTAGAAATAACCATTTAGCAAAAGCCGTATTTTCCTCCGAAGGTGGATCATCACTTCCATTGCCAATTGAGGTACGCTGGAACAGCGCATGCGACTCACTTAGGCACATTTGAAAAACTGGTATACACTCGTCAAAATTTGCGAAGAACATCGC
>CAXKVY010000502.1:0-19920 GCA_964058915.1 Tetropium fuscum | reverse complement strand
AAGTTGATTTTTCAAATAGTATTCCACCAACTTTTCAGAATAAAAATGAGTGCGTAGTAATAGGTGAACGGAGATACCAGCTGAACAAATCGAAATGTAAATTCGTATCTGTTGGATTAGCGTATGATTTCCAGTGCGAACCATGCATAAAATTAAGTGGAACTAAATGTGATACTGTAGTATTTAACCAAGATGAGTGGAAGTGTTTCCTCACATACCAAGGGGTTATAACGAACTACTTTTATATTAACGATGTTATGCAACCGATGGATGTAGGAAACTTTCGTATAGAGTTTGAGAAAGGATCACATTCCCGATTTATAAAAATCTTTAAAAATAATTCCTATGTATCTCTGGGATATGAAACAATATGTAGATTATGGGAGTCCTTACCCCTGATCGAGTATCGGCTTGATATGCTAGAAAGATTGCAATTTAAAAACTATTTCAGCTTGCTCTACGATGATTCCCTGGCCAAGAGCATCATTTTTAAACAAACCCTTTTTTTACATAAACTGAATTTTTAAAGAGACTTTCAAAATTTCGCAATAAGAAAATACATTTTAGCTAGCGAGAAGCTATATTTTTACAAAATTACAAATTTGTAACTTGCATTGAAAAAAAGTAATTAACACATTTGAAAAACGTGATATTTTTTCCGTTTTTCGGTTTCTGAACTCGCCTATAACTTATTATACATCAATCGAAAGATGATTTTGATACCTACAACTTCGACGTAATTTAACTTTCGACGTTTCGGGCTCAATATTTTATTATATTACCGAAAATCCGTTTTTTACACTTTCGAATGTTTTGGGTCAAGTTCACAATTAAAACTATATAGTAATAAAATACTATCCTTAGATTGTCTTTTTCTTTATGCACTGAGAGGCACAAAATTCGATCCATCTAAAATTTACCAAAAATTCATTTGAAAATATTTTCCTAACTGTAGGTTCGATTTACATGATTTTTTTTGAAATTGTAGGTGTGTTCGTGCGGAATGCAGATGTGCTACGGAATTTCAGCTCAATTTTAAATTTTGACCATATAAAAGGTGTACCATTTACATTGGATTTTTGCATAAAATTTGCAACACTATGTGGTAAGTGCAAGCAATAAAAAGATGAAAATTTTGGTACAGAACTTTAGCGTAGTCTCTTAACAATTCATTTTTTAATTCATGTCAATATCTCTATTAATAGGGAAGATATAATTAATTAAAATAATGACTATGTGTCATGGCAATTTTCATTGCAATTGCCAATGGGTTTTTGCAAAGTTGCTTTAGCATCTTCGTTTGTTTTTTTTTGACAAGTGTCGCTAGTGTTTCTAAGTTAATTGTTGTGATTTGGTCTGAATTATAACAAAGTAACGGTAAACAATAAAAAGTAATAATGGTCTTAAGTGCAACTGGCGCCGCCAGAGCCATAACTTTAATACAGGGAGGGCGGTCATAATACTATGCGACACAAGTTCTAGGTGTTTGGAGATGTAGTATTCAAAGAGTCGTGGAACGGTTTCAAGAAACTGGAGAATACACCAGAAGAATGGGATCAGGATGTAAAAGATGTACAACTCAGCAGGACGACCTAACAGGCTAAATGAAGTTGGCTTAAAGGCACATTTTGGAACCACATGTTGTGCCTTTTGTCCCATTTATTGGAAACAATTCCATGCTAATGCATGATAATGCCCGTCCACATGTGGCAAGAATCGTTTCCGAGTATTTGGATCAGGTTACGCCCCTGCATGCCTAGTATTTTTCTTTACTGTAGATAGATTCTCGCAGACGGTAACGAATTGTTTGCAAATTCATGCGGCTAATTTTGTAAATGATACGCAACAATTTTTAGATAATAATTTCTTTTCATAATTTTAATGGTATATAGTGCACGTTAATGTTTAATTTTACCTACATTATTTTTGTTTATACAGTGCTAAGTTAGAAAAACAAATTCGGCCGATTTTGAGTTTCCTCTACATTTTTAGATAAAAATGTCAGCGTGCCTTGGTGAAGATAAGGGTATGAATATGGTCCGGTCAACCGGTTAACCGACCAACCGAACAGGTTCAGACCGCGGTTTAAATAATCGTGTAACCGGTTAACCGTTCAGCATCCGGTTGACCGGACAGTAACCGGTTTGGGCAAGTCGAATCCGGCGAGTCGGTCAAACCGGTCATGACCGGACCGGTTATGGACCGGCCTAAACTAAACCGGCCATGACCGGACCGGTTAGGTTTAGGCCGGTCAATAACTGCACTATTCAAACCGGTCAGGTCTCGGCGGATTTTAACGTGTACGGTCTCTAATTGCGCAAGCGCTATTAACTATTGTAGTTCGTAATAGTTCGTATTATATGTTCGTAAACAACGCAGTGACAAGTCAGTTTGCGTCGCGCAAGCATTGTATTCTATTAGTAATAGCAGTGAAGTTCGTAAACGATATAAACATAAACATTATAAAAATTATACAAATAAATTATACAAATAAATAGACTCCCATTCATATAGGATGCGCTGTAAAAAATAGGCATAAGCTGGTCGAATTTTTACATTTAAAGGTTTGCAGACATGTTCATGGTATTTTTATGGTTTGTGGCGATTGTATAACTAGGGATCTCTTACATTTCAAACCGGCCAATATTATTAACCATTTTAGACCAGTAAAAACCGGCCTAATCTGTTATTGATGAAACTGGTCAGTAAACCGGTCTTGATCGAAATGGTCCGTAAACCGGATTGATCGATTGAAACCGATTAAAAGTATAATTGAAAACCGGATAACCGGTCCCCGTATAAAAATTTTATGGTTCGAACCAGACCGACTTAGTCAGATGTTGACAGCCCTAGTGAAGATGTCATGAAAGAAATTTATCAAGATGCCCCAAGAAATTATTTCAAGCACGCCACTGAACGTAATATAATAGCGACCATAAAATCGTGGTATACGGTTCAAATGATATGAAAATTTATGTGTGATAAATGAGGTAGACATTTTTATTGTAAATAAAAGTAAGTGTATATCGGTAGATATAACATTTACCTGATATATTACCGCTATCCGATTGCTAAGCATAATTCATCGCGTTCCGTTAATATCTGTGATAATAGGAACTTCAAACAATGCTGAATATATAAGGTTATTGATTAAATATGAAAGGATTATAGATCTGACTAAATATTGTATTAAGGGGATATAGTCCAGTCAATGAATGACCAGGCCAAAGGGTCAAAGTTCGCAAATATAGGTTTTTTGCATTTTCAGCAAAGTTTATCATAAAAGCACGTTAGCCAAAAATTGTAGATCAATTATCTATAAAAAATGTTCTTACACTTTTTTCCCGAAGAAATCCATTTCTGAGATATAGCGAATCAAAAGTTGTGTTCTCCATAATATGCAGGACATACCTACGCCACCTATATACATCACTGGACCCGTAATAGGGTGTCGCAAAATTAACACAAGATTTTAATTAAATAGAAAACACAGTTTTTAGTCTTTTGATTGTTATTTTTTTATTGAATCATAAAGTACATAGGATAGGGTTATTTATGGAATAACACATCGGGCAAATGGCCTCCACGGCTTTGCATACACATACGCACTCGTTTGTCGAAATTTCCCATGACCATTCTGCATAAATGTGGCTGAATTTCAAATAACCACATAAAAAGAAATCTAATGGTGTTAAATCACACGATCGAGGGGGCCAATTCTGATCGAAACGAGAGAGTACAGGGCCTGGAAATGTCTCATGCAGTAATTGAATTGTTTCACGGGCTGTAAGGCATGTCGCACCGTCTTATTGAAACCACATATTGGCCACATCAATATCATCCAATTTCGGCAGAAAGAACTGTGTTACCATGTCGCGATATCGAGCACCAGTAACAGTCACTGATTGACCAGCCTCATTTTCAAAAAAAAAATATGGTCCAATTATGTCTCCAGCCTAAAATCCATACCAAACAGTGACACGTTGTAGATGCATTTATTTTTCGACAATCAGATATGGGTTCTCAGAACCTCAAAAGTGGCAATTTTGGCGATTAACAAAGCCATCAAGGTGAAAAAATTCCGTTCCTTGATTGTCACCGATACTCTCACGCACTGCTTCGATATTGACATTTGAACGGCTTGTTCTTGGACGATGGACGATACTAAGCGATGTTTGAACATTTGACAGGTAAAGGTATATTATTTCTATGCAAATTTGGAAAAATTTCCTGTAACGAGGTAATTAGATCTCCTGGGGGCAATAACAGAGGTATGGATTATTTTTAAATGTGCAAATGTTACAGAGTTTAAAATGTCATCTTCAATATATAAGTAAATTTCTATGAGTTGCTCACAAATTCCTAGAAATTTTAATTTTATATAAATAGAATCAAGTTAATCGTGTGGTTTGTACCCATAATGGATTTTTCTTATTTCTTTAATGTCCTTATTGAAAGTTTCTTCGTCGGCACGCAACCTATTGAATTGAATATTGAATAATATTTAAATAGTATTGAATATTGACTAGTAGCGTTAATATTTTTGTTGATTGAACTTGTGACTGAAATTTGGTTTTTATTTAAATATTCTAGTTGATCATTGTTTCATCTAGTACATCATTGTTTAATTTATTTATGCTGTTAGAGTAATATTCTCCATATGATGCGTCAAGATTACCAGTAAGTGATTTAAATACAGAACCTATACTATTAATTCGTCCGCGTTTATAACGTTTAGTATCATAAAATACTTCGTTAAATTTGCATCCAATAACCAAAATCCACAGAAGCCTGTTCATTCTTGTGTGAAATCCTTATGTTTACAAGTTAAGGCACATAGGTAATTTACGTGATCTGTTAGGCCGAATAAAAGATGTCCAATATCTTTTAAAATTAATACGCCAGATTTTTTGGATAATTTGAAGAGTTGTACAAATTCCGTGTCATCCCAATATTGAAAATGATTAGGCCTACCTCTAGAAATTCAAACGACGCGACGTGGTGCAAAATGCGCGTGGTGAATAAAGTCATCATCTCCGTCATCTACTAAGTTCTCAAAAGCATCAAATGGATCCATTTTGCGAACAAGCTGGGTTATAATTCCAAAACTTCAACACGTCACTTCAAATGATATTCATTATTCTCACATAACAGCGCATAATTTGATCTTCAGATTGAAGTTTAAACTATATGCTATCCACCGATTGATGGTTAAACTCAGGTAGGTGTTCAACGTGATGTATACACTCATTTATGGTAAACTCCAGTTTAACCGATACCTAAACTTTAAACAGAAGGTATAAAACCGCCCGTAAAGCAAAGTGGGGGCATTAAATATATGCGATTTGGCAATTACATTTGTACTTGCAAAATTACAATAACGGTAACATTATAGCAAGTTTTTAACCATAAACAAAAAATTCAGTCTTTTTATGAGTACCTGGCAATATATCTTGCATTTTATTAAATTATGAATAAATGAAGTCGCTGGATAATTTCTTCTGATTAATAATGATTGCAACTGAAATGCATGATGAAGTATACGGTCCTGGCAAGTGGGAACCTTGGGTCCATGATTACATTCTACAGAAAAGGACGATAGGGCAAAATAATGTACTGGAAGTAAAACAATATATTGGCGGTGATGCCAAGGTATGAGCTATTAAAGGTACGAGTACAACGTTAAACACAACGCTTTGAAACACCACGGCGAAACAAGTCAGTTACTATGAAACTGAATAAGCCTAGCCTACCAAAAAAATGCAAATAATAGATGTCCGTTTTTGATAGGACTGTGTGAACAACATAACCGTACCCTATTTTCAGATTTTTGTTTGGCGTCTCCAACGGATCCAGTCTCCCTGAATTTTTCAATTAATCTCTTCACAGTTGACGAAGTTAAAACACTATTCCGACCATATTTTGTATGAAATTTTCGAACTGCGGTCGCCAAGCTTTCATGATTTTTGAAATATTGTTCAATAATGAAGACACGTTGTTCTATCGTGTAACGCTCCACTTTTACTAACCCTAAACTGTCAGCTATCGAATTGTTTTTTGTTTAGGGTTGCCAACACCTTTACTGCACAAATGGCGGCAAATTCAAACCTTGCGTTAATTTTGAGACACCCTTTACAAGTAAAAATATTGGTCTGTGTAACTAATACGTACAAATTGTACGACTCTGAGATTATAATCCAAAAAGCCAAAATCACATACTATTTTTACCCGCAGTAACTGGCTGCGGTACGACATCAGTAATTTTCAGTAGGGGTAACACAACAGTTTTTAAAAAAGGTTTATGGTTTGTTGTAAGTGAATATTGTTTGACAAACAAGATTTAGTTAATTGTGCCAAAGTTTTTAAAGACAAGCTGTAATCCACAAGCTGTAATCACCAACGGAACTCGCTCCCTTATTTCTGTGTATGGAGCTCCAGAACGAATTACCGGCGTAGATAAGTTTCGATACTCGAAAAAATACTCGTAACAATAAACGAGTGCAATTAGCTTGTCTTCTCCCAGTCTCTGCTTCTGCTCATCAACATATATGTAGGGTATATTATCAAGTTCAAGTGTGGTTTGGTAATCAACTGGACCCAGAAGACTGGAGTTGGAAGTTAATTGACAATACATTGGAACCAATTCAAACTTTACTCCCACCTGAACTTGCAAAAAATGATGTAGTGTTAAGTACGGCTGCAAAAAAGGTAGATGGTTTTGTTCATTAGCATGTACCAGTTGTCAAGGTCAGTCGTGCTCCAATGTTTAATCGCCATCAGATCAGATGAAGATTCTTACGATATCAGTAAGGAGACATCTCATGCATCGCTGTTAGAACAATTTATTTGTATCCAGTATGAATAATAATAAGAAGAAGAAGTTCCATTAGATAATTACACAGGCCTAAGTACAAAAAAAATTGGTGCTAGGATTTTAGAACTGATTTTAGCTATACTTGGGGCGCTGAATCTAAATATGAAATTAGTTTTTCTCTATCTGATCTACTTTTTAGAGAGTTTTTTTATATGCAGTTTTTCACGAAATTGTATTTACGTTGTTGAATAGAAATAAAATGAGTTCAAGAAGAAGTTGTTAATCATCCTGCTGTGTTTTGCTACATATGAGGAGAATACACGTTAAAAGAAAACAGAAAGACTGTTACTGATTTTGTAAAGCTCCTCATGGATACTTTGGTGTTAGACTTGGTGATAAAGATAAAACCTGGACACCGTATCAGGTGTGTAAAACTTGTACCGAACATTTGCGACAGTGGACTACTGGGAAAAGAAAAAGTCTGAAATTCGGCGTACCGATGGTGTGAAGAGAACCCAAAAACCACTTCGGTGGCTATTTCTGTCTAGTAAATATTACTGAAATGAACCGGAATAACCGCAGCACGGTCCCTCTGTGATTACAATTGTTGTCCCTCTACTGATCACGCTTATGATGCTAATGAAGATGATAGTGACTATGAGGGGATGTCATCAATTCCGCAACATTTCAACAAGGATGAGTTAAATGACCTCGCCAGAGGTCTCAACATGTCAAACTTTACTGGCTTCCAGATTGAAGGAGAGAAATTTGCTGGCAGAAGAAACCAAAATTACCTTTTACCGTACAAGAAAAAAGAATCTCCTACCCTTGAGATTTGAGATTGGCGGAGGCTCTGCCCTTTGACGTATAGGCCTCAGTATGGGCCCGTCACGTCCCGCCTTTCGAGAGCTATACCAGTCCAGTTGCCTTAATAAAGCCAACGAGGCGGCTGGGACATAGCTCTCTAAAGTCCCTGGGCATCAGCATCAGTTGTCCCAGGTATTGCATACGTGTATGCAGGGAAGCGGGGCAATTCATCAGAACATGCCCTGCTGTCTCCTCATCTTCCAAGCATCCCCTACACTCAGGGTCTTCCACAAGACCCAATATGTAAAGGTGTCGTCTTAGGTGGCAGTGACCGGTCAGTAGGCCTGTCACTGTTCTTAAGTTACATCTGCTTAATTTCAGCAGCTGTCTGGTCCTCCCAGCGTCGGGACCAGATATGAGTTCTTTAGCTCCTACCCTTCTTTTCTCAAGAAGTCAATTTTGTATTTTGTCACAACGTTAGAGGACTCCCGGAAAAATAGGTCTTCCTGACTATTTTCCCTGACTATGATTGGCGCTTATTTATTGAGTTTGAAATGTGTCTTTCTATACAATGGGAACAAATATGGTTCAAAACCAATTGGTCGCTCACCGAAAATGAAAGAAGAATATGACAACATAGCTATGGTCTTGGAGAAAATAAAGTATCATGAATATGCATAGGTGATTTGTGTGGACTTGAAAATCATAAACTTTCTCCTTGGACAGCAGAGTGGCTACACCAAATATCCCTGCTTCTTGTGCCTCTGGGATAGCAGAGACAAAATACACTACTGGGATAAAAAAGAGTAGCCTAACAGAAAAAAAAATGTAAGTTGGGATAAAAAATGTCAATAACGACCCCTTAGTTGAACGAGAGAAAATTATCTTTCCTCCACTGCATATCAAGCTGGGCCTTATGAAGCAGTTTGTAAAGGTTCTTGATAAGAACGGATCAGCACTAGGACCCATACTATTTAATCTATACACCCACGACATACCCAATCCCATCCATGAATGGACAACTGTTATTATACGCAGACGATACCGCTACACTAGCAAAAACCACGAGCCTATCACTACTACAAAAACTGATGCAACAGCAAACTTCCTGTTGGGGACCTTAAATGACCTGCTTCTGAAGCAGGAATTTCCGGAAATATGGAAGGTGGCTCAGGTATGTCTGTTGTGGAAGAGTGGGAAGCCACTGGAAAGTGTCGGCATTTAGACCAATCTGCCTCCTGGATACAATGGGAATTCTCTTAGAGTATATGATAAAAGAGAGGCTGGAAATGGAGTTGAAGCTTAAAGGAGGATTGTCAGAACGTCAGTTTGGTTTCATCAAGGGATTGTCCACCGTTCGGGCTGTAGAGACCGTATGTAACATATTAGGTCAGTCGAAAGAAAGGTGGTGCACACTTGTTACATTAGATATCAGAAACGCTTTTAACTCCGCCACATGGAGCTATATTATTAGGGAACTTCATAGACGAGGGATATCAAAATACCTGATAAACATTATTGAGAGCTACTTTAATAACCGCAAGCTCAAAATAGCGGGAATAGAAAGAGATATGACAGTGGGAGTTCCTCAGGGATCGGTACTTGGGCCAACTCTGTGGAACGTGATATACGATGGAGTATTAAGACAAGAACTAGGGGAAAATGTAGAAGCGATACTAGTAAGTGCAGAATGTACAGAGTTTTTAACGCTCAGAACAAACGAGGCCCTAAGGAGGATTGACAGATTGCTGGAGAACCATGACCTGGAATTAGCTCCCGAAAAAACAGAGGCGTTAATCCTTAAAGGCAAAAAAGTACAGATGGCATTAGTTTTGAACTAAATGGATCGATTGTAACTCCAAGTAAATCAATCAAATATTTGGGAATAGATTTGAGCAGCCACCTTACGTTCGGGAAACATATAAACATGATCACAAAAAAGTCAGAAGAAAGAATAGCGTCCCCATCTCAGATAATGCCTAATATAGGTGGCCCTAGAAGCCACAAGAGAGCAGTATTGAGCGGCGTAGCGCACTCAATACTTGTGTTGTCCGGTATGGCATAAGGTGGTCACTATTAAAAGACATAAAGATAAATGGAGCGGGTTCATAGAAAGGTGCTTCTGAGAGTGGTGAGCGCCTATCGAACTACGTCCACCAAAGCGTTGCAGGTTATTACGGGAATCATACCCATAGAATTGCAAGTTCAAGAGAGAACAAACGTATCGCGAGTACAAGGAGACAAAAGAGAAGCTAGAAAGTATGAAAGATGACAAACGCTGGAAAGATGGCAAGAGACGTGGGAGAACCAGGCCATGGTGGGAGAACCAGGCCATGGTTCCTTCTATGCCTACCTACACAAGATCAGTGTGGCGGAGAGTGATCAGTGTGTCTACTGCGGAGAAGTTGATATGGTGGAGCACACATTGTTCGTATGCACAAGATGGGAGACGTGCAGGCAGAACGTAATTAACAGATGGCAGACGTGCATTGTTAATTATATGATGGAAAAGGAAAAAGTATGGAAGATAAATCAGATGATAGTCAGTAAGAGTCTGACACTCCCCATACAAACCAACCGTATGGGCGTCCATGAGGATTTCCCGTCCTCCCAAAAAAAACACCAAACATCCAACATAGTAGTGTACTACCAAAAATAGGGGTTAGAATTAAACGGGACAAAGACGCAAGTCGTCGTCTTCACCAGAAAAAGAGATCCACCAAATGTAAAAATATGCATGAACGGCATAACAATTAAAAATATCACTAACCTAAAATACTTGGGAGTTAACATTGACCTCCAATTTAAATTTTCTAAGTAAGTCAGTGACATAATAACCAAAGTTAAAGGCAGACGGTGCAAAATCACCAACATACTATTACAAGCTAAAACAGAAACAGCACTAAATTTATTCAAAGCATACATAAGGCCGATCTTAATATATGCGGCGTTCTTCTGGTACCCACGGCTTACAAAAAAGCAGAAACACCAACTACAAATAGAACAAAACAAGTCACTAAGAATGGCCACAAATACACGACTACAATCACACACTAAAATCACCACACTACATCAAAACACTGGCATACAGATATTAGACACATACATAAAATCACACATTATACCCGCATTCATACACAGATTGAACACACGCAGCAACACGACAATACACACAGCCATGGTACCAAGATTTAGAAATCCACCAAAACACTCGTCCCTAAATTATATCTATACACTCTAGCTTACCAACCCCCAATAACTAACAGAATAAATACAGAATAAAAAACAGAAAACAGAAAATAAACACAAAGAACGGAAAAAAAATAACAGCATGAAAATAAAAAATAATAAAAATATGAAAACCAAAAAAAATATATATATAAAATAGAAAACAACAATAGAGGCATGAAGACAGAAATAATAAAATATAATAAAATAACACAAAAATAGACCCAAACAACTAACATAGATTAAGGACCATATAACCACGCTTTTTAGCCCACGCTTTATGTAAATATAACTAACATTAGAAAACTAACAACCGCATAAAAACATCAAATCATATCCCTTACATCCCACAATAGGTCGACTAAGAAATACTTAGAACGGAAAGTCTAGAACACGATGTCAGAAAAATGTAGAATCATACGGCTAAAGTATTTCTAACGAAATAGGTGCCATCGCAAAAGCATAATATACATCGACAGAAGAACGGATCATGCTTTGCATATGCATATGAAAATGCCTCAGTTGAGTACGGAAAAAATTAAAGCAGGAATATTTGACGGTCCACAAATAAGACAATTCATTAAGGATCCTGCCTTCGTAAATTCGATGAATAAGGCTGAGCAAAAAACCTAGACATCATTTGTTGCAGTAGTCGGAAATTTTCTCGGCAAACGCAAAGATGAAAACTATGTTGAACTGGTAAACGAGTAAATCAGATTGGGTGTAACGTGAGTATTAAAGTGCACTATTTACACAGCCACTTAGACCGTTGTCCTGAAAATTTAGGAGTCGCCAGTGAGGAACAAGGTGAACGATTTCATCAAGATATTAAAACTATGGAGGCCCGCTACCAAGGAAGATGGGATACGCACGTGATGGCAGATACTCCTGGAATTTAATAAAGACTGTTTCAAAATACATTCAAGAATGTCACGGAAAAGAAGCTTCCGAAGTGTTCAGTGAATAGTTGGTTTCATCGATGATTTTTCCCTCTATCTTTGTATAATGTTTGTATAATATAATAATAAAAATGCCAAGTATACTACATGACAAGTCTAGGTAGCGTGGAAACGTGTGCGTATTATGGAGAACACACGTTTGTAACTTTTTGACTCGCTATATCTCAGAAATGGCGATTCTTAAGGAAAAAAGTGTAAGAACAATTTTTATAGATAATTGCATGCTATAATTTCTGTCCAACCTGTTTTTATAATAGAACTTACCTTTTGGGTGAAAAATTCAAAAAGCTCATATTTGCGAAATTTGACATTGAATATTTTTTTTTGCAGATATGAACCTTCTTCAGGATAAGGATATCGTCATTTTAATAAGGATAAGTTAATTAATTTTTAAAGTAATTAAATAATTATTTATTCAAGAAGTTCATGAAGTTCTGTCATAGATGTTTGCACATCTTAGAGCAAAAGTTATCGTTAGAGTAGGTACTCGTTTATATGTTCCGGACTCGCCTCTGCATCGCGTCGCTTTGTCATTAAATAATTAACTCGTACCGTAACAAATAACTATAAACTTACCACTAGTATCAAAGTATCAGCTACCTCATTTTGCTAAAGAGTCCTTACCTGTAACAAAAGTAAATATCAATAGATTAACGAAAACTTTGCTTATCAATTATATTTTTTGGATATTAATTAAAATGTATTTTCTATAGTTAAATTATGATACTTTATATAAAAATACAGAGCAGTTCGGAATAATATATTAATATTAAAAAAAAATTATTTATAATACAAATAAGATTGTGCTCAGTACAGGGGTCGAAAGACCAAATTTCTCACTCAAGGGTAGATACAGGTTAGCATTATTTATAGCTTTATTATTTAGCAAGTTTAATTGTCTTATAGTACACATAGTATCCCTACAGTCAATTTATAAAACTGATAAACGCAAAGCAGGCATTTACTCGTATTGACTTGTACCAAATAGGAATGTTTGTTTAATTATTGAAGGAAATGGCATAATACTTTTGATTGAAGATACTAGAAAGAGTCCCAAGCTAATTTTTAAAATAATGTTCTAGGACCGCAGTGGACTATGACAGTAACAAAGATCGAGCAATTTTTCTTGTTTCGGTGCAATTTTTTAAGTTTGAGTCGCAATTCGTGTTCTCAAATTTAGACGCTCATTCATAGCATCGAAATTTACATCTTTGCCAAATGTCAAAAACTTGCGAACAACATGCCTGTTTGTATATAATGGTGACTGCAGGATAAAGTTGGTATTATATAAAATTTACGAGAAAAACAATGAAATAAGTGTTGATGGGTTGGATTTGTAAAACATAATATATTCGGTATCCAAATTATGTTTTTCTAATGAATACAATGTTTTAAAATTCTACTCGTCACTGTGTATAAACAACTCTCACTTGAAGCGAAATGAAAGCACACTTCCGAGGAATTTAATTTATTTCAAAATAAAACCTGCTGTCGTAGCATAAATTTACGGTGGCTGACCGTGGCTATAATTACTGTATTTTAGTCAAAATGGAGCACCACCTAAAATATTTTATGATGAGTTTAACATAACATTTTTATGCTGATCGTAAAACCGAAATTAAATCTGGCAATGCAGAAGACAATAAAACGACTGTGGATAAAAAGGACGGTTGATAAATGTTTTCATCTTTATATCTCTTATTAGATGCTTCCTGCAGGAGCCGAATAATTGAGGGGCTATATAAAGAAATAAAATTACATTGGATGAATATTTGTCCGCGTAAAGGATTTCTGTGAATACATTGACATCCACATCTTTGGTGTGCTGTAATAATAGTGATAATATTGACAAAGTGTATGAAATATTAATAAATTGCGAGGAATATACATTTAAATAAAACTAAATACAATTCTTAATAGATACATAATGCGGTATACAAGTAGTTATATTTAAGGGGTCTTTCTCTCAAAGGAACAATAATATGGAATAATAAAATTTGTAACATTCTATAGGATACTCTTCGCAGTCGGATATTTAACATAAAAACAAATATGCAGTATTTGTTGATTGTTGTTTCTGAGAGTAGCGAAGAGTATGATCATAATTAACGTAAAATAGAAGAAAATGTGTAGTACCGACAGTGTTTTACCCCGGGGCCCTTGAATACTGAACATTATCACTGTACTATCGGGACGATGAGAGCTTAACGCCTTCTGATAAAGGTATAAAAAATTACAAGTAATGCGGGGGGTTATTTATTTTACCGACTTTTAATACATTTTGGTGGGTTATTACGCATGTCCATCTTAACCCTTCATGACACGCGCGCGGTCTCTCAGACCGCAGGAACCAAAAATCTGCTGCAGTTTCTTTATTACTTGTTGTCGAACACAGCGCCGTTCAACTAAGTGCTCGTAAAAATCTCTACGTGAATCCCATTTCTTTCTATCCCATTTCTCTCGGGTAAGAAATATTATCCTAATAAATGATTTTTTCATTGTTTTTGTATAAACTCATTACAGTAATGGCCAGTTACGAAAAGGAAGTTGAAAGACTCCGTCTGCTCGAAGAAGTACAAACAGACGACGAATACGTCGATGAAGCAGACCCTGACGAGATAGACCATGTATCTGTTCAAACTGATACCAGCGACACAGAGCAAGAAATAGATGACAGCGATTCAACAGAGTTACTCACTGTAGATCCAAATATGCCATATTTTGTGGGAAAGGACGGCACAAAATGGGCAAAACATTGCTCGTCAAAGAACACTAAAACTGCTCAATACAATATAGTAAAAGTTCTTCCGGGAGTAAGTCGCACTTTGAAACACCTTCTAACGCCTTTGGAAATTTTTGGGTCGTTATTTACGGATGAAATACTAAATATAATAGTAGAATGCACAAACATCAAGATTACGTCAGTTCAAGACAAATACTCGCGAGAAAGAGATTCCAGGCCAATGACTCTAACAGAAATAAAACCTTTATTGGGGTTTATCTTACTGGTGTTCGGAAAACAAATCACCTAAATGTAAATGATATGTGGCGTGTAGATGGAACTGGGATCGAAGCATGTCGCCTAATAATGGGTATCAATAGATTTAAGTTTCTTCTTCAGTGTTGACAACAGTGTTCAAGATTTGACAACATACATACCAGGGAAGAAAGGAAACAAGTCGATAAATTGGCCCCCATCCGTCAGATTTTTGACGAATTTGTTAGATGCTGCAAATCTGCTTACAGACATTAAGATTTGGTCAGTGTTGACGAGAAATTGGAGGCGTTTAGAGGAAAATGTAGTTTTAGGCAATATATACCAAAAAAGCCGAGTAAATACGGACGGACATTTTGATAGTTTAATATTTGCTTTGATAAGTTGAAAGAATAAATCTGGATTGCTATTGTGAGAAATTGTATTTACATGTAGAGAACATTTCCCTAAGAAAAGTGTTGCTAAGTAGATAAGTACTGCTAACCACGAAACTAGTTTTTCACTCAATAGAGTAGGTATGTCTTTTTCCGTTAAGAATGAGAAAAATTATTATAACATAAATACGCGCTGTATAAAATTGTTGCTTTCGGCATTTCATCAACATTATACGACAGTATTTTTTACCCAAAACATGACGTGGTGTAGTTTTGCCAACTGCCAGCCACAGTGCATGCAATTGTCAACAATCCAAAGCCATGTCAGTTGGAGTTTAAGGGGGTTAACATGTGTGCTGCCTGCAAATGGGATCCTAGAAATAGAGTTAAATGCGATTTTCTGACGTCTTCTGTTATAAACTGCATTACACGACTCATAGTGCTGTTTTATTATTTAATTTAGCTGGGATTTCATGTCGTAAAATGTGACATAAACGCCATTCTAGCGTTTTATATAAAAGAGATAAAATGGTGATATATATATATATATATATATATATATATATATATATATATATATATATATATATATATATATATATATATATATATATATATATATATATATATATATATATACACATATATATACATATATATATATATATATATATATATATATATATATATATATATATATATATACACATATATATACATATATATATATATATATATATATATATATATATATATATATATATATATATATATATATATATATATATATATATATATATACATATATATATATATATATATATATATATATATATATATATATATATATATATATATATATATATATATATATATATATATATATATATATATATATATATATATATATATATATATATATATATATATATATATATATATATATATATATATATATATATATATATATATATATATATATATATATATACTTAGAGGCGCAAAATTCGATCCATCATGTTTGTCATGTTCTTAACCCTATCGAACATATATATATATATATATATATATATATATATATATATATATATATATATATATATATATATATACATACATATATATATATATATATATATATATATATATATATATATATATATATATATATATATTATATATATATATATATATATATATATATATATATATATATATATATATATATATATATATATATATATATATATATATATATATATATATATATATATATATATATATATATATATATATATATATATATATATATATATATATATATATATATATACTTAGAGATATATACTCTAAGTATATATATATATATACTTAGAGGCGCAAAATTCGATCCATCTAAAATTTATCAAAAATTCATTTGAAAATATTTTCCTAACTATAGGTTCGATTTACATGATTTTTTGAAATTGTAGATTTGTTCGTGCGGAATGCAGATGTGCTACTGAATTTCAGCTCAATTTTAAATTCTGACCATATACAAGGTGTACCAATTACATTGGATTTTTGCATAAAGTTTGGAATACTCTGTGGTAAGTGCAAGCAATAAAAATATGTAAATTTTGGTACAGAACTTTAGCGTAGTCTCTTCTTAACAATTCATTTTTTTTAATTCATGTCAATATCTCTATTAATCTTAGATATGATTAATTAAAATAATGACTATGTGTCATGGTAATTTTCAATGCAATTGCCAATGGGTTTTTGCAAAGTTGCATTAGTATCTTCGTTTGTTTTTTTTACAAGTGTCGCTAGTGTTTCTAAGTTAATTGTTGCGATTTGGTCTGAATTATAACAAAGTAACGGTAAACAATAAAAAGTAATAATCGTCTTAAGTGCAACTGGCGCCGCCAGAGCCATAACTTTAATACAGGAAGGGCGGTCACAATACTATGCGGCATAAGTTCTGGGTGTTTCGAGACAGGCGCGTAACTAGGGGGGGGCATTAGGGGCATGTGCCCCCCCGCCGGATTTTAATTTTGTTTAGATTCTAATTTTGTTTAATTTGGAGGTATTTTTGTCATAAAATATGAATCTTGTTGAAATAATGTTAAGTTTCGCAAATATATAATTTTTATAAGATATCAGGGGCAGCTTTACTGTAGGTGCATTTGTACAGTCAATCCCCATTCTAAAAGAGTTTATGGAGGCTTACAGTGCGTTTCGGGGTGAAAGAGGATGCTGCCGTAAAGGTTTGTAATTAAATAGGCTAGCCTAATTAAAAAAATGTATGTAACAGCAAAATTGACAAGACTGAATGTTCTGCATTAACAAAAAACGGTCGTCCTAAAAAAACGAAAAGGTTAAAAAACGACCGTTTTTTAGCCCTAAGAATACAGTTATATAGATATAGATATAGCTCATAGTTAGAGGTGGTAACTGGTTTCGTTTCCGAGTATTAGGATCAGGTTGATGTTAACCATATAGTATGGCCTGCAAGAAGCCCAGATCTTAACCCTATCGAACATGTTTGGGACATGGTAAGATGACGTGTTCGAGCCCAAGTTCCGGCTCCTGTGAACGTGAGGGAGCTTAGTGCAGCTGTCGTACAAGCATGGGATGAATGTGACCAAGGTGCCATTCGTCATTTATTTGAGGGGATGCCAAGACGCATGGAAGCTGTAATTCTTGCTCGGGGAGGCAATACAAGATATTAACTGTTTATTTTTATTACTGTAAGTTTATTTTTGTTGTTAATTTAAAAATATTGTTACATTCATTATCGAGAAATTTTGTATGTTGCTTCTTTGTTTGTGAAGTTAAAAGTTAATGTTAATTATAAATTGAAAAATTACGTAATTATTTTAATTAAATATATATCTTCCCTATTAATAAATATATTGACATTAATTAAAAAATGAATTGTTAAGAAGTGAGGATAAAGTACTGTACTGTACCAAAATTTTCATCTTTTTATTGCTTGCACATGCAAAAATCCAATGTAATTGGTACACCTTGTATATGGTCAAAATTTAAAATTGAGCTGAAATTCAGTAGCACATCTGCATTCCGCACGAACAAACCTACAATTTCAAAAAAATCATGTAAATCGAGAGAGAGAGAGAGAGAGAGAGAGAGAGAGAGATACACGAAAATACAGAACTTAAATCGGCAATCAAATTCAATAAATACAACAAATTAAAATTAAATTAAATTCAGTGGCCTGCAACTAACGGACAGACTATAGTATAAGCGCCAACAAACACGTGCCTATGACCAACGAACAGAGTATAGCGGAACGCCAACCAGCGACGCGCATGATTGGTCATAACTTAATATCGTTATAATTAAATAATAAATCGCCACAAAAATCTGTTTCAAGTGAAATTACAATAGACAAGTCATAACAATAATTATAAAATATCAATCACTAATAAACTATATCTAAATTGAGGGATTAATACAAAAGCATCAGTGTAAATAGTGGGTTCGAGAGCTATAGCTAGGAACCGAAATGAAAATGTCGTACATCTCATAACCGTAAGAGACGTATATAGGTCACTGTTTGTCACATATTCCCAAGTATTACCCATCAGTAATAGTGGCGTGGCATTCGTCACTTATGATACTTACAAAGTGCAACTTAGTTATCTAATAGCAGTATGTTTTTCATCTACACGTACTGTAGAATACAATCCAAAACGTGAGCCCATACTTTACAAAATGGTCCTGAATTTACCTTGAAAGAACTTAAGAACATAAAAATTATCATTTATTTGGAGCATCTTCAAATCATAGTGGGGTATCAAGACTTCATATAAAAGCGGACTGCCGAATTTTAAAACAGTGCAATTAAGAAGTCCAAGTTCAACGTTCACTTTCAATATGCAACAAGTAAGAATCTCCAGTTACGTAATTTTCTATGGATTCTCGTAATTTTTTATTGATCAAAGTAGGTCGTGCGTTAGTGTAAGTCAAGACGATAAACTTGAATTTTGAAGTAACTAGCTAATTAAGTACTGATGTGTATTATTGTATCATAAAAGCGATGTACTGCGATATAATTCATGAAATATTATACACATATTTGATAAAAATATCCATTTCTAATTGCAATTATATGTAAACGAGTACCTACCTATTATATTTATTAACAAAAATATTGTATGTTAATTATGTTTAATCATATAATAAATGCATACTTTGTTTCAGATATTCATAGCAGTTACATTATTTGGTCTGGTACCCAGTGGTCGCCTTGACAGTCAATATCTTCCACCAAATCAAGGAGGCTCATTCGGAGGTGCATCTGGTCAATTGCCCGGAGCTGCCGGCCAATATTCTGCACCATCCGATCAATACGGAGCACCAATTGCTGATCCATACTCCGGACAGTCAGTATAAACAGCAAATAGTCAGTATTCTGCTAATACAGCCAATCAAGTACCAATAATTCGCTTAGACAACAATCCAAATGCTGGAGACGGCTCTTACAGCTATGCATATGAAACTGCTGATGGAATATCGGCTCAAGAAGAAGGTGTATTGAGAGACGATGCCCAAGTTGCCCAAGGTGGCTACAGCTACACTTCCCAGGCAACGCGTCACACAGAAAGTAAAGTTACACGACAGATATTGAATTTAACTATATGATTGTATTTAGAATGCAAAATTATATAATATGAAAATCAAAGTGTAATAGTTTTAAGTGAGATTCAATAAACTAAATACTATGAATTAATCTGA